>JAOUZG010003113.1:1828040-1856330 GCA_026289955.1 Argiope argentata
ATATATATATATATTAAAACATAGGTGATAAATTTTTCATACTGTATTTCTGTACTATATAACCTAAAAGAGGAGGGGATCTTTTTTTATTTTGAAAATACACTGTTTCAAAAATTAAAAAAAACGCACATAGGAAATATTAATAAAAATTATTTTAAAAAATAAGAGCTTTTCCGATCGATTGCTCTCGAAAGAAATGAACATGAATTTCATTTGGCCTTAGAGGAGAAATTTACTCAGAATTTGTTTCTTGCATCAATCGTCTTTAAACATGTTGACATTTTAGCATTACTTATTTGCTTTATAGTTAATTATACTTTCAACTTCAAAAACGTATTTTTATGGAAGATAAAGTTCTATAGTTGTGAAAACTCTTAATGAACGAATCGAGATAATTGTTTGTATTAACAGGAAATTGACTTTACTCTCTAAAAAGTAATTCGATGAACAATTATTCACCTAATATATGGCGTGTTTATTGTTCCGAAAAATAAATATATATAAATGTTTCAAGTTGAATTTCCTCTAAAAATTAATTTACACATTTTTACCATATTGTAGGTATTTCTAAAAATGAAAATTCAAATATAATTATATAAAATATTAAAATGACCAATGTGAAGTATGACCGCGAGTCATCTCTTGACTAAAAAGGATTAATTATGCGATCATAAGTTTTTGTATAGAAAATTACACCATTTGTTGATTCAATTTGTTATAGAATTCATAATAAAATGAGGACAAATAAAAAAAAATCCTTATCAAGGCAAAAATAAAGTGCCGTAGACTATAATAAAGCTAAAAAAATATTTTTCTGTACGTATATTCGTAAAACATTATAAATAATGAGTTTCATTCATTGCATATCATATCCAGCCATCAACGGAGTTTAAAAAGACCAATGTTTCTAAAAAGATATTTAATTGTTCGCCTAATGTGATCGAAAATTATTCTTCAAAATAAACTTTTTTATTAAACTAAACCTAAACCGTTGAAAGCAATAACCGTTACTGCCTGTAAACATCAAAAATTCTCAGTTTGCTAATTCATTGTCTTCAATTTCGTTTGAAGAAACATCTGCTGTTCGCCAACATCGCGCCCTGCCGATTGTAGACACTGGAATCAATGAATAACATTCGCCAGGTTTGTGTGGCCTCGAAATTTATGTTTAATTGTTCAGCTAAGACTATAAATGACATTGACATATTGAAAGGGTGATACTGGAAATATTCCCCTCCCACAATTTGAAGAATTAAAAGCAATAAACACACAATATGTGAAATAAAATCAATTAAACGAACTGCAGACGAGTTTGGCCTTATTTACTGCTGAAGAGCGTTACTTAGAAGTCTTAACTTCTATTGCTTTGTTTAAAAAAGACATCGTATTTAGTCATTTTTGATTATTTTATCCAAATCTTTTTTGAAAAAAGCATTCGTTTTTCTGCATTCTTGAACCGTTTAAAAAGGAAAGACGCACTTGAAATAAGAATTGTCCGTTATATATTGCGTTATTCATTTGGGAAAAATTCCATAAATTATATAGAAACTTTGTTACATAATAGACTAATAAAAAATTCAAAATTGATGTAAGCGACAGGTCCTTTTCAACCAAAATAGGAAATGTATTATTCCAGATTGTCACGTGGTTTTAAGCAGAAAAAATAATGAAAAGAAAATATCTATTACCATTTAACTTTGATTTCTTTGATTAATTAACTTCTTTTATTATAATACTTAAGGAAGGGAAACGGGAATGGCATACTTTCAATCAAAAAATTTTTTGAATTCAAGATTAATTCCGAAAATTTGTAACACGCATCTTATATTTTTTTTAATGAAACAAAATCAATATTTGAACAATTTTCATTTTACTCGTTTTGTACTGGTTATACAAGGAAATATAGAATATCTTGGGCATAAAACGTTAAGCATAATAAATATACAAAACTATAAAAAATAATTACAATTTTCTTACTATTTAAATAAATTAATTGTTTTTCAATTCTAAAACTTTAAACTTTTCAAAGAATGACACAATGCTCCATTCTCATAAATTTTCTTAAAAAAAAATTAGTGGACACAATGCGCCAAACGTTCGGTTCTAAGGATTCGAAAGTAAAATAAAATTAAAAACCAGGACAAAGCACTCTTATCGAAGCAAAAATCAAAGGAGCCGGCGTCAGAAAGTGAATTTGGCGCCAGAAAAGGAAAAAAAATTATTTATCGATAAAAAAAGTTTTCTTTTACTTTTCCTCGAATGAAAGAATGTCGGAGATTCTCCTAAGAAATTGTTTTCTTTTTTTTGGAAAAGAGGTCGACGGAACAAAGAAGTTTAAGCTGACTGTGATTTCTTGATTGTGATGGATCGCACCTACTTAAGGGGATTTATCAGAAAATAAGAATGCAGGAATTCGGCAAATCAGGAGAAATAATCGTTTTAGGCATATTTGTAAGAATTTGCTCAAAAGTAATTGGTTATTTGTAGAAGTTCAAAATAGGATACGAAAATACGAATTTATCGGTCCATTTGAAGTCTTTTAAAATATTTACTGTTTTTAGAGATCTAGATGCAATCATTTTAGAACACTCGAAAAAAGCTAAGACATAAATCACTTGAAAAGAATGCAAACAAGAAAAGAAATGATGATAGATCAAATTGAAAAATGTTTGAACACCTGATGAAGTAGCATGATTAACAGTGAATCGTTAACTCAAATATTTATTACGGTCAATGATCGCTTGCACCTAACGCTAACAATATCATGTACAACCATGTTCCAGGTAATCAGCAAGTTCGAAAGACCTTCACAAAAAGAGTCTTTTTTATTCACTATTTAGAATAAATGCTGTTCTATCTACAAATATACGATAATAATTTACACTGACCTAGTTAAAATAAGGGGCACAACACACGCCAAGTGATTCATGAGAAATTCCTTTTTCCCCCTTTTTTTCATAGCACCATCTAGGCAAGGCGATTTTCCAGATATAAGGGCCAGTATGGAGCGATTAGATTGACGACCATTTTCACAAAGACACCGTAGGAGCTCGCCCTAATGAAAAGCAAATTTCAGAAGCGATCACAAGCAATACGGCCAGAATTCGACTTCGAGCTATTACAACAGCCACATTGGCGAAATATGGGCCGACTCTTGTGGGCATTGGCCAATCATTTGGCGACTAACCTTGTTGCCTGGGACAATGTATGGCGTTGTAACTTTTAGTGATTCAGATGAGACGCTTTTTAGCCTATATGGAGCTCTGAAAGCTCATAACTGTCGCTTGTTTTTGAAATTATAAAACTGTGCATGAACAGCCCCTGCAATCTAATTGCGTTATTCTAAGGTGTAATTTCAATTCTAATTTCATAATTAGCCTTTATTAAAAAAGAAATATACTTGTTGCTCGTAGCTGGCGGCATCAGTTCCAATTTCTACGGTTCTTCTCTTACAAGGTCGTGAATACTCAATAACATCAGTCTTCAAACAAGATATATGATATGGAAACGACAGTAAATATTGTCGAAAAACATAATATGATACAATGCATAATCCAGATAAAAAAATCCTAACAATATTTTTAAATAAAATAATCTCACATTTTCACGTTGCAGTATTTTTAAATAAATTAATTGTTTCTTCACTTTTATATACTTAGAAATTCGTTATCTATGCCAACCGTAAAGTTTTAAGATTACAGAAATTATGCACAGTTAAAATTTGATTTTAAACAGGATTACATTTTTCTCTTCCAAAATTAATTTCACAATTATTTTTAAAAAATCATTTCTAAAGGCTTTTAATAAAATCGCTGTAAAAATTGCGCAGTTTTATCGATGTTTAAATTTTATGTGGTTTTTAAGTTCCAAGTATATACTTTGTTTGTACTATTTAATATGCCAAGCTTTGCAGTTTAATTAACTTTTATTTGGCTCACGCTAATTAAAAGAATTCCTCTTTTGTCGTCCTTTTCTTTTTTCTCTAATACAAAAAAATTTAAAAAAAACATGCAACATTGAGCTTTATTCGTGATTGGTTGATAGAGAATCACTTGTTTCACGACAAAAGACATTTATTCTTAAAATGTTTAAAAAATTCAAAGAAATTTATTATTACGTTATAGTAAGTAAATATTTATATTACATTTAACGCTGAATTGGCTATTAAAAATGTTTTAGTTAATTTTTTTATTATTGCTAATGGCATTTGCCATGTACTAACTTTATGACGCATCAGCGAATTTAAACCGAATGAGCGTCTCTTGTTTTGAAGTAGCGCCAACTAGGGCCAAGAGTACGACTTAGCTACTCACACCTCACATTCGCTTGCACAGCCCCTTTTCACAAGGGGGCACGTTCACGCACCTTACAAATAGAACACAGAAGAACCTCCCTATCCTACCCGGAACTCGAACCCTGCTTTCTACTTTTTACATAACTTTTGAAACAACAGTAATGAATAACTTTCAGGTTTCTTAACCTTTTGTGAGTCATATCTCGATTATCAGTCTTCTAAGTACCTAAGCAATGTATTTGTTAAACCTGCATTGTTTTCTAAAGATAGGAATGGGGTGTCCCGCGATATCAGGTGAAGAGAAGAAAATGCGACGAAATGCTGAAATTGAAGAGAGAGAACCTTTCAATTTGAAAAGAAGCGATGAGAAGTTTACAATTACCAATGAGACTACTTTCCCCATTATCATTAATAAATTACAAGATCAGAGATGTGACCAAGTTGCTCTGATCATTAACGCCTAAAGAAGAATATTTTCACATAGCTAACTGTATGTGGCATTATCCAGAGTGAAATCTATAGTTGAAATTAGAATACAAACTAAAGTGTAGAGCACCAAAAATATTATTTTTAAGGATGGTTTTAATTAGTGACAAATTAAGCAACATGAAATATTATATTAAGAAGCATTTTTAATGGTTGTAGTAAAGATATTATTTAATTTGTTTTATTTTTTTATGTTTCATACTTAATGTTTTAATTCTTTATTTCTGTCGAGAAACTTAAAATTATGATATTATGATATATATGAGTTTTAACTAACGTTGAAATTTTTCTTTTTTAATTAAAAAAAGAATTAAGGGTTTTTTATGGTGATGACATTTATTCCATTTACTTTTGTTGTCTAAAGGGAGGGAAGTAATTTCTGAATAACCGAAGGACCTGCGGGTTTCAAGGCCAACCTCAGGGTAAGCAAGCTAAAGAGAATAGGGGAGGGGCGTGTGAAGCAACTTGGTCTTTTATCAAAATTATTATGATTAGAAAATAATTTCAGGAATAAAACTTTAAATAATTAAAAAATTTATCAAATATAATTAATTATTTTTCTCTATAAAAATCCTACATTTATCATTAATTATTTTTTTTCTATAAATTGAAATATTTGGTTTTTAAACTTTGATTTAAAATATTGAATATTTATGAAAAAATTAAAACCAAATCTAATGCTTTCTTTTGCAAAATACATTTCAAGTTTTAAAAAATTGCTTAAACATTTTCTAATAAATTGAGGTTGACTCAATCTTAACTAAGTTCGGGAATTATGTAAGATTATACCTGCTTGAAATATTTCAGAATTTTCCATCTTTAAGGATTATCCCTTATACACGTTACATACATCAATAAAAATTCAGCCACGTTTTTCAATAGGAATGGTAAAGAGATGTTATCGATTAGTAAAGTTTACAGTTTTCCTTCATAATCTTCCAGAATACTCATTTTGAACCAAAATCAACTTGTATTCAACTGGTTGTAACGTATTATGAGCATGATTCACAAATCAATACATTCGGTACAGATACGTTGTATGGTAAGAGTAGATTGGATATTTTCCTTTCTAAAAAATAATATAGAAAAGGAATTTTAGAATTCTTCTTTCAAAAATCTCAAAGCTTCAGCTTCTAAGTTTAAAACTTTGAACTAGTTTGAACTTTGAAATAAATTGCATGATATTGCATTGAGTATAATATAGCATTGAGTACAAATAGCAGTTTACTTCTACGAAAAGGCATTTGTACATAACATAAGCTGTGCATCCAGATAGTGATTAAATAAAATATGTTGGACTATGGAAAGAATCTTGCTGATAGGATTTCTATTGAGTACTGGGTATAAAATCACCTCAACAAATCCAAAGTGCTACAAGATATAGATCATTGTATTATAAGGAAGTGTGACTATTGTACAATGTTTTCTTTAATGCAGTCATATACGTTTTTGAATAAAGTTAAATAATTGATGAAGTTCATCGAATCACTATTTCTAACATAAACTAATAAGAATTTCTTCACCATTTTCGGAATAAATTATACCTTCCTTCACTAATATTCGTGGATCGAAGATTCTTTACTCCTCAGAAACTTCTCAATTATCACAGGAATCAAATTATTAAATGAGATTATATAGATTAATATTCATCAAATCAGTGGTTCTGATAAGAGAATCACGAAACTGTATAGCAAGAAGACATACTTTCGCGCATGGATATTTCAATGTAGAAGATTTTTTACATCTACAAAATGACTTAAAACTTCAGATAGCATTATTGGAATAGGGATTTCCGTTTAATAAGCAAAAGGTAATGTAACCTTAGCAGAGTATGATTTTAAATATTACAGATGCAAGAATCACCCTGCGTGATACAGGGGATATGAAACCAAGTTGTACCCAGTTTTGTGCAGAACGCATCCTTGAGAAATCAATGGTTCTGTCACAAGTAGAGTGAACTCTATCATGATGAGTGCACACTTTTCTCGTTAGATATTCCAGCATGGAAAGCACTACTTTAACCCCCATTTCAGAAAACAGTCCCTTGAAATCGTTACCTTAAAAGGTGAGATCACTCTGCTTCCTCTGCGGGGAAAGTGCTATTCATCAAGCGAACCCCCCCCCCCCCCCCATCTTATACAGCTACCCATACAGCCCAATACAGCTACCCATCAAGTGTTCAGAGCTCCCCCTTTGGGTAAGACCGCCGATTCATCTTGGAGACCTTAATCAAAACCATCATTTTCACCTGAGTTTCTGGCAGGGTGGTAATACAGTCATTTATTAGTCATGCTACACCCCGGCACCCCATCCTCTTACCACCTTCCTACTTAAGGAAGGGAATTGGGCAGCTTTTGATTCGAACGATCTTCACGCCAAGGATTTTCGCAAAGAAAGACATCAAACAGATGGGGTGAGGATTTTGAAAGCAGTCGGTTCGCATTTATGACGTGTTGGAGAGAAATTTTCTTGTTGAAATGTGTATGCACTGTAAGGATTGAAATGCGGGAAAAGTCACGCGGGAATTTTCAGTTGGATGCTCGGCAATGAGGAAACGGTTTAAAGAAATTGAAGAGGTAAACGCTTCGAAAGAGTCGTATTTAAAACCTGTTGATGTATATAAAGGTTGCTCTTTTGTGTGCGTATGACTTTGAAATATTAACGCATTTAAAATGTGTAACATGTTTGCATTTGAAGGCAAATATCGGAAAAGAGAGGATGAATTTTTTTTAAATAACCGAATTCAGACAGTGCTCACTGACAAACATTAATACTTTAAGTCGATTCAAATGAATGATAATTTCTGTTTTAAAAGGAATATTAAAGTCTGGATTATTAAAAAAACTCAAATGTAAGCGAGTAGCTTAATAATTCAATAAATAAAGACATTATTCAAAAATAATGTGCGTTGATTCAAAGTATAAATATGTTGAGAAGATTTCCAAGTTAACTTGAATACATTGTGACTAAGCAAATTCCGATTACCTAAAAAAGGTTTTAACAAAATTTCATAATTTTTGTTTTGCTCTATTTCACATTTTTCGATAAAATATTTAATGATAATGTGATTAAAATAGTGTGTTGAAACACACTTAGTAATGTTCTAAGTATTTAAATTTATTAAAAATAGAATATAATTCGGCCTTTATCACATTTAATTACGCAGCAAAACGGAAAAATATATTAACTGAATGTAATAAAGCAATTCAAAGCAATTATCCATTAATAGATTAGCTATACGATTCCCGTTCCAATTGCCTTGATTTCGGTAATAAAGAAATCATCCGAAGTATAATTTTCACACAAATAAATGTATTTAATATTTTCATTGATTATAGCGATTCGTTATAAAAGAAAGTTAACTCAATAAATATCGAACTTTAAAGTCGTATTATGTCGAACATTTTCCTTCACAAAAGAGCAAGGTAAATGCAAAGAGGTAAAAAATAAAGATTAAAATGAAATCTGCTATGCATATTTTAATGTATTATGTCAGAACATCATTTCTTGAACGGCCAAGCATCACGTGCTGGTACAAGTTAAATTATAAGTTTATTCATTTTAATAGTTTCATTGAATGAGTTACTTTAGCATTGCAAACGATAAAAAAAAAGAACTTTGTCTCGCATTGATTGTTTAAAAAAATCTATCACATTTCTTATTGATTTCATTTCCATAATCACGTGCTCAAACTGACATATTTCTACGTTTTATTTGAAGTAGTTATTAACTTATTTTTTAAAATCAGAGCTTTTGTAAGCGCAAAGCGTTATTAAAAGCTGATTTTTTTTAAATCCTCGTACAGATAATAACATTTTTATTTTTCGCCTACGGATTTTTGTTGACGACAAAACCTCATCCCCAAAACAACATCAGCTTCTGAAATGATAAAAAGACGTTTAAAAAAAGCACTTTTCTCCTTTGATGAATTTGATGAGAAATTAAAATTACTCAAAACAGCAAGCGTAATCCAAATCAGATTAGCTACATGTCTTCTTTTTTCATACAATTTCTTTTCTAAGAACAATTTTCGAAACCGTCAAAATGTTTTATCTTGATTTTATAGAATATCATTATTTTGGGTCTTTTTGAAGAAAAAGCCTTTCTACAATTTTGTCCGTCTATTTATTAGTGAACTCAAAAATGCGAAGACTAGAGGAAGGAAATTCGATTAAGTAGTCTTCCAATTTTTCTTTTAATGAATAGATTTCTTTGAAAATTCACTCCAAAATCCATCACGGAGATATTTGTTTTTTTGTACGACTGTTCAGAAAACACTTTTTAAATACATAAACACGATATCCAAAAATGCTGCTCACTAAGTGAATGAAATTTGGCATATGATTCTAGTATTAAATGTGCAGATATATGTCTACAAATTTTATATTCTCATATATTAGGTATATACTGCAACCGTCAAAATATTCGAACTCGAGATTTTGCCCGTTCATTACTTCCCCGAATCTGCAAAACACATTTTTGGCATTAGGGCTGTAAGTGGCAAAAGTTATTCAGATTCAGAGCCGGAAAAAGGAAACGTGGCATACGATTTTTATAACTCATTAGTAGATTTCTACCAAATGTTGAGCAAAATTCAACCAGAGAGGTTGTTCAAATGCAAGTCAACGCGATAGCGGCCAAATGCGGAGACAATATTCAGTGCACAGATTTAACATTTATAGAGTAGGATCTTATCAAATTTTGATTTAAATCCAGCGAGGTGAGGCGCTGTCGATCGGTGCCTTCACGAGTATTTAATCGAGATAACAGAAAAACAGATCTACTTAAATACGTAAAATTATGTATATGATTTTGGGACTACAGTGATATTTTTAAATCAGTTTTTTCTACATTTGATTAAGAGAAAAGTGCCTGAAATTAAAATCCGATTTTCTCATATTATTAACCAAACATCAAAAGTTAATAGCCAAAACACTCTTTGAGAATCACACTGGAAATCCAGCAAAAAATGCATGCCAAATACTAATATTTCTGAAATAATGTACACTAATGCTAAACTTCCTTAGAATAGACTGCGCTCGAAATTGTGGAAAGACGGCTGCAGCTGGTTTGGGTTTGCTTATTCGGATGTATGTAATGTCAATAAATGAAAAATGGGAGCAATCATTCAAAAGAAACATCAGTTATTCAAAAGAACAAGAATTCAAAATACGCATTCTCTATTTTTCTTTAAATGTATGAATTTATAACACGTGATTCAAAAGTAGAGAACACAGTCGCTGACAGAATTAACATGCTCATATACGAATTCATAAACATGGAAGCTATTTAGATATTGTTGCAAATAGAATGTCCACTTAAAAAAATTAAAACTTAGAAATCTGTCAAAATCCTTCAGGCCTAATTATTGTATATTTACAATACTTTTTGTTCTTCGTAAATGAAACTCTGCAGTTGCAATACTTTATGCATTGCAACCATGCCGCTGCATTACAGGAAGTTCAATTACACTAATGTAATTTTCTCGGGGTAACACCTCGAAAAGAGGATGAGATATTTCCGGCATGATGATTGCATCTCGCCAACCCTCCCCCCGCCCACAAATAGGGGGGGGGGGTTGGCTCCCTCCATGAATGACGAGACTTACTTCCTACAAGAAGGGTTGCATCGTAGCCGGTGATGGCCCTTAGAACTCAGCCACAGTGTTGCTGTTGCGGAGGTCCGGTAATTCAGTGCTTGGTTTATTCCGTGTGCTTTTGAGATACTAAAATATGCATTTCTTTATCTTTAAAAAAGAATCCATTTTTAGATCCGACTGGAAAAAGACCGAGGGAAAGAAAACTTAACATAATTAAAAAAAAAGTCTTCAGAAGAATTTCCTCTGGGTTTGCACAAATCTCTTCACTGAGAAATATTTGTATTTCCTTCTCTTAGCTCCTACTTCGGAGCAAAACTTTTTTCCGACAGAGTCTCTCCGTTTTCTTTCCCTTCTTTTCTTCAAACGCATGTTGACTTAATGTCAGAACCAGGGTAAGACTGTTTTGACACTTTTGTTACTTTTTCCACTTTCAGGGAAGTTTCCGACGGGAATTTAAAGATTTATTTCCTTTTATCGAAAGAAAATTTATTTATTCGGAAAACCAGGATTTCAGAACTTCTATTTGTTCTATTATGAAAAGGAGGTATTCAGTATGGAATCTTCCATAAATAAATATTACAATGTTTTATATTTTTTATATCATCGGAAATATTTAAGAATGAGAAAGTAAAGTTATGTTAAAAATACTTTTGATACAATTTATTTGGTTGGAAATTTTGATTTTTCGAACTATTATTCGGACTGTGAGCAAATAAATTTAAATCAAATATGAGCATTCAACAATATTTTATGAAAAAAATAAACATTTAAATTTGGAAATAAAAGCAACTTTATTTAATTTGCTTTGAAAATTCTTAATATATTTTTTACATATTTATAAGAAAAAGAGAGAGAAAATATAATGTTATGTTTTTAAGATTTTATATTTGTGTAAAAGACAGTTTCTTAAAATACGATACATATTTATAATTTTCGTAAAAAAAATCAAATATTTTTAATTTAATGTCTGAAATAAATATCCGTTTTTTTAATGAGACGTATCTTCTGTAATTAAAAATTCACGAATCGTTATTGAACTCTAAAATTATTTCCATTAAAATATGTGGAAAATAAATATTCTCAAATCGGCCGAATAATCTTTTATTAGCTACTAGCCGCCTTTGGCGACCAGTCTTTTCGCCAATATTAATGCCGACTAAAGGGTTAAATCATTTTTTTATATAACTTGGTCTCATAATAAGTTTTTCAGTAAAATATTTTTAAGCTTCAAATTTCGATAATCATGTAATTCACTTACACTATTATGTAGGCCTTCAGCAGTCCTGATCTTTGAATTCCACATCTCTCTCTGATTTTCTATCAGTGCACGTAAAATTGTGTTTTAAATTAAAGTGGAAATGATGAAACTTCAATTAATATAAAGACCTCTTTACTCAATCCAAGCATGTCTTTGAATAAAACTAAGAACTGAAAGCAGAGTAGTCCGACATTGAAGTTTTATGTTCAATACAGAAATTGAAATATTATAATTTTTTTTATAATTTATAAGATCTCAAGGAATTATTCAGCAAAATCTTCACAGCTTAATAGAAACCTTCAGTTTTTAATTTTAATTTTAGATGTATATAAATGCTCTCAATAATAAAAAAATTTTAAATTTATAAATATATATCAAAAAATTATGGTTTAAATTCCTTTGGTCTTATAGATTCATATTTGTAAAATATTCTTAATATTTCAACTTCTAAATAAATAAATAAGCATTTCTATCTTCTTTTACAAATTTTGCTTTGTTAATTATTACGTATGCTTGTTTGAAAGAAGATGCTTTTTCAAATAGCTGACCTACTTTTACCAGTATAGCTTTAATATTACATTACTTCGTTGAAAGAATATGCGTTTTTATTTCGCATGATTCATTAAAATGCCGAGATAAATTACAATCACGAAAGCGAATTCTTTGATTTTGCTCAAAATATCTTCTTCACTTAAGTAAAAGTAACAATTCAAAACATGTCTTATTGTTTTAAAAATTAAAAAAAAGAATGCAAAAATATTTTTCTACTACTGATTATCAATTGCTTTTTGTTCGTCGTTTCTTTGAAATGACGTCATTTTCAAAGTTCGTTTAAGATTTCTTGCTTTTAAATAATTAATCTCGCTCTCAGAATATTATCGTTTGGTGCTTTTCTAAAAATTCTTTTCCAGTTTTAACTGTCGCTCTTTTGGAATATATTTTTACTTTTTATTTTTATTTACTTTAATTCTTTAATGGAATTGTTAATTTTGATATTGCAAACGATCAAGGAAAATTTTGTCTTGCATTTACGGTTAAAACAATATCAGATTTCCTATTGGTTTCATTTCATATAATCACGTGATGAAAATTGTATTTTTCTGTTTTATTTATGGTAGTAATTAACTTTTTTTTAAATCAGAACTTCTGAAAATGTGATGGCAACATTTTATTAAAAGCTGATTTTTTTTGAGATCCTCGAGAAGATAAAATTTTATTTATTTATTTATTTATTTTGCGAAATAAATTGTAAAAAAAAACGATTAAATTAAATGTTTAAAAATTTATTAAAAATAGAGTTTTAATTCGTAAGTCAAAACATTAGTATCATTGAAAAGCTTATTTTTTTAGCTTTAACTTGATGCAAAAATCAATTTTGTGCTGTAATATTTTCAGAAGTTATAGCGGAAAAACGTTAAAATTTGGCTCATTTTTTAATTAATAAAAATTTTAATTAAAAATTCAAAAAAAGGGCTCCGAGGTGCACATTCCCGGCACCCAAGGTATACATATACCAAATTTGGTAGCTGTAGGTCGAACGGTCTGGCCTGCAGAGCGCCAACACACACACACACACACACACATCTTGCTTTATTATAAGTAAAGATAACTTTGAATGAAGCAAGAAGAGATTTCTTGTTTAATTTTCGCAGCCGATACTTTATCCAAACTGATTTAAAATAAGAGCTATAAATGACTTAAATAAAAATGTATTATTGAAGACGTTGCATTAAAGAGTTTGGGAGATTCAGGGTGTGAGAAGGAGAGTTTCTTTCCTGTGAGCGGTAGAGACAGAGATCACATCCAGTTGTAGTCCCAAAATTGCATTAACATTTAACGGGACACAGCACGCACGTAAGACAAAAATATGAAATTTAACAGAAGTATCTCATCATCTTTCATTTCCGTTTGTCTTAGTCTGGACTTAGACTGAACTCTTTTCTCTCCTTCGTAGGTTCCCGATTCCGACTCCGACTGACTTCCTCCTTCTTGCTTCGTCAGTCCCGGAATGACTTGTCCTCACCTTGGGATTCGTCTCTCAACTTTTCTCCTTCGTTCTGCTATTCATCTCTCATCGAATCTCTGGTTGATTTTCCTCTTCACTTAACCCTTTTCCCTATGCGTTCTTGTGTATCTCCACAAAACGGGTTGCTAAGTGATTTTAGCAGGGTTTTGAAAGTTGGCGGACCTTACACAGAGTACGTGAAATTAATAATTTTAAAAAGTATTCTTTGAACATCAGACCAGAAGAACGGGTTTTTTCCTGGACATTTTTGTGTTCCCTAACACACACAAAAAAAGGCACAACTCAGGTGGAGGAATTAAGACAAGTGCCCTGGGTGCCATTATTATTCTGCAAATCATTTTTAGAAACTTTTACTACAGTCGATTAATCTTTTCATCATTTTCGGTTGATTGAAATTCTTATTAAAATGTCGAAAATTCATTTCAGAATGAATACTACCACCTTCCAAAGTAAATTTGTGGCAAGTTTAGTGGCAATGTCTTCTAGTTTGGCTTGTAAAGCGCGAATTGGCAAACAGAAAAATGCGCATACATTTTTGCTCTTGATAGATGTAACTGCACAGTGAAAATTAATACCGACAACTCTGTTATCCAAAAAGAGTTTTACTGAAGTGTCACAAAATTTTTAAATTTTTTTAAATTTTTTAATGAAATTTAGTAAATTTTCTCTAAAGGAATTTATTATATTAGTATTTTAACCAATTAAAATAGGATTAAATGAGACATTTTAATAGCTATGAATAGTATAAAATAAATATTTATTTCAATGACATTGTCAGCTGTGGAATGCGTTTACTGAGAAACTTTTAGCAATGAATTCTTTAAAAATCATTTCAAAATAATCTCGTAAACCATACATTTTAATTTTTCGAAAAATAAATTCTAAAATATATAAAAAAAAATCATGTATCTTGTGTTCACTAACACACAATAATACACACTTAATATATATTTAAGAATCTTGAGAATCTTAAGAATATATATTTAAGAATCTTAATTACACGCACGAAAAAATTATAAAATAAAGGTTATCCCTAAATTTTTTCAAATTTTCCATAATGTATGCATAAAACGATCCCAAAGTAGTATTTAAAGCATTATAGCAATGAGAACTTCATTAAAGGATTTACGTTGACATGAAATATGATCTAAAATATTTACTTTGTAAAGAGACATTCAAATGGGGGGGGGGTTAGTATACAAATCAACGTAAAAGCCTCTATTGAATTAATATACTATGTATCCTATACTACATATATAGCGATATAAAAAGTCTTCTAAAATGTTAACATCATCAGAAGGTCTTTTTTATCCATGCTGATTCCTCGAAAATCTAAATGGGATTAAATAGCAAAGAAACAATAAATATCCGAAAAAAGGTTAAAAAAATAATCGTAAATAAAACTTAAAATTGTTCTGAAAATATTTATAAAACGTTACAGAATTTAAAACCCTTTCAAACTATTTACATACCATACAAAAAATTTGCCCGAGAATATTTGTTTCCATACGGACCGACACTTAATGGCAACGAGCATTGACTGAAAAACCTAGGCCTTGAATTTAGCACTTTTCCTTTAGTATATATGTGAGACATTCCATAGCTGGAAGTCGCGGGAGAAAAATTCTCCGTCGTTAGAGGAGACAGAGATCTTGCATCTTGGGGCGGGCGGATGCAATTTTTCCCGATCTAGTGGCGAGACAAGATTCCGGAGCCCAAACACGCCTCCCCACTTGGACCAGCAAGGGGAAAAGAAAATCTCGCATTAGGCAAGAAAACAATTTTTCTTCCTTTGTATAAAGGAAAGGGAAAAAATAAGGAGGAAAGATATCAGAAGAAAGTGAACACCTTGGAAAGGATCCAAACAAGGGTTCGGGATATTAAGATTAATGGATTTTCGACCGAAGTGCTCACCGTGGCTTCTTCTTGTGAAAAAAACGAGGAGGTGAGCGGGTGCGCATTCTTTCGCACGGAGCAATTGCCGTTTGCGATCCATTCCGTCTCTTATTTGGCGATATGGATTAACATAAGCGTTCTAATTTAGAAGACACGCTTTTAGTCAAACAGCAGATTGTATTTTTTGATGGAGTTGTTCCTTTGCTTTCTAGAATAGTAAGAAATCAAAGGGAAAATAAGAAAGAATGTGAGCAAGAAATCTTGAAAAATATCCCGTTTCAGATACGTACAATACAAAATAATTTTTTTAAAAAATTATGTTAACGATAACAAACACGATATTCGAGAGTGCTATCCACTTGATGTTTGAAATTTAATAGACTGCCTTGATTCCTAATTTAAAATTCTATAATTTTCTCTTTTGTTATCCAACTATTTCATTGGCCTTTAAGATTTGAATGCAACAGTCCAAAGCTACAACCGACAATTTGTTGAAATTTGTTGCATGGTTTTATCAATCTGATTGGAGATTCACTGCACCTTTTGAAACCAGTCCATTTCTAGTTTGACTTTCTACCAATCTGAATATCCGAATGTAAAACAACGGCATCATTCAAGAATTTAACGGTCTAGATCTATGAAAATTAGAAGAAAGGGGTTTGCAAAAATGGTTGATTTATTAAATTTTATTATTGCCTTTTTAGAATACATACGTTTTATTACGGAGCAGATGCCTGCATGGAAATATGAAGGCAGATTATTGCGGCAGATAGCAAAACGCAACTATTCATTAAAAGTTATTCTTCACATTCTTCTTTACTAGTTGTAAAACTTTTTTTAACCCTTTTCACTCCGAAAAATAATTAGATGCAAAATTATTCGCCTAATACAAAGATTTGTTTATTGCTATGAAAAATAAATATACACAATTCTTTTAAGTCGAATCCCTTTGAAAAATGAATCTTCATCTCTTAACCATTGTGTTGGTGTTTTTAACGATTAAATTTAAAAATTAAATAAACAAAACGTCAAAATGATGCCCAATCTTGAATGGTGAGTCAGAGGCACCATCGGAGTGCAAAGGGTTAAAAGCAAGATATTATTTCGAACTATTAACTCTTTGCACTCGAGGGTGCCTCTTGGGCACTATTTAAGATCGTGCATCATTTCAACGTTTTATTTATTTATTTTTCAATTTTGATTATTGAAAATAACTAAAAAATGCTAAAAAGACGGAGAAATTCAATTTTAAACACACACAAACACACACACACTCAAACATTTGGAGAAATAAAGAAGCCCTTCTGTATTGAATAATTGTACATCGAATTACTTTTCTTAGTGCGAAGAGTTAAACAAGATGACAGCGTTCAAAATTGGAATTTTCAAAGGAAATTTAAAATTAATCTACAAATTGAATCAGTACATTTTTTTTAGCATCGAAGGTTTAAGCAGGGCCTTAACATGAATATTGAAGTTGCCTTACTTATTAGTTGCCTTACCTTGAATTCTTATTTACTTTAAATTATATAGCCAAATTAATTTTTTCTAGCAGACATGCATTTTTGTTATTCAATTTTCCGTTTAGTAATCGTTCTGATCAGAAGTTTAAAGACATAGAAAACCTTACTTAAAAAGCTAAATAAAGTTTCCGACATTTCATTCGTTCGTAGTTTTTAATGTTGTTGCTAGATTAAAGCCGAAGAATCCTTAAATTTTTGTAATAATTAGAGCTATGAGCTGCCGCTCATTTTCAGACATCTTCCTGCTGACCTGGAAAAACGAGAAACTTTAACCCTGCAATTCCGGGCTCGAATGGAAGGGGAACATTTTATGGATAGATGAAGCTCATCTAATGCTCAGTTCGTTAATACTCAAAGCTGTAAAATACAGGAAGGAGAGAATTCGATGCAAACTCGACCAGCGTGTTTTAATTTTCAAAAATTCCTTGTTTGATGAGGATTTATGGCAGTATTTATTGTTGATAATTTTCTTTTGCGAGGCAGTTGATTCGTTTGGTCTTGTAAATCAATGAGGTCCGTTATGAATTTATTTTGCGCCACCAGCTCAAACAGCGCGGAAGTGAGGATGACATAATTTTTATGCAAGCGCTCCTTCGCCTAGTGCAGTGTTAATGAAGTAGCTGTTGAATCTGGATTTTGGAAGTGGCACGATTATCAGTCTGTTTTCAGCTGAACCCTTATGACTTCTATCTGTAATAATTGGACAACCTTTCTGAAGAAAATTTAAAACATGCATTAATCAGCACACTCCACAACATCACAACTTAAACACTGTGCATACTGACTGTGGTACCTGCTGTTGCGCTTTCAATTCTTAGCAAAAATGATCGATAATATATTTAACCTTTCTTTTGTCGTCAACTTTTTTTTTCTTGATGGCTTCATCATTTTTTTCTTTTTCTAAGGTTTTTGGACGATTTTATTTTTAATTTAAGATTTTTGGTTATTTTCAAAACGTTTCCCCTTGTTTCATATATAATCAGAGAAAATATCAAGTCATTTTGACCAGTGATTCTTTTGTACGGCTTTTTGAAAAGGCAACTGCAATTACAATTACTCTGTAGTTTTTACCTGATATTCTAAAAATCATACGGTTAGTCTTTTACAATCATTCAAAAACACACAAACGACAGCTGGGGTTTTATACATCTCATTCATTAGAAAGCCAGTTTAATAGGAGATTGATGCTCATACCTTTTCTACTTCATTCTAATCAATATGGTGAATACTTTGCAGGAATATGTCACAAGTTTCTTTTCATCACCCTTAAGTCCCTTCTCCAACTACATGTAATGACTGGCCATTTCCCATTCTAAAAGATCGCAAGAAATTAAGGAGTGTTGCAAATCCAATCTTCTTCTCTAAAACCACGCTAAATAATCTAATTTTACACTCATTTTCGTTTTCTTTGCGTGAAGTGGACTAAACTTCATCACGTGGCAGGCTTGGGAATGACCGGAGTATAATTTAGTATTAAATCATATCAAACACAAAATTTCATGAGTGAGTCTATTGTTAGGAAGTCGTTTGATCATAGCCTTTGAAGTTTGTATGTATAAAGATAAAGAAAGTGAAATTTAGGTTGAATTCTCGTATAATATTTCTTCGTGGATTTTATAAAATTCAAAAATTGCTGACTTTTTATATAAGAGAGTAGATAACAAAAATGAATTCTACCGCATAGGTTTAAGGTCTAATTCTAATTTCCTCAGATGGTTATTCTAATTTCCTCTCAAAAATTGATTAACTGACAATTTCAAATTACTATAAAATTACCTTGAGGGATGCTCATTCTATTGCAGCATCACATATGAAAAAAAATGCATCTTTGAATTCTATCACAGATGAAGCGCCCGAAACCATTCTCTTTGCTGCAGTTTCTACCAACAGCAACTCTAAAACGTCGCAATGTAGTCTGCTATTCCTTTCACCTCCTTAAGTGCGATTTCTTAAATATTCTTCAAAAAATGTATTCTAATGTGCAAGGAGATGAAAATAAAAACGCCCTTACTGCGAGCACTCTATACAGCGAACTACTCTGTGTAAATACTCCAGAATTGGTGAACGTACTATTCAAGACATGGAAAAACGGATTACGAGAAAAAATAATTCGAGAAACACCGAAAAAGGGCGTTGTACAGCAGAAGATATTCTAAAATGAGGCAAATAGCCACAATAAAACACACACATGCGATATGGAATTTTTCCTTTCCGGTTTCTATTGCTGAAATGGAAAAAAATTGAATTAAATGAAATTATCAATATTACTGCAATTTCGCACTGTAAGCTCAGAAATTTGCATAAATCCTTGGTTCCTTGGTCATCAGTTATATCTTAGCGCTTTCCTTGTAAAGTTGTCTTATGAAAACAAAAGTGATGCTGCAGCGGCACTTCGAGATAATTTACGCAAAGGACCAACAGATGTCGAAACATGCTCGAAAATTTTCCTTTACCCCAAATGCGACAACTCCAGTGTCTCGTTTCAATTATCTCTCTGCACTTTGAACTCTGCGTAAAGCGGCGACATTCTACTAATGATAGAGTAATTAGAAATCTAATCATCCCGCTCTACATGTCTGAATTCTTGGGATTTTTGGCTTTGGGGTTCTGTTAAAAATCTTGTTCATCGAGGACGTCTGAGAAGCATGACATATTTGAAAGGTAACGCCACTCTGAATGCGAGAAGAATCTCAATCGTGCAATTAGAAACATCAGTTGAACAAGCTGGTAGGCTTTGATAAGTTTCTTGTAATTATATAAATTCAGATTGATTTGATACGTTCTAATAAAGTTCTAATAAAATGTGTATTTTGCGTCTTTCAGATTATTTTTTGTTGTACACTGCCATCTATTTGCGTTTCTGGAACTAAATTTTTTTCGAGTAATCCACCTCCCCATGTCTTGAATACTATGCTCAGCAATTTTGGAGCAAAATTCTAAGTAGTTCACTGTATAGAGAGCTCAGAGCAGGGATGTTTTGATCACCTTGGATATTACTCAAAACTCTTCTTAAAGAATTTAGCTTTCTGTCAAGTTGCAAAACCCATTTCTATTTAGAAACTTTCCTGGTAGACATCAGTTAAGCGGAACTATTTCGTATATAAATCTATAAAGAATACAAGTTATGACTGATCTTCTTGATGTTTCAGGGATATTTTTTTCTTTTCTTTAAAAAATTAATAAATTTATCTAATTCTGTATTTTGAAGGCTTTAGAAATCACAGGATTGAATACAGGATACATCATTATAATGTACAAAAATTGAAGCGCTATAGAGTTCCTTTCCAGAGACTTTTGGTTTATTTACTTTTGAAGTTAAGAAATTAAACAGAAAGTAAAAGTGCCATAAAAGAGAGCATAGACCATTATTTTAGAGCTTTTATTTATATCTCCATTTCTTGATAATTATTGCTTGACCTTGCCTCTATCAACAATAATGAAAGCTTCACTTCGCAGGAATGCTTGGGATAAATTTTTGGCAGAATTCCGTTGTGAGCCAAGTTTCTAATATCCGTTGAGGAGATGCTTGTCATCCTGATATTGTGTACCATTGCTCTTTTTCAGGCTTTCAAACGTGTATAACCATTATTAAATACAATGATTTATTGTGTTTTGAATATTCTCTTTTTTGTAAATTTTTCGCGTCTTGGTTCTTGATTCAAGCTTGAGTTCAATATGCGATGTATATTCCTTTTTGGCGAAATTTAAAATGTAGACTCATGCTTGGATAAATTAAAAGATTTTTGTTGTGAGTGTTTCTAAATAGATGTTGTCTGGGGATTTGTTGCTTGGAATTTTCTTGAAGGCTGGTGAATTGATTCTCTCATCAACAGGTGTTCAGAGCTTATACTTTATCGGATGAAGATATTGAAATATAATGCGTCAGCTGTAAGGTGTAATAATTCATATTTTTCTGCATATATATTGTTTGTGAATGTTTATTAAAATTTTAATGGCTGCTCACACAACATATATTTAAACAACAGTTTGTGTCCGTTCACAAAATATTTTGCAAGCTAACGCCGAGATTTATTAAATGGTACCACACTCTTTATGGGATGATTGATGAATGCAAACAAATGTGGATTGTGGTGAAACTATATAAATCAGATAATAGCGCTCTAGCTGATGTCGAAAGGAAGATGTAAAGTTGCCTCATAAACTAGCTCTGCACAAGAAAATCGCAAACCTTCTTTAGCGGCTTTTCGGATGCCTAAAAGAATTATTGGGATTAACTTTGACCATCGGTCGCCAATTTTAAATGGTGATGAAAACGTTCAACGATTCCATTTGCGATGCGATGATATGCTCTCTCTCTGTGTGTGTGTATGTGTGTGTGATTCGGTCATCTGGGAGCGAAAATATTCTAAGAGGCGTTTTGGTGTGTCTTTGGGTTTTTCAGCGTTGATATGATTTCAGCCCATTTTTTTATTCGACGCTTTATTCCAGGCCAAACATGACGTTAGCAAATGAGTTTAGTTGAAGCTATAATACCAGAATGAGCAAGATTAGGAAAATGGTTGAAGATCAGTTTTTGAAAGGAGTTGGGAACGAATTGGCGAGGAATTCCAATCGAAGTATCGCATATTAAATCACAGTCAGAGATGTGGCACATTTGAAGTTTCAATTTTAGAACAATTGTATTACTCTGGAGAATATTTTTAATCTCTGAATCCTTTTTCTGTGCTTTAGTAAATTTCTTAAAATTTAAAAGAGTAGATTTTGTTATTTCTAATTTTAAGTAATTATTGTTTCATTTCCTATTTTTTATTTTTTCCTTTCTTGTGATAATTTGTTGTTAAATTGTCTTCAAATATGCGGCATTCCAGGACCAACTTATATGTAAGTTCGAACATATTAAATTATTTCCTGAATTTATAGCGAGATCTTAAAAATTAATCCTTTTAAAATATTGCCAATCCTAGGACTATGACTTTGTAGATACGTGTCTATTAAAAGTGTCAATGAAGCTCTGGTATAGTTACAAAAAGTACTTGTTTTAATGCATACCTTTCAAGTTTCGATCTATTCTGTATACGAACAAAAAAAAAACACTTTTTATCCATTGAAGCTAATTTAAAGGGAAAAAATCTATTATAATAGTAATGTCCATTTGCTTTTTATAGCTCTATTACATTTTACTGTTAGACAGCTGGGGGCCCTACAAACAGAAGTAGCCTATTCAATCAATGTCTGGAATGCTGCACACCATAGCTGCCGTCAACAGGAATAATGATAATGATTCAAAATAATTGGATACCTCTTCAAATGAATCATATCCTTTGCACCAATGGGATACATTTTAGCCCTTTTGCGATTCTCGGCCATAGTTTAAATAAGAGAGAGATACAGACATACCTTCATCCTGCTTATGATGAAGGTATGTGAAGAAGGAAAAAGAGACAGGTGAGGTACTTGCGAAGTTGTGTGTGTAGGGGGGGGGGGTCTAAATATGAGTGGAAGAAAGTAAATGCTGTTTTTCTATAAAGTAAATTGAGATAGTTATTGTGATGAAGATGTCTTCTTTCATATGCATCCCTTCCAAAGTTCAGATTTGGTGCTTATATTCAATAATGCACCGCCATAAAGGTTCTCAACCTGACGAGGAGCTTCTAGAAAGCGAAAATATTCACCGAAAAAACGATATCCATTTCAGCGTTCTCTCCTGTTTAAAATCCAATTGAGAAGGTTTAGGAAGTCAGGTGGCAGGATCACTATTCAGGAAGCTAATTGATGCACATGCTCAATGAGGAATGGGCTCTCTCTCCGCTGGGATGGCAGGGTGAAATTGTTTTGAATTTCAACAGTTAAGGAAAATCATATTTCTTACAAAGGAAGATTTGGATTTTATCTTTCTAATACAAACACTGTTTTGTACTTCCAGAACCGTTTTCTGCTTCGATCCCTAATACATGCTTTAGATTCATTTTTTTCCTACCAAAGCTTTTCGTCTTATCATTACTACATCGTTCCTCCTTGGTATAAATTTATATGTTCCAATTAAGTTGTGAAGAATTTTAGCGAAATCAGAAAAGTTGATTCCTTTTAGCACCAATGTACTACAACGAATAAACAACGAAACGAAAAATTTCAATTAAAGCAGATAAATTTATCCTTGAATTCTGTTCATATATAAAGAGTACTTCATTTTTTGAAAATTTGATTTGCCATCACTCATGTACAAGTTGTTGAAATTATTTGTAGGCAACGATTTTCAAGATTTTTTTTCAGTATAATTTTATTAAAATATAAAATTAAAATATTTGGTATTATAATCTTTTATCCTAGAATTGTACTTTTCAACAGTCAAAAGATTAGGTAATATTCATGCACTAACAAATAAAAAATCAACATCTTGTATTTCGCCGCCTTAACTTAGTTCTAGGAAAGTCTACACAAATACGTATGTCTGTTTAGGAAACGAAAGAATCCTAATTCTTTTAGAATTACTGCATGCATCTTTTAGGAAATGTAAGGTAAAATATCTCTACTTTAGAAAAACGCTTATATATATATATATATATATATATATATATATATATATATATATATTTATATATATAATTCTTCTGTGCGTGTGTATGTGACTGAACTCCTCCTAAACGACTGGTCTGATTTTGATGAAATTTTGTGTGTTCGAGAATGGTTTAGATTCACAATTCAGTCCACTACAAAATGTAGAATTTTAATTATTAATTAAAAACTAACTTTCCCGCCAAAATAACTTTCTTCCCCCATCGCGAAATGAGTAATGTTTTAGGTTTTTTTTACTAACAATGATGATGTTAGGCTTAACATGTTTCCGATCGATTATTTCAAATGATTTTTTTAATTTTCATTACCTTTATTGCATTTAAAATTAAACATCGTTAATTAATCGGCCTTTCAAGTTCATTCTGATGTACTTTTGAATTAAAATAAAAAAGAAGGAAATTAAAAATTTCTAATCCGCCCAACTCATGTAGGAAAAAAATGCATTTTCTGGTGATGAAGTTTAATGCATGCGCATTTTGTAGAGAATTTTATTTAAACGGAGACAAAACTATTGGTTTGCTGTTTTGTTTTACTTCGGATGCACGCTGTTAAAAGGTTAGTTATGTTGCTTCTGTAATTAAACAGTATTTCTGTTAGTTAGATATTTTTAAGTACATCTTTTTTTTAAAGTTATTTTAAGTCGTAGTAATAAGTAATTGCCAAATGAATAAGGCTTCAGTTTTTTTCCGATGCTAACAATATTCGGCTTAACATGTTTTCAAGATTCTATTTATATTCTTTTAAAATTTTTGCTGCAAATTAAATCCAGAAAAATGTAATTTTCAGCACACGATTCTTTGAAATGAAATAAATAAATATATTTTCTAAAAAGGTAAACACATAATTTAGTTTACTATTTCACAGTATCTATTTTATTGTTTTTATAAATCAACTTCATGAAAGCAAAATTGTTTGATTCATGCAGAGTATTCATTCAAATCTGGACCCAACGGCCAATTTGTAAATTTTAATTAATAGGCACAAATATTGTTTTGAAATTTTCATGATATTTTGCATGCTTGAATTTATTCTAAATGTGATTTTCCCTTTAAAACTTGATATTATTGACTTTTTTTTGAAATTTTTTAAAAAAATCAATGCAATAATATTACTTGAGGTCTTCAATAAAAAATATAAGATACATAATTCATCTATAAATGCAAATTATATTTTAATATGTTCACAAAGCATAAGAGAAAAGTTTCAGAGTTGTAACTAAAAATAGAATGTGCATAGAGTGTTTGAAATTTTGAAGAACATCACAAAATTTCATTTTGAGAAAAAGCTAAAAATACATTGAAATGTACATTTTAAAAATACATTGAAATGTACATTTACAGACCAGAAACATAATTGAAATAACTTACATTTGTTAAATATTCATTTTTATTAAAATAATTGTTTATTTTATGAAATATATACATCTATAAATTTAAAATATTTTTGTAAGAGTTCTCAAAGAATATAAAGGAAATACTATTGGTGAAACCAAACCAACTCCTTTTTTTACACCATCATCATCAAAAAAAAAGTTCAAATAAAAATTAGACTTGCTTAATAACATTTCATTAGCCACAAAGGTTAATTTATACTCATATAACATTTTTAAACTATATATGCAGCCATAAACAAATATAATAAAAAATTTGAAGCAAATCAAAATACACCTATTTCATAAATTATGAGCTCTTGTTTTTCTTCTAATTTGACATGTGCCGATTTTTTTAATTTTTTTCATTTCATTGTTATTATATGATAACAATACGATACATGCTTATAAGATACAATTTATTTTATATAATGAACTTTATTTTTCTGAGTTATAATAAAGCAACAATCAAATTTTGATATAGTTTCTTCATGGAGACAAAAAGGTCTCTACAGCTTTGTTGTTCACTTCAAAGATTTTTTTTAATGTAAGTTCCCTTTCACCAGTAAATACAGAACGAAATTCTTTACCATATTTAGCACATAATAGACACATTTTTGATGAAAAAATAAACTAGCTTCAAGGATTTAAAGAAATTTTTCCTGACATTCATGACAAAGAATAATAAAGAATACTAAAGTGATTGCACAGAAAAATGTAACTATTATATACAATTTTAAGATGATGAATTCACTTTTTCAGGTTTATTGCAGTTGGTAGAAGCTTCCAAAATGTGATTAGAATTACTTGGTTATGAATCAAAGGATTTCTTTGTCCATCATATCTTAACATTTTCAGACTTTGTCTGCTTTTATTTGGACGTCCTTTAGGCTTTCGGTAATGAAAACTGGTAAAAGTTTTTAAAAACAAAATTTAGAAAAAGAAAAAAAGGTAATTAAAAGTAGAGTAAATTTCTATTTTAACCCTGAATAGAACGGTTTTTGTTTCTAATTTCAAAGGAACTGAAACGAGCCATTCGAATATGAAATGCATGACGAATGAATGAATAAACCAAAACAAACACCAAAAGAAAGAAAAGGTAGAAGTTTTTAACATCTGCCAAAGCAAAAACAAAAGTTTAAAATCAGAATTACAAAAATGCTCACTAGCATTGTTTAGAGGAAAACGAAACTGTTTTTACTGCAGCTGTCCAAATGGAAACAAGTGGGTGTGGCATCCTAATAACAATAAAAAAATGCTGATATTGTGCAAACGAATTAATATATCAAAATAATTTTTTTCCAAACGATAGCTTACAGTTTAAATATACATCAAATATCAAAATATAGATATCGCAAATTTCTTCGATTTTTTACATTTTTATCTTCCAATGTGCCCTCATGTGCTTATTTTATTCCTGAAAGAATATATTTTTTAGACCATTCTTTTTATTTTTTTAGTGTTTGATGCATTAAAATTAAACATTGTTAATTAATCGATTTTTTTCGGATTCATTTTGAAGAACTTTTGAATTAAAATAAAACAAATAAAGGATGTAAAAATCTATCACCAATTTTTATTACCCAAACAGGTGTAGAAAAATCACTCATTTGCTTAAAAATTTAAAACAAACTCCCTCTAACTGCCAACATTTGACATCAATCAAAGTATAAGAAAGGAGTATTAGGATTATCTTTGTCAAAGCCTTCGAGTTGATTTCTTTCGACCTTGCTATTTCATAATAACATACATTTATAATGTATACATTATTAACTCAATTAATAAGCCTTAAAACAAACATGTTTTAATTTATATCTTTTGAATGCAGAACTAATTTGTAAAACTTTAATATAAAAATAGATGAGACAATAAATTTACTTTTAATGAAGGTCTAAATGAAGAAGAAGTAATTAAATAGTATTTCTATTAATTACGTATTTTTTGTGTATGCTTATAGTTTTAAATACATCGTTTTTTAATAGTTTTAAGTCGTAGTAGTAAGTAATTGCCAACAAAATAAAACTTCAGTTTTTTCACCCTCCTCCCACGTTAACAATGTTACGCTTAACATGTTTTCGACAGATTGCTTCACACGATCCTGTTTATATTCTTACTTTTAAAATTAAGTTTTTTTAATAGTTAATTTAGAAAAGTCTGTTAAATTTTTTATATGTGTTCAAGTGGATTTGAGATCGATTTACCTTCGTAATTCGGTCCACTAAAACTGCTCTAATTATTAATTTTTTATTTATAATTTGTTGATTTTGGAATGCTTTGCATTGGATCCAGCAGACAGCACTGCGTTCGCGGTGTTGAATATTCAAAAATATTTTATTTTACTTCCAGTTTGTTCCAATATTTAGTGCTGGTTCATGAGAAATTTGTAAGTTTGTGTTACTATTGTGTTAAAATTGATCGCATGCTAATTGAAATATTACATTACAGGAAATATTACAGATGCAATGAGTGTGAGAAGGGTTTTGTGTAAATAAAATAACTTTACATTGTGCAAATTCGGCGAGATATTGAAGTGAGTATTTCACATGATTTTCTATCAAATTAACACATGCGTTGATTAACAATAATCATAACCTACTAATTTATTTTTGAAATTAATTGATTTCAATACAATTTTTTAAAATTAATTATTTTTATTTTAAATTGTTATTGTAATAACATTTTCATACAATTTTCCATCAAAACGAACCAGATTGTTATAACTTATTCAAGAAGGTTTGAAATTTTCGGACAACGTCTGTCGCGTCTGCTAGTATTTATATATATATATATATATATATATATATATATATATATATATATATTTGATGTTTGAAGCAGAAGTGAGTCGTGTTCGAAATCAGGAGAAGACAGGAATTGAATTTTTAAATTTTTTTCATTCCATCTCGCACGCATTATGTACAAGCAGCGGGGAGACAAAAACAGATAAAGGTTACAAGGACATAAAGAGTTATTAAAAAAGGGCGAAAACATTTATCAGGGGTCTTAAGCACTATGATATTCTCATAAATCTGACACGTGTCGAATTTTGAACTTGTCAAGGGAATCGCAGGAGTCTGGAAGAATGTGTTTACATTATTAATCTCATTCCTTCACTTGGCAAGTGGGCTGATGGTGCACCGTCTTTACAAAGTTTCATTTGATTAATTAAATAGAAAAAGTGGAAAGGGGTCAGGAAACAAAAGAATATTTTAGAATGAAGTTATTACGTTCTGACACACACACACACACACACACACACACACACACACACACACACACACACACACACACACACACACACACAC
>JAOUZG010003113.1:1872398-1909527 GCA_026289955.1 Argiope argentata
CTATATTTTTACTATATCTTCTTACACATTATTTTTCTATATTTTTACTATATCTTCTTACAGATTATTATCATTCTTCTTCGAGATATTTCAAATTTATGTGTTAATTTACAAAAATATTTTTAGGATGTAGCTTCATTTAAATTACAATTAATGCTTCAAATCAAAATTCACTTACTTTTCTTTGAAAATATACAAAAGTTCATAACAGCAAAAATGCGCTAGGTCCTTGATATAAAAATATAATTTAATAAATGATTTATTAATGAGTGTACACTATGGCAAGACTGGTAAAAAGATTTTGGAATGTAGTTAAAAATTGAATGAATATTGGAACATTCCAAACCATGGATAATGTTCATTTTCTACATAGCAATCATCTACATAGCAATCCACAATATAATTAAAATAATTTTATTCTGAGAGAAAGAATGAAAACATTAAAAAAATTCCTTTTCAGATCTATTGTGGAAATCTGTTTTATTTATAAAGAATTAAAAATGTTTTAAAAACTCCTTATTTGGGTCGATTTTTTTCATATTCATTGCCCTTTATTAAAGCGAGAGTATTCTAAAGAGCCTCCCGGGTTCCAACAATACCTTTATTTCGAAGTGTTACATCGGCCATTGATGAAAGTAAACTTTAAAATGGAGCATTTCTGGTTTCTTTTGTGCATTCGTGGCTCGGGGCACTTATTTTTGTTCGGAAGAAACTGGAGCAAGAATTTGAATAGAGATGAACAAAGGGCTTTATCTTTCTCCTGGTTTCTTATGTATTAACGAGACAAAGCTTGCCTCCGTCAATTACACTTCCAATCTTTTTATTTGCTGTTAAAAGGGGATGGAAGGTTACTTTATTTCTTCTGCATGCCTCCGAGATCGAACATTTTTTAACACCAATTCTTCACCAAACACAGAAGGAATGTATTGTTTATCTTGAAAACTCATCTTATCGAAAACAGTTCCAGGGAGGATGAATACATTATTCGTTTACAATAGAAGTTGTTTAAATAACTCAAAAAGGAAAATGCTTAATGCATGTGAGATGGTTATATGCTTATGAGTATGGCAATAAAAATATCATGCCGCTAATGACGACAAACTATTAGACCACTGTAATAATTAAATTAGTTTTATCATGTCAATCGACTATAACTATATACTTCCACAATAAAAGTATATTTATTTTTAAGTGTAGTTGCGCATTGGATACAGCATGCTGATTAGTTTTTCGATCTAGGCGAAAAGTCTAGTTGGATGAAAATGATAGCTCTTTCAAACTTGTATTTTTCGATATATTTCGAAACGAAAAGAATGGAGAGACGACTGTTGATAACGAAGTTAAGGGTCATTAAGTTCCATCTAAAGTAAATACTAGCGAAATCCGTTCAGTGGAACAACCTGGTGAATTCTATCGCGTTTCCCCTCACACATAATACGTATACAGTAAGACCCCGCTTAACGCGGGGGATACGTTCCATCAAAGTAGAGCGTAATACGAAACAGCGCTAAACGAGGCTATCTTTACATGTAAATATTGGGGTTAGGGTAAGATGGCTAGAAAATTGGTTAGGTATTAAATTTAAAAAGTATGTTTTTTTAATAAAAATAAAACCAAACATTTATTTCTTAAAGCCCAAATTAATACCACATTATTATTTCTTTCAAAAATAAAAACAAAATATAAATAACAAAACGAATATTCTGAAAAAAACAAATAAAATTCTAAGTCAGTCATATTTAATTAGCCTTCCGCGTTTTCAGTGTTCTGCCTTTTTGTGACAAAAGCATCTAATGTTGTTTGCCTTTTTCTTTGGCGTTGTTCTCTCAAAAGTTTTTCATAAACGGATAGAGCATCTCTAACACCACGCCTTACTTTTGAGCTCCTGTCAAAATTCGGATCATTTTCAATGAATTGATCCATTATTTCAGTTATGGTAGACAAACTCCTTTTTACAAACGCCATCGAAAGTTCTTTTTGCTCTGCATCTGAATCACTGCTGTCAACATTTTTGTTTTCTTCTTGTTCAGTTAATTCCTTGAGCTCATCATTAGAAAGACTAGCCGCTTCTTCTTCAATTATTTCTTCGACATCTTCCACATTTACCCCTTTAAAACCGGTTTGTTTCGTTAATTTCACTATCTGTTCCACTATTTCATCCACATCGACAGAGTGTCCAACGTCATCGCTCTTACTTAAATCCGGCCAAATATTCTTCCATACTCCTTTCAAAGATCTTTCTGTTACCTCGTTCCAAGAAAGGCCTATGTTTTCTACAGCATCCACGATGTTGTAGTTTTTCCAAAATTCTCTTATGGACTGGTTCTCTTCTCCGTCTGTTTTTTCAAACATTTGCTTAAAGGTTCGCCGCAAGTAATAAGCCTTAAAATTTGATATAACGCCATGGACCATTGGTTGAATTAAGGCAATTGTGTTAGGCGACAAGAAAACCACTTCGACTGGAATACATGTTGTTAAGTGTGATAAATTTGTTGGGTGGCTTGGTGCATTATCAGTTAACAGAAGTGCTTTTTATTCAAGTTTTTTAATTTCGCAATAACGTTTAACAGACGGGCAGAAATGTTCAGTGAACCAATCCTGGAAAATTTTCGCAGTTATCCATGATTTTTTATTAGACTCCCAAATTACAGGTAAAGTTGATTTAGATATGCCTTTCATCACTCTTGGGTTTTTGGAATGGTAAATTAGTAATGGTTTTAATTTAAAATCTCCGCTTGCGTTACCACCTAGTAGAAGGGTTAAGCGATCTTTTGCAGCTTTAAATAATGGTGCCCGTTTCTCTTCACGGGATAGAAATGTTCGTTTCGGCATTCTTTTCCAAAACAAGCCTGTTTCATCAACATTAAAAACCAATTCTGGAAGATAGTTTCCTTCTTCAATAATTTTTTTTAAATACCGCTGGGAATTCAGCCGCCGCTTTTGTATCATCACTTGCTGCTTCTCCTGTAATCTTTATGTTGTGAGGGTTATTTCGATGTTTAAATCTATTAAACCATCCTCGACTAGCAACGAAAGTTTCACTTTTGTCAATTGTCTCAGCCTGAATGTAATTAAAAATTCTTCTAGCTTTTTCCATTATGATAGATTGGCTTAATGGCATATTGCGGTCAATTTCGTCGTCAATCCATATAGACAGTCGTTTTTCCATTTCCTCTATGATATTATTTCTAGAACGGGTAATTCCAGTTGCAGAGCTTGACGTAGTTGCAGTTGCCGATGACAGTATTTTTTCTTTATTCTTCATGATGGTCCTTATTGTTGAAGTTGGCAAATTCAATGAAACACTAATTAGAGTTTGACGTTCACCAGAATCTAATCTTCTAATGACTTCCATTTTAGTTTTGAGTGAAATGATTTTTCTGGTTGCTTTCTTTTCTTTTTCATTATTCTTCATGATGGTCCTTATTGTTGAAGTTGGCAAATTCAATGAAGCACTAATTAGAGTTCGACGTTCACCAGAATCTAATCTTCTAATGACTTCCATTTTAGTTTTGAGTGAAATGCTTTTTCTGGTTACTTTCTTTTCTTTTTCCTTATCACCCATAGTAAAAAACTAAAGATCAAAATATTTGACACTGTAATATAGTATTAAATATGTAAATTAATAACTACTTACAATAATGTCAACAAATGTTTCCAATAATACAAATATGTCTGTACAATACCGCACCAAACAAGAAATATAAGTATACTCTTTCGGATATGTATTTGAAACGTATCGCTGCATAATATTTCGGGGAATTCCCATATGCTGCGAGCGATTTCGTGGAATCCCCGGGTTGAAATAAAAGAGCGCTAAACCGAAACAGCGCTAAACGGGGTCTTACTGTACAGTGAAATAGTACCGTAAGTGTTTTTTTGTTTTGGACCGGTAGTGTCAGCAGTAGTAAAAGAGTGCGATCATTGATAATATATTTTAAGTATCATTTTGCCGCAAGTGCGACCATTACTGATATATCTAGAAATTATTAGCTCTCCTACGAAACAAAATTGGATGCATGAGAGGTGACTGCTGTTGGGGAACTGGTCCCTTAATTTTTTCCATTTATATAAAACGTATCAATATTTCTTTTATGCAGTTCTCAAAACATGAGTTATTTAAATATAGTATTCATAAAGTAGTCACGAGGAGAATTTCAAATACAAATGAATGAATTAAAGGATATTTTGAATTATTTTAAAGCTGGAAAGGAAATAATTTCTTTCAAGACGCGTAGTTTATTTGTATGATTTTGTTTGGGACGAGGTAATGCGAAAGGAAATATCATTTTTATACGACTCAGAAATTACATTTTTGTTTGTGACGTGTTGATTTTTTAAATGCTAAATTTTTGCACTGTTAATTTTTTTCTCAAATCATCAACATATCTATAGTAACGTTATGTATTGTAAAAAGGCAGCATTTATTCTTTTTACAACTTTGTAATATTCTTAACTCCATTTGTCTATTAAATATGAATTCATAATGGCTTCATTTATGGGAAAGTCTTTTCTTGTGCTAATTCTGCGAAGAAAAAACATCGAAAATTCTTTATTAATCTATTTAATTCATTTGTTTTTAAGAATCCCTTCACATAACTTACTACTCTTTTTACATAACTAAATTTTTTATTTATTGAACTCATCTCCGACCACTTATAAAATCAGAAAAAAAATTCAAAGCCAGCAATTTTCGTTCCTTGCTTCAAGTTAAAACATCAAAAGCAAATCTATTAAACTGAAACAAAATTGTTTTTTTTTTCACTTTTATTTTTAAATGCAGCATTTCACTGGCAATATTTTCTCTGTAACCCTTATTTTTAAAGCTTAGTAAGACGTCAGAATTCTTTGATATTTAGATATTTCTGATTTAGATATATTAGATTATATTAAAAAAACACAATGAGTTAAATTGATGACGTTAGTCAAAATATATTTTCAGATCTAAAAAAATTAGATAAAACATATTAACTAATATAATCTGTATCCTTTGTCCTATAGTATTTAAGAGTATCTTCTTAAAAGTGAGTGTTCGACTTCACCGCATATTTACATTTTTGCTTGTTTTTGGAATGCGCGTTTGTACCCGTTTTCTCAGACTGATTGTGTTTGAAACTTGATCAATTTTTACGTTCGTTGTATTTTTTTAAAATCTCATCTGCAGCTTCTAAAATAAAGACCGAAAGACAGAGAATCTTTTTGAGAGATTTTATTAAAAGTTGATTTTGAAAATATAGTTAAGTTTACAAAACAAGGTTTCTAATGTTATTAATCTTGCTCCGTCCCTTAAGATGTTTCGCGGTCTACGATTCTACAGTTTTAACTTAACTATTCCATCCCAAGTTTCATTCGCTCAGATAAATAGTTTTTCGTCTTAATGCTCGTATTTAAAGGCAAATCTTTCTCTCAAAATGCGTTTATTTATTTACTCTTTTTGTTGCAAAAGGAGGAGATTCGTTAAAATCTTGAGATAAAATATTATGAAGATTACACGATTTTTTTTTGTATATTTTGCATATAGGAAAACAGAAAAAAAGGAATGGATTGATTATTTTCAAAAATAATAGGGATTTAAGTATTTTAATGAAATTAATATCGCCAAAAAGTAACGTAGAAATAAGAAAGAAATTTTAATCTTAGATAACTTTTTAACGGATTTGCGAATCAAACAAACAAAAAAAGCATTATTTTTATACACGAAGGTTTATATCATTTAAGTTTTGAATTGAAGATAAAATGGTTTAATAAATAATCATTTTCTGTAATTCTGTCAAGGAATGCGATTCTCCTTTAGGAATCAATAACTGTTAAAAATTTATAGCCTAGTAATAACTGATACGGGTTAATGCGTTTTCTTGGACCTTTTTAACAAGCTTATTTAAATTGATATTTATTTGGGAATATATTATCTGCCCCATTTCTGAAAAGGTAACGCGATCCCTATTTTATTAAAAAGAAAAAACGTTTTGCTGGAAGCTGCTGTTAACAAGATTTCATTCAAAGCTTGTTAGGAGTATGCGGAAAAGATTTTAAAATAGATTCATTGATAGGTTGAAATTTATTCGGAGAAACCAAATGAAGAAAAAAGTGTTTATAACTAGGCGCAATCGGGACTCAAATTTGGTTCCTTTCAGTTGGTGTAACTTCTGCTTGCATTAAGTGTATAAAAATAGTCATACTTGAATATAACATTTCCTTAGATACGTTTCAATAAAGAGAGAAGGAGTTAAATCCATGTACTCCCTGCAAGGAAAGTGCCGTGGAAATTGTACATTTCTTAGAATCAAATACAGACTAATTCAAAATGAAGTTGTCGCGAAAAACTACAACTTCTAGTGAATGTAAAAGAAAGTTTTAGCTATTATTCACGCTCGTTATGTTTTTTGTCGGATCACCTATTTTTCTATAGTTTATTTCATCATTTTATCATTTCCCGCATTCGAGCAGGCAACAAATGATGAAACATGGACTTCGACAAATCCGTCCTAAATGAAATTACAAGAATTGCTAAAAGATGAGACGACCACACACAGAATACTCAATGTGCTGACATACCCTCACAGACTTTAGATTCTGCTTTACATCTCGTAAACTAGTTGTGATAAAAGAAGGCATTAAAGGAGTGCACAGTAATATTTAAATTCCATTTCGAAGAAGCGTCAGATTTCACATTATCTCTCCGTGGTTTGCTTACGAGGACGTCATCTCAGCCCATTGTCTACTTTTTCCGAATTTCATTGCAGAAAGGCCCCAGGTCATTTTACCAAAAATGTTTTTTGACGGAGTCAGGGTTCAGGCTTATAACCTCACGATGCCTTGAACTTATCACCTGATTACTGCAGTCCTTGAACTTGTGTTCAGAAAAAGTATCATTCATACTCTTCTTCGTAGCTATGCAGCATGTTAGCTTCAACGGCTGTAAATATGATTCATATTTGTTCCAAGAGGACACCTTGAAGTAAGGACGAGAAGCTACCGGCATGGTGGTTGGTTCTCGCCACCTTTGTGGGCTTATGAAAAGCGGGGGTTCTGACTCATCCATGATGGGGTGCTCTCCTTCAGGGGAGAGTTGTATCGAGACCGGTAATGGACATTACACCCCAACCAGTGTTGCCACCAATGTTACTGTTGCTGTGGTTCGGCCATTCGCTTTTTTTCGTTTGCTTTCCAGTGAGTCGGAGTGGCCAGTTACCCTTCGCATTTCCTTTGGGATTAAATAGATTACACCATTTAATCCCGAAAGCATGTCTTCCGTGAAGCCAAGGAGGGATCCAGAGAATTTATTAATTACTTAAACGATATTCTAGACCTTTTTTATGTGTTTTGTTGAAGTTTTTCTTCTTATTAATGTTCGCAATGTAATCATTACCGATGGGGAATTTTTTTTTGTTTTGACATTGTGATGGCCATTGATCATTATCGAATTATTAAAGAGGCCAAGGCTTAGAAGCCCAGTGTGTTTAACTTGAAGCCAATTCTAGATTTGCTTTTTTGTATTATTTTCTAGTTAGTTTAATTTTTAGTTATCTTTCCTATCATGAAAATCTTTTGCTCAAAGTTTGTAAATTGAAATCAAAAATTGTTGGAATTTTAGAACATCCTCAGTAGAACTCTTTTTGCATTCATTTGCAGTTGTGTAGAATATAGTTTGTAGTTATTTACAGACAAAAGTAATAAAATTGTGTTAGACTACACGGATTGGTTTATAAAAATTTTTTAAGATTACTTTTTATGAAGAGATTTTGAAGTAAACTTTTTTTAAAGTTGTTTACGTATTAAATTTTTTATAATTGCAGTTTATCAAAATAGTTGTCACCTAATCATTTAGTAGAGAAAATATGGTTTTAGAAGTTTTGGTGGGAAAATACTCATAAATTAACATTGGTTATACGCTTTCACAGATCTTAATCTGATATTTAAAGCCCTTTCACCAGTGCTACTATCTGGGTCCACCATGTTAAGGAAATATTTAAAAAAGACTTATCTAATCAAATAATAAAAAGTTTGGATGAAAATAGTTTTGTACAAGATTCATTGAGGATTGTGTCAAAATCAACAAAAATAGCTGGAAAATATGCACGATTGAAGCCTGTATAAAAACTGGTTTCAGAGGATAAAAGTCTGGCTGTCCCTTCAATACAGGATAAATAAGCAAAACTATATGCATTGAGCATAATACTGTTTTTTTTCCTCTCAAAAACCCTATTTCCAGGGTTAAATCCCTTCCCTTTGAGCGAGAATCTCGAAAATGAGAAGGTTTGGGTATATCATTAATATAATCGATATTCAAAAGAATAAAAATATTCGCAGCGGAACATCCGCTCGGAAGGGATTCCGTAAAGTCTCGAGAGCAAATAATGAGCGGAGAACAAAAGAGGCCGGCCGAAAGAGTTTTCGAAATCAGACCTCCTCTCCCAGTGTGGAATACGACTCGGGGAAGAGGAGGAAGAAGAACCCTTTCGACTACGAAATTCAATTTCGAGAAATGCAAAATCCTTGTTAAGGCTCAAGAATCGGACCAGAACAAGAAATCGCAGTGATTGGATTAAAGTCTTGATCTCGAAACTGATATTCATCGCTCTGGGGGTTGGGGGAGCGATGCTGTTTGGGACGAGACAAAGAGGAATGTTTTCTATTAGATGGAATCCTTTCCAAGATTTTGAAATGCTGCGGGGTAGGGGAGTTCATAGAGAGATGTTGCAGCATACAGTTCAATGACCTCTCAAACTGTTTTGAATGAATATTTTTCATATTTTGGCTTTTTCATAAAATAAGAAAATTTCTTTTAAATTTAATTGATGATTTGAAACACTTCAAATATCTATAATATCTCGATAATTTGACATGCAATGACACTATAAAAAGGGAAGAAAACGTAAATAAGTTTTAGAGCAGGGGAGCTTTTACTAAGACATTAACAAGTTGAAAATTCAACTGTCTTTTTTTTAAATGAAAATTGGAACGTCAATAAGGTGTCAATTAGTATACTCTAAGAAAATAAAAATGTCATTGCATTTCTATTTTAATTTAAATTTTAACGACTTTTTAGAAGTTTAAAAGGTATAGAAATGCGTAGAGGGTAAATGGATGCTTATAGCAGTCTAGCTAGCATAATTTTATTTTTATATAAAAATCTTGATAAAAGACATATTACTTTCCAGCGTATTTTGTAATTGTCACAATAAATATTTATTACATTTTAAATTTCGAATATGTAGTGATAATTTTATTAAGCGATTTTCGCAACACATCACGAGGGAATGTTATAATGAGAATCATTAAATTTTTTTTATTTAAAGATTATTAGGCATGCTTTTTAAACTTAACTTTATAAAAATTATTTCCCTTGCTTCTGTCTTCAAATACCCTTTATGGGTGGGATAACCTGGTTGGAAGGATGGTGGGTTCATATCCCTTGTGTTGTGGGTTCGAACCCAGTTGACCGATGGTGAAAGAGTAAATCGGTAGAAGCCACAAGTTCCGCAAAAGGAGACAATACCACTGGGAAATAAATACTAAATCAAAGTTGATAGCTCTCTCTTTTAGGACCATAACACATAACTAGCTAAGACGTACTCTCTGCTCCAGACGGCGCAACTATTACAAGAGACACTAAATTACTTAAGACTTAAAGTCATTTACATCGTCAGCGTGTTTATCTATGACAAGTGCCCTAAGCAACGTATTCCTCATATATGGCTTTAAGCATAAAGAAATCTTGCAATCGATTTTTTTTGAAATTTTTATCAAATTCGGTTTTTTAAATAAATATAAAGTCTTTTTTTAAATTAGCCGATAAAAAAAAAGTCAATTAATTTAAGGTCAATGAAAAATTATGGTTCTTAAAGATACATAAGTGCATGTAGTTCGAAATTTATATCAAACCAAGAAGGAATTTAAAAATATTATTTAATGTTTACGATTTTGAAAAATTTGAATTTAATGTTTAAGATTTTGAAACCTGACAAATTAGGTGAAAAGCATAAAAATAGGTTTTAAAACGAAAGGAAAAAAACCCATAAAAGTATTTTTTTAGAGCATCGATTAAACGCCGACACCTAAGGTCCTGAATTTTATTCGTCAAATATTTATAATTTGACATCATTCGTCGAAATCAAATGCCCAAAATTACTGTATTTCTTCTAATATTATTCAAGTAGCAATATCGCGAGTTCTTTTCATATCATTTGTATAAAGTACAACGGATTGAAAAACAATGTGAGTGGTCCTTATAATGTAAAATGTTCCCCTTTAAATTTTAATGTGTCCTTGATTGTAAAATCAGAGTCGCTGTGTATAGGAAGTCGTTGACTTCAAAATTATGCAAAATTAAAGAAGTAGTTTTTTTCATCTATTTTATGTATATCACGGCGATTCAATTCTAGACAAATAGATTGGTAATTGAAAAGAATAGTAAATGTACAGGATTTTAACTGTTTAATTTATACAAGATGGTTATGATATTACAGGGAAAATAAAAGACATACAGGTACTAGTCATTTTTGTAGTGGAACACGGAGTCATTAGCACAAAGTGTATATACGGTGTCCGACCACCACTACGGAGTCGAAGTCGTGCAATGAGACTTCCGTTAGACCATTTTAATATAATGAAAATTATAATGGACAGCATTTAGATTCGAAGGGCAAGTCCTTTGACTAACTAAATGTTTGGGACTGATATTGTGTCCTATTGGATACACTGAATGGAAATGCCACAAACTGCCTTGACTGTCATACACTGAATGGTGTGTAAGGATATTTTTTAAACAACGATACTGTGTATTTTCAAATTTATGTTTCCTTAAATCTGCAATACTAAGCAAAAGAGAGATCACGGTATGCTCAACTGTAAGAATTACTAGCTTTTATAAGACTAGTAGGCTCTTAAAGTTTCGCTTAAGACTGCAGGATCGTCCAACGTTGAGTTACAAATCAGTACTGAGTAAATAGCACACATTTTTTGAAATCCTTATTACAATTAAATATGAATTATACGATCTCTGTCTCAGGAATAACCTTGATCCATTCGAGACATTCTCCCAAATATATCGCTCATCGAGAATAAAACAGTAAAACTTACCCTCAGAAAACAAATCCTTAGATCCCGGATGGTTCATCAAAGTGGTGTGTCTTTACTTCAAAATAAACACACCCGGTCGCCCGTGACTCGTGCAGTTGTTAGATAATTTTCACTCCGAAAATCACTTCCATTTCAGATTAATTAACATTTGAGCGCAGCACCCCTTTTATCTTTCTATTTGCTGCAATTCATTTCCTGGAACAGGATCATGATCCGTCTTTCCGGGACTCAAGAGTTAATTAAAAATCCCAGATCTGTATCGGTCATTTAGTCGAGACCTCGACGACTCGCCGTCTGATGCATACAGAATGAAGCCACTGCTTGGATGCCGTTTTAAAATCTATTTCACTCGGAATGTGGTGTGCCGAATACCGATAGTCATCTTACGAAGCCCCGGATGAACAAATATATCCACCCGGATCTGCTAGAAGAATATTTATGGAAATTAAACACAGGAGAATTCCAAGTTGAAATTTTAAATGGTTCACTTTGCAATTAAACTGAATTCTAATTTTCAGTAAAAAGATTACCTTTCAAAGGAGAAAGCGTAAACTAAACACGGGATTTAAGTAAATTAGAAATATTCTAATTTATAATTAATTGGCAGTGAATGTTTTTTTTTATTTCATATTTATTTAAAATCAAATGCGTCACGGAATTAAATTAGTATAGACCGTGGAAATGTTTTTCCAAGGAAAATTATTCTTTTTTCTAGTCTCTGGATTAGATTATTTATATTAACATCCCGTTTCAAAGACCTCGTAAGTCTGAACCTTGGTCAGAGGACGAGAACGACACTTACACTTACAACTCCCTTCACAAGATTCAGTGACGCACCAGCATGGAGGGGGCGCGTTTCGTACTGACGTATCTAACGTGCGTTAGATCCGCTTGCGTGTTGATTTTCAGATAAAATCGATTCAGGATCTTGAGTCCCTCGGGTTTCGAAGCCGAGACCTTACCACCGGGTTCACAATGAGAGAAGATATACAAAGAAAAATATTTTGTCTGTGTACAAGCTCTATACATACCATGTTGCAAAGGCGTCAGGATTTCACTTCCATCCCAGAGCTCTCGGCTTCAAGACCCTATTCCACAAAAGAATTGTCGTGTAAGCGCGTCCAGTGAAACTTAAATCTGTCGGAACAAACGACCTCCCAGCGTGGTGTAGAAGTTTATAGAGAAAAGGGCCAATTCAAGTCTCGTCCTCGTCACCTAACCGAGGTCCAAAACTACGAGGTCCACCCCAAAATAATTCTAGTGTTGCTTTAAAACATGATATTAATATAACTAAACTAAACCAAACCAAACTAATCCACTTCAGAACTAATCTGTCAGCTCCCTATCAAGCTTTTGATGACTTTACTATTGTACTAAGCTGAATAATTCATGTTTTTTAGATTTTTAAATTTTAAACGAGTTAGAACAAGGGCAAATGCATATCTCCTGAGCAGTAAATAGGAGGACAGATCTACTGATTTAAAAAATAAGAAGACTGCTTTCTGGATTCTCAATGAAAATCCACGTTTTAAAATTTAAGATTTCGCCCACTCTCAATTTGAAGATGAATGGGGAACGATAATTATTTTTATGAAGGTCCAGGACAAAAAAAATAGTTTGATTCTAGGAAAAAAATTTAAAGTATTCCCTATTTCTTTCTGCTTTAAACAACGTTTGAATGTTTCTGTAATAATTAGAACAAGAAATAGAAATTTCTGGAGGTTTTTTTTTAAATTCAAATATCTCGAACTTTTTCGATGCGTTTCTATACTTCACATGGTTATGAGGAGGATTGTACATCATTTGCTACAATTTTTTTTTGTAGCCATGACCAAATGTCTTGCCAAAATAACATTTTGTTGCCACATAATAGCGTATAGTTCAATTATTTTTACTTGCATTTTATTGGCAGAATCAGTTAAATGTATGCAAAATGTAAAATATACTGAGTACTAAAGATGCATCGATCTTTTTATAGATTAAACGTAATGTCAGCCGTTTTAGATAATTATTTGTTCTTCCATCATATGTATACTGTAGTAACCATAATAGAACTACACCGCCTCCCTCAAAGGCATGTGGAGTTCTGAGGAATATAACTCTGAATGGCTTGGGCAAAGCGGTAGCACAGGTGAAATTGTGGAGGCCTGAAGGCAATCATCGATCATGGGGCAAACCTTCCTGTAGGAGACACGTATCGTCATCAACAGGGGGTAATTAATACCATAAAGTTTCTATCCCCAAAATGGCGGTGAGAATCGAATTCACACTGGAAATTTCTTGTCGGCAGACTTAAGATCCCGTTCTCCCAGTAGAAGAAGATTTAAAGCGAATTTACTTTAATAAAATCGTTATACCATTCTTATTTGACGAATTAGATATTATCACAATAAAGCCAAATATAATTTTAAATTATGCTTGTATAATGTAGACCAATCTGAATCCTGTTCTATATTTATTAGATGATGAAATAATGAAGCGAAATCGGTCTAGTAGTTGAAGATGCAGGATTCTGTCAAAACTTTATTTTGCAGTACCTCTGGAAAACGGAGACCAGTGGGCGCATGTAACTATTGATGACTTATCTAAGATCATTAAGCTTTTGTATGAAATAAAAATTGACGAAATTGATAAAGAGATTGTAGTCGGTGGCTTCTCACAGTTTTTCTGACCAAATAGAAAGCACAATGAAGTACTATTTTTGCGACTTCTCTGAACAATGGAGGACGGTAAAAGCAGCCGACCACTGATAACACAACTAAGGGAAAGAGATTTTATAGATTATAAAAACTGTCGAAATATGATCAGGGTTTTGGACAGGGAGGCTGATTTTCCCTATCATTTTAAATATATACTAATGCTATTATAAAAGGCTTAATGAAAGATCACATTTGCATTTGTACCTCATGTATAAAAACATGGCTTATATAAACTTGTTATTAATTTTATAGGCAACTAAAATACATTTTATTAGGAATTCAAAAACTTTTTATATATTATCGTAAATTCTCAGAGAATGATATTTTATTATTATACACAATAAAACCAACCATTTCACTTGAAGATAAAAGCACATCATTTTTAGTGGGACTGAAAGAATCAATTTGTAATTAATAATCAAAATTCATAAACGTTGTAATATAAAATAATGATATACAAATGTATGTACTCAGTATTCCGATCAGAATTCACATATAGAATTTAGAAAACAGAACTTACAGTAAATGTTATCTGAAAACAGGATTCTTTCAAAAATCATAAAGATGATACCATTCATCAATCAAAGCTACAATATGAATATACAAAAAGAACAGTTTTAATGGAAAACAAGATTATTAAGTAATTGTAAAGAAACGAATGATCGCCTTTGTTTTGATAGGCAAAGTAATTTGAAATAATTATTTTTAATTATTAAAAAATGCATCATGTTATTTGCTGTGACCCTTTAAAGTTATATCTCATTTATTTCTTTTCCCTCCTTTTTTTCTTTTATTTTTTCTTTCCTTCTTTCTTTTTCTTTCTTTTTTTTTGAGGTAGATAAAAAAATGCAATCGTCTTGTTCTCAATTAACACGACTGAACTTCTAGGGCTTACTATTGTGTAGTTTAGAAAATTTTAAAAAAGCTTTTTCCTGTCTCTTTATAATGCCGAGAAAAAAAATTCATAAAAATGAATCTGAAAATTTTGACGACTTCGGCTTTCATTTAAAAAATAATTTCCTCCTTCTTAATTATAAGGCATTAATTGTCGGTGTACTTTTTCTATGGAAATACAAGAAAGAAAAAACTTTTCACAAGTTCAATGTTAAAGCATTTATTAGGTATCCCTAATGAAGAGAGCACTTTTTTCGTCCTCCAGTCCCAGTACTTCCCTTAGGGCGGTGCTAACAACTTTTGCGGATTCGTATGCCTTCCGTCTTCGGTGCTGTTTAAGGAAACAGGGGAAGAAAAAAAAGACACCGAATAAACGGTAATGACAAAAGGAAGCGATACTTAAATGAGAAAAAATAGCATTTGGAGAGCGCAGTTTTTCTTCCTAAAAGAAGGCCATTCGATAGTGAAGTCTGTGAGGGAAAAAAAAGAGCTGGTAATTCGCAAGTAATGATTATTTCTCACCGTACTAATAGAGCGGAATGACGAGCAGTTTTTCTTTAATGAGTGTTGCTTTCTGATGAGTCGAGCGAAGGAGAAAAATGAGTGAATCGCTTTTTAAATGAGTCAATTACATTTCGCGGTTAAATGCACCGAGTGTACATTTTTTGACAGTTGTTGGTGATGCGTCATTTAACTTTTTCAAGCAGCTTCTGATTTCAAGCGGTATTAAGAGCAACAAAAATATTTGTTGTTTTATTTTCAGATATTTATTTTTTTGTATGACTGCTTCCATAAGTGCTAAACCCTTATAGTTCTCAAGTACATGTATTCTTATCGCCTGTTGAAGATTTTTTTATAAGGGCCCATTAAAGTATTGTAAAGTCATAAATAAAGTAATCAGATGCTTATAATTTGATGGAGCAAACTGAATTGCTCTGAAAGGCACTAAATATATGCTGAAATATCATTTATATTTAAAAGTGGCAAATATGCTTACCACTGTCCGCTCATGATGCAAGAGTTTTCGTAGAGGCATCAAGTTTTAACATATGTCGTTAAATTAAAACTCCTGAAAAAGTTCCAGCGCCAGTGTGTTGTGTTCCTTATATCTAAGATATTCCAATATTTAATTATCATTATTTGTTATGGAATTTATTTATTTCAAATTCCACATATTTTTTTAAATGAATAAAATTGTTGCTACAGTTAGAGTTTCTTACAATTCGTAATTTCCCTGTTAATGATTTTATGTATACTTTGATTTTATTTTTTATATATTTATTATTTGAATACTATAATTTACGACATTTTAGTTTATTTTTGGCTAGCATGTTCTAAATAAAATTGCATTAGACAATAATAATTATATTTTTGCAATGTAGCAATCCTTCCAACCAACCTAATAAATGCTATATAAGCTTTAAGATTTAATGTAAAGTATTACTGAATTTGATACCAAACTATTTATGATTTTTATCTAAAAAAACTATATAAAGCTGTTTAAAACTAATTTATTATTGGACATTCGAAGATATTTTTTACCGTTAACGCTCAATGATAAATACGCTATATTCTTTCAGTTTCCTTTGAGTGGCCTCTAGTAAGCACCCCTTATTTCATAAATTAAATTAAAAATCAACGAAAATTTGCTGTTTCAGTATTTGCATTATCTATTTATCATGATATAACCCTAATATTTTTTTCTTTGCCTATGGCCCGGAAATGTGCCTTATAAAGGGTTAAGATGGAATATTAAGGTCAAATTTTTATTCATTTATTGATTTGCAAGGATTTTCAAGCATACTTTCATGATCTGAATAACAAGTCAGTATTTTAATCCTTTTCATAGTTTCATTAATAGTAAAACATTTAGTTTATCAAATTTTAGCTCCATACGGCAAACATTATCTCTTATTGAAGGTGAGAGAAAATCCATTTTAAAGTTTCGTATGATATAATAATTTTTAAAACATCAAAAACTAGAGAGTAGAGAATATTTGAAATAAATTTTGCTGATTTTACTTATTTTCTTTTCTAGAATATAAATAAGAATATTTAAAAAGATGTTGTTTTTAATGGCACTTTTCAAGGACGAGATCACTGATAAGTCAACGATTTTAAGCCGAGATTAGCGTCTCTTGTTTGAAGTAGCATCGACTAAGTCCAAGAGTATGACTTAGCTATTCACTCCTCACAGTCGCTTACACAACACACTTTTACAGGGGGGGGGCGCATTCAAACACCTTACAAATAGAACACAGAAGAACAACCATGCCCGAACCGGGACTCCCAGATCACGGGGAAGACGCGCAATTCCTATGCCAGGACACCGGCGTATTTTAAAATATATTTTTGTAAATCTATTTTTCCTTTTAGCTTAAGTGGAAAAATTCATTTTTCGGAAAAGTATTTTCATGCTCACGTCACGAGAAATCTGTTAGAATACTAAATGAAAGAATAATTTCTTTTTCCCTAAGTTATTCTTTGAATCTCAGATTTTTTAAAAAATTAATATAATTTGTTCCATGACTTCTTAATTAAATATTTGCTATTATTTTAAAATATTTGCTATTTATTTTTAAACAAGGAAGCTCATTGCAAATTAGGACAATAATTGTGGATGAATTCTATAATTGTGAAATAAGCAGCAAAATGTTTAGAGCAATATCATTAGGCCTAGTGGCAAATATCATCTCCTCCATTCTTTTCATCGAAAGAATCTTTATCAGAGACCGTTCTTGGAAATCATCTGTCATAATATTACGAAGAAAGTAAGCCCTTGACGTAATTTCGTACTGAAGATAAGCGGGCCCTGTTTCTTAGCTTCATTTGATGCAAGTTGCCTTAAAAGAGTGCAGAGTGTCTGGGAGAGCGCGTTATTTCGTCCATCTCAGTTTAAATTTCCTTCACTGGGAAAGAGGACCGACTTTACAAATATGACCCTTTGCGTCTGGCACTTCATTATCTGCAAAAAAAAAAAAAAAAAAAAAAGACTTGCTCCAGAGTGTCTTTAAAGTTTGACTCGTGGTTAAACAATCGTATACAGAAATTATATAGAGATGAATTCTACGATTTTAATATTCGATTTCTGCTATACTCAATTTCTTTTTTTTTCATAAGTATATGAAGCAATTCAACATTTTTCTGTATCACCAGCGTCTCTCTTTCCCCCCAAAGTTGTCTTTCTTCGGACTTTACGCCCACGTATGCTTTGATCAGCGATATATTGCGATACTAGAAAAACATAAATGGCAGAGATAATAGTTGTACTCATCATATGAAGGGGTAAACTCTTTTAATGGATCCTTAAGAAATTTGTGAGGGGAATTGAAGCGAAATTTAACTCAATACTTCTCTGATGTTTCACACTAACTTTGTTAATACTAGTCGTTGCTGTTTGGAGCTATATAACTGATTCGTGTTGAGTATTTTTATACTGGTAATACTTATTTAGAATTTTTACTACTGTTTTTTAATATTTTATTGGAAAGCGTTTTAAGCAAACCTTTTTTTGTTCCAAAAGTGAATGCGTAGTATGCTGCTATCTATTTAAATATTTATCTACTGAATGTGGGAGAGATCAGTGTCAACTGTCATGCGCATTCCTAATATAAACGCCGAATTACTATATTTAAATGCAAATTATCCATTTCAATTTAATCATTCATAAACATAAATTGATGCGCAAACTAAGAGGCATCCATAAATGTTTAAAACAATTTATTAGTTATGCTAGTTAATAGATTTAATACTAGAAAACCATTAGAGAACAAATAGATTGGGATCAAATAAGCGGTGAAATGCCAATAATTCATACGCATATTATCTATACCATTCAGCATTCAAAAGAAAAAAAATATTTATTTGTACCGTATTCAAACAGACAGCATGAAAAATTTTGTTGATGCATGGGTGATGTATCACTTATGTTAGACAAGATATAGAGAGAAATAATTTCTATCCAAACTGGTCGCAATCATACATTTTACGAGTTACTTTTAGATTTCTAACTGGAATTGAAACGTCAGAAAGTTATCATACAACTGTTGCATTTTTCGTTTCGATCTGAAATTTAAATTATAAGCTGATTTCCGATGGCTGTCGGCGGCTACTTCCGATTGAGCTCTGCGTCCTCGGTCCGCCCCAACGTCCTTTAGCGCATGAATCTCGACTGCAGCTCTAATTCCACTGCATTAATAAATCACCCCATTCAAATGCCTAGCACCTAAAATTCCAGAGTATTCTATTTAGAAACACGCCGCAATTAGTCGACGGACAGACATCCATTCTCCGAAGATGGGATAACGTTCCATTCCCTCCCTCGAAATGACAGGTTCGATCCCAGAACCTCATCCCTTTAATGGAGACATTAACTCAACATTCCAAACTTGGAGTAAAAGGGGCGATTATAGATGGAGGGCCCCAGGTCTATTGCTACTATCTATCAATTAGTGGACTGCCCCCGCTGATGGGGAAGTGGAGGCTATTACGAGCGGTTAACGATATGGAAAATGGGTTTAACGTTGATTGCAATGAAGCCAACAATGGCCGGAGCTCGGGAAAAGTGGAAAGTTTTGGGTGGTCTGTGTTAAGTAGGAAAATTCGTCTTGTCGAAACAAAAGGCGGGAACTTTCTTCCATAAGTTCCCTCGGGATGGAGAAGGACGACTACTCCCTCTGACGGAAACTGGAATTATTATAATTTATAATGCCAATTTTATTTCTCTCTAAGCGCTTAAGAACAAGAGATCTAATTTTGAAATTTATGAAGTGATTACATTGGAAAGTGTAACGACTTTTTGGTCGTACGATAAGATTTGGATTATGAACAGATGTTCTTTGTTCGAAAGAGCTTTGTGGGTGTAATTAAATAGGTAGAATGCATAGAGGTCTATGATACTCGAGGCGTTGTACTTATTTAAAAAAAATATTTAATCCTGCCATTTGAAGAGTATAAATAATAAAAGGTAAGTGTGACAATAAAATAGGAATTTAAAAACAAAGAGAAAAGATAGAACAAGTATTTGCAAATTGCAAAAAAAAAAAAAGTCAATCGAAATTATTTGTTAACTCAACTGAAACATAATGAAAGAAAATATATTTTAAATAAAGTTTTACACGATGGAAAGAAGATATCGTGTACTCGTAAAAAGAATGCAAAATTCTGAAATTTTACAGACGTGCTTAAAGTTTTTATTTTCCATGAAATAAAATAGATAATAACCAAGACAGACCCAACTATTCTTACTAGTGGTAATTATTAAAATATTTTGTAGAAATATATACATTATTTACTTTTCTGAAGTACAATAGAAATAAAACTAATAATTTTGTATTATCATGCTTTTTTTCCCAAGAGAGCGACATATCGCCATTTTGTAAGAAACACTGCTTACAACATTTTATGAATTATATAAATGGAAGAAAAAAACCTAAATTCTGTAACGAATACTTCTGGGGGGGCGGTCAAGTATGAGACAGCATTAATATACCAGACGTAACAAAGTGGATCAAGAAAATAGTTGAGAAAAATAATTTTTTTCTTTCTCTTGTAAAATTCGAAAATGTAATAGGCGCTGCTGTTTATTAAGCGATGTTTTGATGTCACATTTTTATTTATAAATGAAGTATCAATGGGTAAATCAACAATTTTTTCTAAATTTTTTTATTTATATTTCGAAGAATCGGCATGCAAATATAAGGTAAATTTGAATGAAGAAAAATTAAATTACTAATTCTATTATTCATTGCAAACTGTGATATTATTAATCACAGCCTTACTTACTGCAAAAATATGTATAGATAAGAAATTTCAAAAGTAATATTTCATTAAAAATCTTTTAGAGGATTTTTTAGATTTCTTAATCTTTCTGGTAAGAAATTGTAAAATTTTTTATTCTAATAACGATTTTATTTTCCTGGTTAGCTATTCTGTTTTTCATCCAGCCACTGACTTTTTAAGAAATTAACACTATTCTAACCACACATTTCTTCTAAAATATATGTTTGCACAGCTCAAACATAACTTTTTTTTTCACGCTTTGAATACGAATGAGAAGCATAAAATTTTGAAAATTAGGTTATTTTCTTGGGGGTTTATAACTCGTGTTGCATTCACACAGATATTATCATTTCAGAACATGATGCTGTTTTTGGGATAAGGATTTTGGCGTGCACAAAAATTCATACGCGAAGAATAAAAATTTTATTCTCTGCAGAAACATCTCAAAAAATCAGCTTTTAATAACGCGTTGCCATTGAATTTACAAAAGCTCTGATAAAAAAGATAAGTTAATGACTACAGCAAGTAAAACCTAGGAAAATGTCCTTTTGAGCACGTATTTATATGAAATGAAATAAATAGGAAATGTGATATTCTTTTAAATAATAAAAGCGAGGCAAAGTTTTTTTTTGATCATGTGGAATACTAAAGTGACTCATTCAATAAAACGATTAAAATGAATGAAACTTGCACGAACACGTGGCGATCGGCCGTTCAAGAAATGATGTTCTGACATGATACATTGAAATATGCATAGCAGATTTCATTTTAATCTTTTTTTATTAACTTAATAAATATCCAACTAAAAGCCCCTCTTACATCTCAATATTAAAAAATTTATAAAGCAGATTTGCAACTTCTAGCTCAAAATGTCTTAGTTAATGTTATCTTAAATTTTATCCATTTGACTTATCTTTTTTTGACCTGTCAACGTCAGTCGTTGCATTCTATGCATAAAAATCTCACTTCAAATAATTTACAGAAATTACATAATTACAGAAAATAATGATAGTTAAAAATATATATTAAAAGACATTTTTGTTTAGTTAAAGTATTAAAAACTTAAGACTACATACATTTGATTTTAAAGTCATTTTATTCGTTACATAGTTAAGTAGGAAAGTTTCAGAGCATTTAAAAAAATGCATTTAATATACAATCTATAACAAAAAAATCAACACATCAAGAAGGATGTGTCTGATTGAGGCGAAAATTGGTGGATAGAAAGACAATGTACAGAATTGTAAATGATAAAAATCTCAGAACAATTGAATAATGCATTATAGAGTTACAGTAACAAGTTCAATAAGGTGTTGATCCACCTCTAGCCTGGATACAAGCTGCCACACGGCGTGACATAAAGCGAGGCATTTTTAGGCAGCTGAGGACTTTTTTAAGTTGTTGAAAGATAATCTGAATCGCAGTCAAACCGAAAGTCTTAACAACCCATAGAAGAAGATTATTGGAGTACCTGCCCGTTGCCGAGCTACCTCCAAGCATGACTAATTGCTGGAAAAGACCTCGCAACGTAGCTGACCTGAACTGCTGCGATGCATGGTGCTGTGGGAGAAGCGTCTGGTGGAATGACGAACGAGAGAAATGACCAAGTCGACGAAGACAAGACACAGGATGTAGGAGAGGAGGGAGGCTGTCGGGGCCAATCAGAAGCCAGTAGGGGTGATGGTTTGAGAGCGTTGTCATTTGGGTCTTGGATGATGATGATGATGCAAAAATTCGGGGTGGGGGGGGTAGTGGATTTGTGGTTGTTTTCTCTGGACGAATCAGGAAGGAGTTTCTTGCCGACTGTGAGAGGAGAAACTTAGTCGATGAGAGCATTGAGGATAATGAGCTTTTTCTCTTTTTTATTCTGGGTTTTCTTTGCAAGTTTGGCTACTTCAATTAATTTTGGGAATTCTTTGAGGATTTCTCTAAGTTCTTTAAGTATAGTTAGTGTTTCCAGGATGTTGGGGAGATCAGCAAAATTATCTAAAGTTGGAGCAGATTCCAGTTTCTTGGGCTGGGGGTAGGATCTTTCAGGTTCGATTTTGTTGCTTTTCTGGGCAATTTCAGCGTAAGTTGGCCTTCCGTTTCTATTGAAAAATTTGGGAAATTTTTTACAGCCTTTCCAAGCAGCCGTATGACCGGTTTCTTGACAGTTTACGCAGACTGGATTTTGGATCTTTTCTCTGTTTTCACAGTCTCTCGTGCTATGAGCTCCTCCACATTTGATACATTTAGGAGTTAATCTGCAGTGTCTCGCTGAGTGATGGAAACCAGCACAGTTGAAGCACATCGTTGCTGCGTTTTTCCTTCTATAGCTTTCGATTTTGACACTTAGGTGTAGGAGACGTTTTTCATTGTAGATGTTCATTGCTCTTCGGGACTTCTTGATTTCCACGAGGAAGATGGGGTAAAAACTTTTCATTCTGTAATTTCTGAGTTGTGATATCCTGATTACTTCATAATTTAGACTATTTATTTCATTTGCAATGTCTTCTTTGACAGTGTCTCCCGGGAGGCCTTTAATGATAACTTTAATTGGTCTGTCTTCAAATTTTTCAGAAAGGACAAATTCCTCTTTCTTCTCTGTGAGGAGGTGGATAATTTTGGTTCTCTCTTCTTCAGAGTCCGGTTGTATGGCTATCATGTTACTGATGAGTCTATTTGTAGTTTTGGGAAAGTTACGATTTATTTCCTGGAGTATTAAGTTGTAATTTCTTTTCAGTTTTAGATTTATGGGTGCGGGCTGGGTGTTTGTCACTTCCTTCTCTTCGATCTGATCTGTGAGAGTTGCAAATTTGTTCGATGTTTCAATGTCGGGTTTTTCTTGCGTAAGTTTTTGCTTCTTAGCTGACTTTTTAGGGCTTACTAGTCGGAATTCTTCAGGGTTATTTTTAGAGGGTGAATCTGTAGCAACATCTATTTCCATTTCTTTGTTGTTTACTAAGTCTAGTTCTATCGAGAAGTTTGGTAGATTGTTATCAACCCCTTTTTCTTTTTCTACTCGTTCTCCCCAGTCGTACTGTTTAATGGGCTGTCGTCCCTTCTGCATGTGTAGTTGGGAGTTTCTCTCTGTGATTGTGGAGCTGTGCCCTGATTTAGATAGCGGGCTACGTGATGAATGGGATTTTGAGTTGCTCAGGATATTATTAAGCGTCTCTGTAGGGTTAGGCGATTTCAAAACCTCTAAGAGAGTCAAGTTGCTCCCTACATCAGTAAAGATTTGTTGAGAATCTCTGATAAGATTTGATAAATCAGTGATAGCTGAGAGCGCTTCCATGACGTCCGTCTCTTACCATGGCCAGAGACCGAATCAAGTCTTAATAACCGTTGAAGAACTCGCCTTATATACATCTGCTGGATGCGCAGTTCCGATGCACTGGAGATCAAACTATTCATTCAATGGACACCAATATTTAATCATTTGCATATCTGATCAAAGCCCTCATGCATACAAAATTTCAAAGCAATTGGATGATTGCTCCATGGTGCGTCGGTTTTTTTTTTGTTATAGAGTGTATATGAAGATGTAAAAATATAGCACGGCAGCAGTTAATTAAAATTTTTATGATGCAAATGATTTTTTCTCTTTTCTTCGTTACATTTCTATACATAAACTCGAAAATAACATTAATAAACAATTACAGCTTTAAGGCATTTCACGGATAATACTTTTAGCAACATTGGTAAACGAACACTTTAGAGAGTGTAATTCATCTTACAATAAAACGTTTCTTATATAAACTTTCTTATGAAGACTGTTGAATTAAAACGAACGTTACCAGCTCTTGTCTCTTTAGTATGCTTCTTTAAATATTCTTGATGGGAATTTAAAGGCATGTGAGCATAACCCATTGTTTTGGGGGTTGAAGATTTAGAGGCACTGCTCTGTTCTTTTGTCAGTGAATGATGCTTCAGTTGATATCTGCGGAAATAGTAGACGGGAAAAAACTTAGGGCCCAAAACAGAAATTATTGATTAAAAAATTAACTTTGAAAATAATGCATTAAATTCCCCAAGCATACATATTTGATGATGAATAAAATGTATAGAAAATATTCTATTTGCTTAGACATTGCTCACTTTTAGAAATGAGTGTATCCAGCTCTTAGAATTTCAACTTTTTATTAACAATGTATCAATCGAAATTTCCGTTTTTGACTTTTGCCAAGGCACCTTAAAATATCTATTTGCAAATTTCTGTTCTATTTCAGAAGATGCGACTCTACACCAAATGCACTGAAGAAATGAATTATGAATAGTTACAGATTGTTATGATTGTTATTATCCAAACATTTTGAAATAAATAGAAAATTCGTAGATTATTTTAAAAAAGTTAAATTTTTAAAATTGGAGAGGGAAAAAATGTGACAATCAGTTTCATTGGTGAAAACTCATCTTTTAATATCATTCCATATGAGCTTTGAGAGAATCTTTTGAAAATAAACTTCAAAAGTTGACGTCTTAACGAATAACTGTATGGGAAGTACGAAGAAAGCAAAGAAAATGTTGGGGAAGATAACGAAGCAGCCCGCTCTTCCCAGCGAAGGACGAAAGTATGGTAAATAATCGTGAGGGGAGCAATCCGGACAAGGAGAGTTTCCATTGTTTCTTGCAGTTGCTGCCGGAACAGATGTTCGTGTCAATGGCCGCTCTGCCCTCTTTCGAGTGTCGGAGAACAAGAAGGTGGTCGGGGGTCATTATCGCCATACACCTCCAAGAGCACTCTGGCCCTGGCGGTGCCCGAGAGATAATGGGCCTTTCCCGGATAACTTTCAGAACCCATTCAGACTCCTAAGAAAATAACTGCCGGGAGACGGGGCTCTTCTGCTCTCATCGACGACTCGCTCTCCATCTCTTTGACTCTAATCATTGAGGATTGTTCGAAATCGCTTCAATAGATGTCTTGTCGAGGAAAGAAGAAATATTACCCACTCTGTGAATTTTTCTCTCGAAATTAACGAATAGAAAAAAATCAGTTTTTGGAATTGGAAACCTGTTATTATTTAGAGAAGAAACCAGTAATATAATTTTTTTAAAAAAATCAATTCCTACTTAGGTTAAGAAAGAAAATTTTTATTTTAGTTACGCTTTATTAAATAATTACAATTAATATAAATTTGTATAGAAATATGTGTCAAACAATTAAGCGGCAAAATAGAAAGCGAATTTAATGGCAAATTTCCATTCTCCATTCTATACATGGTGTTCGAACTCGCAGCCCAAGAGCTGGGAATCCAACGCCATATCAACTAGAATATCCCGGCATAACGTTTACAATTACTATCAATAATTGATCAAAAATTATTTGCGCCAATTGAGAGAATGAGAATTTTCAGTGCCAATTGAGAATTCAAAGCCAATTGTGTCAACACAAAATGCCTGATTTTTCTACATAAGTTAAGGTAAGCTATACGGATTAGAAATTTCTAATTTTATATATTCTCTATTATTTTAATTCGAAAGTACTTCAAAATGAATCGGAAAAATAGCATAATTAAAAATATTTGATTTTAAATGCATAAAGCATCATGAAAATAAACAGAATCGTTTCAAATAATCGGCCAAAAACATGTTAAACCTAACCTCATTGTCGTTGGAAAAAAACAGCAATCTGAATTCGTTACTTATTTGGCGGTGGGGAAATGAAGATTTTTGGTGAGAAAGTTAGTTTTTAATTAATGAATTTAAAATTAATGAATTGATATTTGAAAAAACTGTTTTAAAAAGTCATTTCTATTATGTGTTTTAAATTAGAGACATCTATTGGTTAACATGAAAAGTTTCTATATGAAGGAAATGGTTTGAGATTTCGCCAATTTACTATTATTTTATTATTATCATTTTTAAAGTTCTTCTTTAATATTATTGAGTTGTTCAATGTATAAAAACCAATCATAGAACGCTCCAAATCACATTTCCGACATTAATTTTTTTTAATTTGAAGAAATCTGTTGCCGAAGCCTGACAGACACTTTTAGGAACTAAAGGTGATGCTGATCCGCTTATCCAAATTGTCGATTTTGGTTACAACGATTTTAGAGTGGGTCGAACGGCTTGGAGGACCCAAAAAATTCAAAGACAATCAGTTACAATACTTATTGTACAAAAATATGAAGGAGATGTAAAAAATTATGGGAAATATTATGCTTGATATGTATTGTAACAATTTTTCCAGTAAAGACCTCTTTAAAGTAAAAAAAGGATAAATATACATACCAGCATCTAATATTAATAGTTAGATTTGCAATGGATATTTTCTTTTTTAGTTGTCAATTTGCGTCCAGTTCTTAGAATTATACCTGCTAAAACTTATTTTTAGATCTCTTAAAATCTTCATTTCTTTAGCCTAATTTTTAAATTTCATTAATACTTTTAGTTTCGTTTCGAAACTTTTGAATGTTGTACATTTTTTCTGATATAAAACTATGTTCTACACATTTCTGTGTTGAATTAGTAATGATTAGTAATAAAAATTCGCAAATTATCAATGTCCTTTTAATGTAATGCTATAAATATATTGGTGCATAAATAAATTTACTCAAAGGCGAGGTATAATTTAAGAAACATAAATGCATATAAAAGTGAAAAAAAATTATTTCGATTTTTACAGAGGAATTAATTACATTTTTGAAAAAATTCTTTCAATAACACTACTTATTTTGCTTTATCTCATTTATCTGATACTTAAGCATTATTTTTTACTCAAATTCTGAGTAACTTTTTAAAAGTTATCATTGTGATAGATTATTCTGACATAGAGAGAGGAAAAGAGAGTTTTTATAATATTTTATTTTTTTTCAAATGTAAGCACAAAATTTTATAATGACAGCGTTTATAATGGTAGAGATTAAATGTAATTCCCATTTTACAATGAGTTTGTAAAATTTCTATTTGTAGATTTTCCAAAAAGGAGGTTAATGTTTCGTTTATTAAATTTTAAAAAGATTGCTTGATCCAAATTAAAAAAAACAGTTTAAAATTTATGAGGACAATGTTATTGTCTAATTGAACCAATTGGAATCCATCGTCAGATTCATAACATAATGCCTGAGAAAGAATTTAAAATAATTTTTCGATCACATTAAACATTGCTCCAAAGTGATATGTTTTTTTTTTTAAAAGCGAGAAAATTCTTCAAGATCATATCATGCTATTAATTGGGGGAGGGGGGTGTACTGCATAGTTACTTGCCTTTTCTATTCTTCTGGAACTGTAAAAATTAGTGAAATGAATCGGAATAAGTAAAGGAAAATTCGAATTATCATCGAAGAAAAATTTAGTATCATGATAGTGGAAAGTCATATACAACTTTGTTCGCACGCAAATTATTGACTTGATTGTCGAAGTATTATTACATTTATCCTTAATTCCTGATTTAATGGCATCAAATTTGGTTCGCAAAACTCTTCGAATAGTATCAGGTCTCAACAATGCTTTTGAGGTATCGCTTGTTTTAGTCATTTGTTGAACGGCATCAGAATTTTTTTAAATGTAGAATTATGAATGTGAAAAAATGACCAATCTTAATCATATAAAATGGAAAGTATATCTAATATATGAAAATGAATTTTTGTTTATTCTTATTTAATGTGCCCCTGTACCACTCATCCGATTGCGATGAAACTTTGCCAACTCATAGAGTGTACTTGCTCAGAATTAGAATATCAACTTACAACAAGAGTAGAAGCAATTATTCTTAACGGAAATTCGAATGAAAGAGATGCGCTCATTCCATGCATTCCCATTATTTCCACCAACGTACCTTTGGATTTCAAATGATTGCAATTTCCCATTGGACTTGCATTCTCTATTGGCATTAAGTCAATCACTTAAGTGCTGACTGAACCAAGAAAGTTCGTGTATTTCACATGGCGAGTTGCATGTTTGATGCTCAATAGACGGATAGGCGAGAAATTTATTTATTTTTGCTTAAGATGGAAAAACAAACAAAAAAAAATATTATATACCCTAAAGTACTTGAAAAATAATGTAAAAAATAGAATACACATTATTCACTCTTCTCCTTTATACATCGTTTAATTTCAATGAATGTATTCACTGCCGACAAAAAAATAAATATCATTCTTTCTGTCATTCCTAATTAAAGAAGACATCTATTTCCAATTTCAAACGATACTTCCAAAATTATTTCTTCTTCAGCAGCCAAGAGTCGTTTACCAGTTGAAGACTGATAAAATGTTCGATAGTAAGTTTCTTCAATTCGTCGAAAAAAAAATCCAAATATTTTTTCATGAGTCTCACACAAAGCGCATCAAATGCTGTCACGCCAAACTTTTAAGCCCAGCCCATATTTATATGGGAGCACTTTTGTGCTACAGTCAAAAAATATTTAATTTAATAACCATGAATATTTTATAAGAGGGAAAGATTTCATCGGATACGTATAAGTAATAGTTTTACTCGTATTCAAATGGCAGAGTGAATATTTTTAGAAAGCGAAGCGCTCTCCTATTATTGAGACAAAAAACAAACCTTTCAATTTAAATAACATTAGATTGTTCTGAACGCATTTTAATTATTAAATCAGCCCAATACATCAGTGGCATTTCGTGTCGGACAATGAATCATCCAGAAAATAATTTACGCTACTAAATCACTATATCAATGTTTTCATTTGAATGTTTTGAGGCAGGTTCGACAACAAACGCGTGTCTTATAATTCAATAATTAAAAAGCAAAAATAGAACAAAAAGTGTTTTGTTCGAAATGATACCGAAACTTCTGAGTAGAAATATAATTATGGAGCATTATTTACAGCCCGTGAGGAAGTTGGAGCGGAATGGGTATAAGGGATTCTGCATCATCTTCAGATAGTAAAGAAGCAAATTTCAGAACAATGACATTTTCAGCTATATTAGACCCAAAAAGGAATGTGCCCCTGATTTTTGCACCGGATCTGCCAACAGCTAGGAATCAGTAAGTGGCACTTTCCTAACTACCATTCTTTGATGAGCATGGCTGGAACAGAAAAGCCAGCGCCCCACTTTTTGACAGGAATTGGCACCCGACTTCTTCACTGGCTCTGTGCCAGCTGGTGGCAGGACAGGGAGGGGTGGTGACAGGCGTCGGATGAAATTGAGGACTGCTGTAGCAACAACACTCGCTACTGCCAGTGATGTCTTTTAATTACAAGTTCACGAAAGAAAGCTGGGAGACGTCCCTGAGAATGGGCTCCTTTGCTTGCTGGTTACATGTCACTTCAAAGAAAACAATGGGGCTCGAGGGCGCCGCCCCGTTTGGTGTAATGATGCTTCGGAAGATTTCAAACAGGCTGATTGTGACAAATGAAACGCAATTAAGATATCATACTCCAAATACTGTGTCGGAGATGGGAGAAAATGAAGTTTGGAAATAAATTAAAGAAATTTGTTACAGCTTCGGCAGTGCGGAATGATTATCATTTCAACATATATTATAGCTTTTTACTTTCTCACGTACGGAATGCACCGAGGAAAGCAGCTCGAAATATTCGAGATTTTGAAGAATCAGCCTATTTGTGAAAATGAGGATTCAAAATCCCTTAAATGTTGTAATTACAAGTTTCATCAACGGGTCTACTTTACTTAAATGTGAACTTACTTAATGAAGAACTTAAAATGTGTGATTTTTTTCTTCTAAGGGAGATGTTAAATTTTATTTAAACAGGGAAAATGCTCTGCTCGTGCTATTTCTTTCAAAAACCATACTTTGGGCAGAAAAAGGCCCAAAATAAAGGGTAATTGTAGTGAAAAAAAAAGATTAAAATGAAATCCACTGTGCCTATTTCAGTGTATCATGTCAGAACATCATTTCTTGTGCTCGTGTGCTCGCGTACATTTTTATTCGTTTTAATTGCCTCATAAAAAAAGCTTTATCTCGCATTTATTGTTTAAAAAATATCACATTTCCCATTTATTTTATTTCATATAATCATGTACTCACAACGACATTTTTCTAAGTTTTATTTGCTGTAGTCATTAACTTATTTTTTAAAAATCAAAGCTTTTGTAAATACAATGGCAACGCACTATTAAAAGTTGATTTTTTTTTGATATTCTGAAAGTAATAAAATTTAAATTTCCCCCCATCGGATTGTTTCATTTTCGCCTACGGATTAAGTCAGAACATGATGTTATTTTGGGAATGAGGTTTGTGACGTCAACAAAAATTCGTAGGCAAAAAAAAAAAAAATGAAATTTTACTATCTGCACAAGCATCCCCCAAAAATAAGTTTTTAATAACGCGTTGTCATTGCATTTACAAAAGCTATAATTAAAAAAGAAGTTAATTTATAATGCAAATAAAACCTAGAAAAATGTCATTTTGAGCACGTGATTATATGAAATGAAATCAATAGGAACTGAGATATTTTTTTAAAGAATCAAAGCTATACAAAGCTTTTTGGGATCGTTTGCAATACTAAAGTGACTTATTCTATGAAACCATCAAAATGAATAAAAATATAATTTAACTTGCTCGAGCAGGTGGTGCTTGGCCCTTCAAGAAATGATGATCTGGCATTATGCATTGAAATATGCATGGCAGATTTCATTTTAATGTTTACTTTATTTTTCGCCAACGGTTTCTTTTTTAATTTTTCGCTTAAGGACTGTTGTCACTACAAACCTCGTTCCCAAAATAACATCATTCTGTGCGACATGATAATAGCAAACTACTCAAGATATAAGGAAAATTAGATAAGAAACACAATAAAAAATATTTAAAAAATAACTGATTAAAAACACACTGTTACACAAAAACCGGATTGAAGTTTTAATCAAATGAACCAAAACACGTTTAGCTATTTGTATTCCCCTCCAGTTTTGAAATTAAACAAGGACGAGCTTCGCAATAATTCGGACGGCCCTCTTGTCTTGAAACGGCAGCCGGATGACGAAAATATTAGGAGAAGGCTTTCAAAGCAGTTTTTATGTAGAAGTATTTAGAAGAGCAAAATTAACCTGCTGTTCTGTTCGTATCTTCACGTTCAGGACAATATGGCCCGACTCAGAAAACTAACCCTTCTTACTCTAAATGACATTGAAGAAAGGTTTAAACAACATTAACCTAAGTTTCAAAACAGATCTAATAATACAAAGCATCTATAAAATGAACACAGACCCTTTAGTTGAATTGCAGTCTAAGATCATTAATGGTTTTTTTGTCAGGTCTGTTACTAACTTCATTTCCATGATGCAAAGTGCTCATAAAAATACCATTTCCGTTCTTTTGGGGATGTAGTTTGCAATTGCTGTATCTTCTGTAAAAAGAGCAAGGAGCTGTGAACTTCTTTGTCTGGCATTTGTTCGGGAATCCCTGATTTTTTTAAAGGTGCCAAGATTAGCCCTTTTCCGTTTTAGAAGAATTTTTCCCGAGTTGTAAGATGCAAAATTATTATACCATGTAATATTGTGCCCTGAGTTCACATAAGTAAGACCATACATTTCCTGATTTTTCTTTGGCTTTGAACCTTGCACTTTTTCAGTGTATATATTCGCTTACAGTGCATATGAAATTTTAGAATGACATAAAATTTACATTTTGTTCCCATGTTTAGATGACTTACTTAATATGTATTGGAAAGAACATCGGCTACAAAATCTTAACTGATTATTCATCTACAGTAAAATTTTCATTTGGATTAAATAATTTTGGTAGAATTTATTTCCACTTTTCTCACTAAAGTTAATTTATTCAAATTACTTCTTTCGTGACGAGTGGATTTATTTAAAAAACTAATAACTCTAGATATAATGCAAAATGTTTCGAGGGACATTGTCCAAATAATTCTGCCAGTTTCTTCATCCATAATCTTTTTGTTGATTCACCATATGATTTATAAAATCCAGATAACAGTATTAATCCAATATACTCTTAAAAAGTATTACTTTCAATTTTTTCTCACTTTTTTCCATAAACCCTTTCTTCTTCAATAGTAGTCCCATTTATGATTTCGTTTTCATTTGTAGAATTGAATACTGCTTCAAATGCCCTTTTTATGTCTGATATCCTTCCCGTTGCCTATTTTGTGACCCCCCCTGGAGTAGTTTCTGTAATATTAGCAGCAGTTTAATGAGAAGAATGCAGCACCGGAACCAACTTTCACGATTCTTGGACTGAATACTCCCTTTGTTGAATATCGGTCAGATCGTTCACTCTCCAATTTCATCACTTGCGTGATTTTCCTATTCTTCGCTGTCAGACGCTTCTATTAATTTTGCTATGTCAGCGTGATTAAAATTTCTTCGATTGGACATTTTTTTTTGTACCAGAAAGTAAATACAACAAATTTTTTTTTAAAAAAAACATGTTACATTAAGAGCAAAGAGACCGACCCCCTACCAAACGTATCAACTTCCAGACTTCGCACACGTTCTATTGTCATGTGATCGAACATATACGTCAGCGAAACCGGTTTCGAAAATGTATAAATTAAAGAAACTATTCTTATTCCTTTCTTTTGAATTATATTTCAAACAAAAGTGAACATGTTTAAGCAAATTATATATATATATATATATATATATATATATATATATATGGTAAATTAATTCCACGAGAGGGCGCTCATCATTTCCGGTGTGAATCAGCAGTCAAAGGGGAGAGGGGAGAGAGAGCCTCGATACCGAGGAATTCGGAAGGACCGTTTTTCCGCTACCGTCGGCCGAGAAAGGGTCACGACCGGAAACCGTTGAGACATTCCTTTGAAAATACTCCAAGTACCACACGTAGGTGGAAAAGAGCAACTGTTCATCTCCATGCCATTTCAATCAACTCTCCATCATGAAAACTTCATTGTAAAAATCACCATTTTTAATGCTTCAATAAACCAATAGTAATCTTAACCAGTGGACTGGTGAATTCAAACCCATCACACCCACAACCATGGGGGCTCGGAGCCGGTGAAACAGCAACTTTTAAAAGGTGCTGTGCTTCTTAAATTCTCTATTTATCCTGCTTTAATTTTGAAAATGAGTATTTTAAATAATCTGAAGAAGTGTGATTTGAAAATTCTTGCCGAAGAACTTGGCGAAACAGTGTTAGAAAATGCTAAAATTTTGGAACTTAAAAGATTAATTGAAAATACTGATGTATTCAAAACGGATGAAGAATTTGTCCGTGGTGTCATTAAGTCGATCGTTGAGGATCGCACGGCTAAGGCAGTAAATGAACAATCAAAGTTAGAGATTGAAAAAATGAAATTGGCCCAACTCGAGAAGGAGATTGAGCTAGAGAAATTAAGAAAACAGTCATTGCCTGGTGAGCGAACAAACGCATCTGTTAGTGCTGAAAATTTAATAAAAAGTGTTAAAACACTAACAATTTCTGTTCCCGAGAAACCCGAGGCATTGCATTTGTTTTTTATGTCTCTAGAAAAAGCATTTACTACTAAAAAAGTTCCTAAAGGCTTGCAAGCCGAAATACTAATTAATTTGCTAGGGGATAAAGTAAATAATGTGTTAACCTATGCAGATGAGGAAGATTTGTCGGATTACGAAAAACTAAAAGAGTTATTTTTATCTGAATTTCAGCCGACACCTCGTGAGTGTCTTAGTAATTTTAAAAACGCTCAACGTTTACCGAACGAGTCGCATGTACAATTTGCATCGCGATTAACTGCAACATTTGATTATTATTGTCAGGTCAGAGATGTAAAAAAGGATTTCAAAAATTTATGTAATCTAATTGTTGCGGATAAATTATATGAAACATTGGATTTTAGAACAAAAGAATACATAAGTGTCCGCGAAGGAAAAACATGGTTTCCGCCAACTTAGTTTGGTCGCGAATGTGATTTATTTTTTTCATCTCGTGGTAAATCTTTAGCTGAATTGAGTAATTCCAAAGTTCACGTTAATAAAACAAAAGCAATAGGATTACAAAAGCAAGCGTTGAAAAATGAGTCATTCCGTCGAAACAAAGTCCTGAACGTTAAACCGGAAAGGATTTGTTATGTTTGCGGGGGAAAGAGGGAAAGCTTTCATTTTGCTCGTAACTGTCCGAAGCGATTAGAAAAATCTACAAATGAAAGTGAGACTGGAAATAAATTTGTTATATCGGGAATTGGAACTAAGCCAAAAACTATGATTGAATATATTGATATTTTGGTGGATGGGAAAAAAATAAAGTTTCTAATTGATTCAGGAAGTGAGCTTATAATTGTAAATAAATCATTTTTTCCTACTAAAAAACAATGGGAAATATACAAGTTAAAACTTGTTTTGGAAATGAAGTTTCTGCTCAAACAGCAATTTTCTCATTTGCTTTTAATGAAAAATGTAAACCTGTTGAGATTGAAGCAGTTATAAGTGATCAATTAATAATGGAGGGAATTTTCCCGCCAAAATGTCTGCATCTTATTCAACAAAATGAATTGTCGAGCGCCGAAAATAGACAGACAGATTCTATTTTGAGTAAACTTCCATTTTTTGCGGCGGTAATTGAGAGTGAATTACTTGATATTAGTCAGAATGTAAATGATTGTTTACGCGATCAAGTTTTGCAGTTGGTAAAAAATTATGAACCATCTAAACAACCTCGAGAGACTGAGATGCGATTAAACGTTGTATTAAAAGACGACATCCCAGTACGGCAACGGTTCCGTAGAATGCCGTTCGCTGAACAAAAAATTGTTGACAAACAAATTGATGAATGGTTACAAATGGGTATTATTAAACATTCTTGTTCTGAATACGCATCTCCAATTTTGTTGTGTAAAAAGCGGAATGGTACTCATAGGTTATGCGTGGATTTCAGACAGCTGAACAAAAAAGTAGTTAAAGATTCTTTTCCTATGGCTCAAGTAGAGGAGGTTCTCGACCATTTAGAAGAAGCAAAAGTTTTCTCAACCTTAGATTTAAAAAACGGTTTTTTTTTCATGTTCCAGTTGAGAAAAAATGCACTAAATATTTGGCATTCATTTGTCATGCCGGTTTATTCGAATTTTTAAGAAATCCATTTGGTTTGCCCACAAGTCCTAGTGTGTTTTTAAGATTCATATATCATGTGTTCAGGGATCTGATTAGGGATAATACAATTGTAATTTATATGGATGATTTCATTATACTTTCCTGTAATGAAACAGAGGGTTTGGTAAAACTTTAACGTGTTTTAAAAGTGGCTTCTGAATATGGATTAGAAATTAAGTTTATAAAGTGTCAATTTTTAAAACGAAAAATTGAATTTTTAGGTTATGTTATCAAAGAGGGTACAATTCGTCCCCCATTAAATAAAACAATAGCTGTTCAAAATTTTCCTGAACCTAAGAATATCAAGCAAATGCAAAGCTTTCTAAGTCTCACAAGATATTTCAGAAAATTTGTTCCAAATTATTCAAAAATAGCAAAACCACTAAGTGATTTACTTCGCAGTGGTGTAGAATTTGAATTTGGGCCATTACAAAAACAGGCATTTCAACGTCTAAAAAAATGTTTGTGTCAAAGTCCCGTACTCCACATTTTCCAGCAAGGAAAACCTCTTGAATTGCATACGGATGCTAGTAGCCATGGCTTCGGAGCAGTTTTATTACAACGCTCAGATGATGAGCAACTACATCCAATTCATTATATGAGTAGAAAGACATCACCACAGCAAGAAAAACTGTCAAGTTATGAGCTGGAGGTGCTAGCAATTATAGAAGCCTTGAAGAAATTTCAAAGTTATCACTTGGGGACAAAATTTAAAATAGTCACCGACTGTGATGCTTTCCAAAAGACGATGGAAAAGAAAGACCTGGCGCCTAAGATAGCCAGATGGGCATTATTTCTGGAGGAGTTCGAGTGCGAAGTAGTTCACAGAGCAGGTCAACAAATGAATCATGTAGATGCATTGAGCAGGAATGCAGTATGCATGGTCACTCGTTCCCAAAGCGAAATTACGGCTAAGATCACAACTGCACAATCAACAGATGAACGCATTCAATTGCTGAAAACTCTGGTCGAGAAAGAACTCAGAGATGATTACTGTATAAAAGAAGATGTCTTGTATATACAGGTAGATGGACGAGAGCTTATCGTTGTACCAGAAGCGAGGGAGCTTGAAATAATTCGTGGGATTCACAATAAAGGACACTTTGCTTTGCAAAAGACTGAAGATTTGCTGAAAAGAGACTTTCATATATCTAACGCAAAGCAGAAAATAGAAAAAGTCCTAATGAATTGTGTTGAGTGCATCCTCTATAACAGAAAACGAGGCAAAGGAGAAGGTCTTTTGAACCCAATTCCGAAGGACAATACTCCTTTAAGCACATATCATATTGATTTCATTGGTCCCTTACCATCTACAAGCAAAAGGTATCAACACATATTTACAGTGGTAGATGCATTCACCAAATTCGTTTGGTTTTATCCTGTTAAATCAACATCAACAGCAGAAGCATTGCAAAAACTCAGGATACAACAAGCAGTCTTCGGAAACCCTGCGAGAATTATTTCCGACAGAGGTTCTGCTTTTACTTCTAAAGAATTTGAAGACTACTGCAAAAACGAAGGTATTCAACATGTACAAATCACCACAGGAGTGCCAAGAGCAAATGGCCAGATAGAAAGAATGCATGGAACTCTTATTCCAGTGCTTGCAAAACTGTCTATAGACGATCCTGCAAAGTGGTTCAAGTTTGTACCAGACGTTCAACGAATCATTAACAGTACTCTCAGCAGATCCACCAAATT
>JAOUZG010003113.1:1909927-1935596 GCA_026289955.1 Argiope argentata
TATATATATTTGCAATGGATCATATTGATCCGAACAATACATTAGATATAAATTGAAATTTTTTTCTCCAAAATAAGAATAAACCTAAATTCCTCTAGGAATACATATTATTAACCAAAGATGTCAAGAAGTTTCATGAGCCGGCTTTCTGGCACAGAGGTAGCGCGTCTTCCTCGTGTTCTGGGAGTCCTGGGTTCGAGTCTCGGTTTGGGCATGGTTGCTCTTCTGTGTGCTATCTGTGAGATGTGTGACTGTGCCCCCCCTGTAAAAAGGGGCTGTGAAAGCAAATGTGGTGAGTGTGAAGCTAAGTTGGCCCTAGTTGGCGCTACCTCAAAAACAAGAGACGCTTCTTTCAACTTAAATCTGCTGCTGTATACAGGAGGGGGCTTGTCCATAGGCAAGTGCCATAAGTAACAAAATTCACTGTTTCATGAAAATATCCTGTGCTATATATTTTCATAAATGTATGCATTTTATTTCGGGTCATATATCCCCGAACAGAACAGCAGGTTATCATTTACAGTTTTTTAAAAATATTTTGTCAAAAGATACATCGATAAAAATGTAATAAAAGCTGTCTTCAATCTAGTGATGAAACTTTCATAACAATAATATTAGAATCGCAATAAAATGGATGACAAAATAAGATTTCCTGTATCTTTACGATTTATTCAAGCAAATTCCTATATGACGGGTTTATTTCATTCTATAAAAACGATTTTTTTTAATGTCTTGTTTTGTGCAAGTAAAGACGAAATTTTCTGCCCGTTCTTCCTTTCACGAACTGGCAGAAGAAAGTTTGAAAGTTTTTTGAAAACACTTATAAGTTATGACGGTCATCCTGCTTAATACATCTAAAATTTACTAATTTGTTAATAGTCTGCTTAAATTAAATTATTATTCCTTTCGACGGACATTACCATGAGGAAATTTGGTGAACACTGATTCAGAGATTCTATAATTTTTATGAATATAAATAAGAAACAAAAGACAGAAAAGTTCAAGAAAAAAAACCTTCTACTTTGATCCGTAATAAATTAATGTTTTTAACAACTGTCTGTTTTTAATTCATTATCAGCCGCAACATTTAGAAATTATTATTTAAAACAGAAAATATAAAAGCGGCTAGCCAATTTTAAAAATATTTTTCTATGTTTTTATGATGTTTTTTAATATCCTACAATAATTTTATCGCCTTATATAAGCCTCTGTATGGATCTTACCAAACAAATTTTCTTTTCCAAAACACATGTTAAATTTAAGGAAAAAAATAACTAAAAAAATTAAATGACTTTTTCAACCTTTTCTGAATAAAATATAGATGAAAGTCAAGGTTCGATAACTCGAAAATGGGTTTCAAAAGTTAAATTTCGTTCCAAGGGTGAGTCGAGAAAATGAGGATAAAATAGAAGCCTACGTTTTGACGTCCATAATTTATGAAATGTAATATGCTTATGCATAAATTATTCAGGCAGTATCGTGACTCCCATTCTATGCACCTAATATTCGTCTTATCAGGCAGCGTTATCTGTTCTTCCACGGTCAGCTACATATGAGGGACATTTTCCACCACGGTGGGGGGAGGACAAGTGGGGGTCGCGCTCTAAATTAATTTGCCTCATATTCCCTTCTGATAGACGGTTTTCAAGCAACGGAGAAACAGGGGTTATCTACATATACTGCCACGGTTAATTCAGGAAAATTTTTCACGAATTTGTATCTAGCAGAAAGTTTCCATAATATTTACGTTCCCGCAGACGGATAATACATGCAGAATGTGCAGCGGGCAACTAACTTTGTCCTTGAAATTCGATGGATGTTGTTTCGGATTTCACTGAGACCCACAAGACTTACTACTTGCCCAACTCAAACTACAAATGCGATATCCTCCAATCACAAAGATATAATTGTCAAATATTTTACTTTTCTTCTTTATGGAAAAAAATAATGTTTTCAGGCACGGCATTTCAGACGAAATACGCACAAGAATAGAAGCCCTTTTCCCCCTGAAATGCTCCATCCTTTTCTCTTAACTATTTAAAAGACTGAAAAGGAAGTGCAGCAAGAAGGCTATTTTAACATTTATGATTAATAAAATTATCACAGTTTTTTACAAATTATTGTATTCTTTCTTTTGCACTTTGAATATTCTTTAGCTCTTTATAGCTATCAAAGTTATAATTATGATGATCTCATGTCCTTAGTAAATTATTTTTAATAATATAATTCTCATAATTTCTCATAGTCATGTAAAAAAAAAATGTTAGCTAAAGCATTAGAGCTGTTCCCATTGGAATGACCTTTATTAGTTAATAAAATTTAATTCAATTAAAAACGTAATTTTCGGAAATATTGATGATGACGTGTCCTTTTTACAACGGAAAAAGGGGTGCAGTAGTTTCTGAGGGTATGGATCCCTGAGCACCTGAGGGCAGAAGTCTGACTTCTAGCTCATATGAAGATGAAACAATAATGACACTCGCTTACACAGCCCCTTTTTACATTGGGGGCACATTCACACAACTCCCAGATAATACACAGAAGAACAATCGTGCCCTAACAGCGCTTCCTCTTGTGCCAGAACGCCGGCACTGTCAAAGTTATTATAGTTGAGATTAAAAACTATTTTAATCAAATCGGAATAGTACGAGATAGATTTTTTTCTTTACCAGATAGTATAAAATAGTTGTTTCCCTATATGAAATTATGTTAGAACAAATGACAAATGCAAATTAGAAAATAAACATTTGAGACTGCTATGGCTTAATAATGAAATTCAGATCATCTTAAGAAGATGTTTTAATGTCATTGATCTTTAAAAGTCAAGAGTAGTAATTTCAAATACGTTATACATAATAGGATATTATTTAAGTGACGCGACCGAAAAAAGGAACTTCATTTTCCATTGAATTTAAGTTCAAAAACTTATTTTTAAATTGTGTGAAAATTACATTAAATCAATGTAATTTGCATAATGAAAATTTACAAAATACGTATGTATTTTATTTAAAAAGTTTATATGTTGTTATCAAAAATGTCAGATATACATTAATGTAAAATAAAATTCCAACATCAAAAAGAAATGAATTTAGAAAATTGAAATTCAGAAAAAGTATTTATAGCCGTAATATTTATTCGATTAAATTTTATGATAACAAGCTAACGTTCGGGCAAGAACCGCCATTTTGTAAGGGGATTTGCAATATGCATTAAATAAATGCCGTAGACAGTATGATTTTGAACGCGTCTTACTAATGCCACTTATCACTCAGTGTGATGGAGTTCCAATCCATTTTGTCCAACGGTCCGTGCTGTTTCTGGTTGACGCTAAATTTATCTTTCAAAAATATTCCATACTTGTTCGATGGATGAAATAGAGGTGGTTTCTCAGGTTAAGGCACATTACCAACACTGCGTAGCATGTTGAGTTAGCAGTGGCATGGGGAAGAACATTATCCTGTTTGAAAACGGCGTCTGAAATAGAGATAAAAAAATAAGAAAAACGTTTCAATAAACAATATTCTAATTGCAACAGAACTTAGCAAAGCGCAAGGGATAGAGATGAGATTGTTCTTTCTGTCATTGGATATTGCACCCCAGGGAATGATTTTGGTATAAATCCAATGCGTTTACGCCGCAGGTAGTTTAATTCTACGCACTCGGCCTTCTTCAAACCAATACATGAACACCACCGGCATCAAAATTCATCTGAGAGCACAATAGATCTCTACTTGGCATTTCCGTTATCTCTAGCGTAATACCATTGATAATTCGCAAACCAATTGGTTTTTAATTGGGGCGTGAATGCTGCTGGACTCCGGGCTACAAAGTTCTCTTAAATAATCTATTTATAATCATCCATTATGTTACTCCTATTCAAACAGAAACTTGAATTCTTGTTGCAGATGGAATATTGAGAATATGAGCCGTTTTCCGTTTGCCTGGGTCAGTACGGTTGGACATCTACCATCTTGAGACAGTACCTTTATATGGCCACTTGGGAAGACACTTGACTAACTTGAGACATTCATAGTATACGCTTTCCTGCCAAAGTTTTATGTAATATTTCGAAGATGCCATTCCTTTTCTTGCATCTCTTGAACTATCTTATTTGTCCCCTCAAAGGCCTTCTTTACTGAAATGTAATTCATCACGCCCTAATAGGAGCAAGCATCTCTCACAAAATTTAAATTGCACATTTCATAATCGTGATTTGTGAGTTCATAGTGGAGGTACTTATAGCCATATTTATTAATCTTGAGTGAAGTGTGAATAGAAGCCATTTCGATATCTTGTCAACTCGAAAAGATTTTATTAATAGTATTGCTAAATTTCTCAAGATAAATTTTTTGAAATTATTATAAATTGAATTATTATATGAAATTATTATATTAATAAATGGTTTTACGATTTTTTAATGATTTAATGATCTTATCACAAATTGAATTGCCATTATTTACTTGGTCACCTCTGAAATTGAGGATTACGCTGACGAGTCTGTTTATCATTAGTTGACGAGTTGATAATTTGAAACACTAAAACATAAGGGATAATTCCGTAAATTTGATATTAAAATCCACGCATTTTTTATCAAATTAAATTAATTTTCGCTGCGATACTACTGCCATCTGTATATTTGCATAATGCTATCCCATGACTTTTGTCACTTCAGTGTATATTTAAGTTCTTTTCTTCTTTCGAACATTAAAGGAATTATTTTTTAGAGGAATCCGGCAGTAGTCGGCTGATATTCCATTTTCCTTGATGTCGCCCTTCCATTTCTATTCTATTTTGGTGAAATCTTTCACCTTGTTCTTCACTCACTGCACTTAAAGTTCATTTTCTTTTAATCCGTGACAAATTGTTTCAAAAGACTATATTATATATGCAGTGGTATTAAGAAACACTTACTTTGGAGCAACCAGATTATCTTTTGTATATTTTTGAATCCAGGATCTAATGTCTTCCCGATAAAACATTCTTTCTTAATATATATTTTCCGTCTTGACCGAGATATTTCTTATGGAGCAAGGAAAATAGAAATCTCTTTCAGATTCCCACAAAACACTCACCTGGTGATTCAAATATAATAAACAGTTCAGGATGAAATCAAGATTTACATAGCTTTTTTCAAATGAACTAAATGCATAAAAGATATCGAAACATAATCATTTCCGTTATGCAATTATAATTCCTAGAGCCTTTGAGATTTATTTTGAACCTTTAAACTTGATACAAATCCATAAATAATGTCTCTATAATAAGCAATTTCATCTATTTGAGAACAAAATGACATGAACTCTAATGTTCTGTTCGAAAAAAAATGACGTGCCAGCAGGAAGTAAATTTTTATTTCAATTTAGAGCTTAAACTTGACGATTCCTTAAGAAGATTTGATTTCCCGACTAAATCCCTTAATGTCAAATGTGAAAACATCTTTACAAACAGCATCATACACTTATCATTCTTCAACATCCTCATCAGTTCCATTATATTCCAATTTAATATCTGAATAAAACAATTTTTTCCCGCCGTATCTGTAAGCACTGGAAACGGTATTCCAGGTACCTGAGGGGCAGAGTAACTGGCAGAAAATACAAATACAACAATGAATTTTAGGTCTCCAAATCATTGGTATAACCAAATGAAATTTTTATTTTTTTATTTTTGATCTAGTGCCATAATTCTTTGATATAGACATATATTGTGGAGCCATGTCTTGTCTTAATCATTTAATTTCAAGCCAAAATAAACTTAATGCTTGCTTATTTTCTTAAGAAAGTCGACATTTCAACGTACAATTAATATATGTACCAAGTCGGCTTTCTGGCACAGTGGTAGGGCGTCTTCCTCGTGTTCTGAGAGTCCCGGTTTCGGGCATGGTTGTTCTTCTGTGCGGTATTTGTGAGATGTGTGACTGTACCCTCATGTAGAAAGGGGCTGTGCAAGCGACTGTGATGAGTGTGTAACTAAAGCTGTACTCTTGGCCCTAGTTGGCGCTACTTGAAACCAGAGATGCATATCATCGGCTTAAAATCTGCAGATGTATTAGCAAAGCTTGCCCATGGCAAGTGCCATAAGGAACAACAACTAAAACGTATGTACCATAAATATAGCAGAAAGAATTCAGGGAAATAATGCACCATGTGAGAGAAATTGACCTGTAATGCGACAAAAACTTTAAGTAAAATTATAATGACCAATAAATCATGAGTGAGAATATAAGCACATGTGCAGAGCATAGCAAAGTAAAAAACTTGTTGAAGAGTAGAGATTAAGTCAGAGAGAATGCAATGGGAAGGTGGAGTTATAGACAGGTGCAAGCAGGAAAGCTACTGCCATCATCCGTTTTCAATATTGTGCTTAGAAGGTAATTTACCGATTCAGAGATATATTATGGATTAAAATTCTTCTTTCTTGTTTATTAATTTTATTCATCAATTTACCATCTTATTCCATAAATATGTTAGTCGAACTTCTAAATAAACTTTTCTTGAACCGAAATATATGAAATTCGTAAAATATTAATTGCGATTTATTATGTAATGTATGTGATGGATTTTTTTTGATTTCCCAGTAATCAAGATCCAAAAAAACTATTTAAAAAATTCTTGTTTTACCGTTAACTTTATGCATAAAAGTTGCAGCTGTAAGAAGAATATAATAAATACAATATTAACTCAACAAAATGTTAAAAACAATGTAAATGATGATTAATTCGTATTAGGATTAGGAACTCCAGTATAAAATGTTGTTTAGCTTAAATAATTTTGATTATTCTACTTAATATGCTTTTTCAAATAAAATGATGCACTTTTAAAATTTTTTAATACTTTTATTCAGTAAGTATAATAGAAGACAACACTATCTTTGATAGATCCTGTTTCATCTCGTTTTTCTACATATTCTTCTAAATTTTCCAAAATTAACCTAATGCTTGAGAAACAAATTTAGGTAATCAGTCAGTATCACCAAAAGAAACAGCCTCCCTTGGAATAACGTGTTTATACCTACCTTCCCTACAGTTTACTAATTACCAGTGGCGATAAAGCTTTTCTTGGCAAGTTTTACACTTTTCTAGCAAAACTGAAGGTCATGAATGAGGAATACTTTAAATCCAGTTTTTTAACATCAGATACTAGAGTTACCTTTTAGCGATCTGAAATCTAAATATAATTTATGCACTTATTCTTTTCCTTGATGATAGCTATAGCTTCAGTAATTCAGTACTTTTTTCAGCTATAAAAAAATACCAAAAACCTTGTATTTTATTAAAAATTTCATATTCGTCAGATACAAGACTTAGACATCATTGGCCTTCTTTCTGGCACATAGGTAGCGCGTCTTCCTTGTGTTCTGGAAGTCCCAGGCTTGAATACCGGTTAGGACATGGTTGTTCTTCTGTGTGCTATCTGCCAAATGTGTGAATGTGCTCTCGTGTGCCTGTAAAAAGAGGCTGTGCAAGCGAATGTGTATGATACAGCTGAGTCGGTCCTCTACTTATTTCTAGGTGCTCTGGTCCTTGTGAGACTGCAATCTTTCCCCATCCAGTCATGAACCTGGTCTAGCGGTGCTGGGCAATGGGGGCATGCAACAATAACATACATCATGATGTAGCTGACCACGAATTTTGCCGTCAGTATTAATGACAATATAAAGTAAAATTAATAATGGATTAAACAGCATCTCACTAAAACCCAGTTGGATTGCTGTTTTGTTATATTAACATGCTGTTTTAAAGTAGACAACAGTAGGACTCTTTTGGCACGATCGCGTAATTTTGAGCGGATGACGAGGGGAGAAAATTCGTCACTATCATTTCTGCTTAAAAATGTTTAATAAAGGACTTTACTGGAAAGTGTAACATAAACGATTTATTCATAGAAATGAAATTAACAGTTTTTAATACAGGATTTCTATCAAATTCTAGCCCGTGCAAATATCTTGTACTATTTCAATTCTAAAGCAAAACATAAAGTCTAGAAAAACTATCAGCTAATCTAGGAACTCCAGCTCTTTTATTTTTGAAGTAATTCTTTTATATGGCAGTCTGAGAAATAATATTATGAAGCAAAATACAAGAAAACGGTTTTCTTTTAAACTAGGGCACCACGAATTGCTTGTTTGTAAGTTTAGCTATAGTAAGTTATGAGAGCGCAAATTTATGAGCAGCAGCGCAGCTGTAAATAAATTCCAAGCCCCCTCCACTTTCTGAACAGTTCGGAAAACTGTTTTTATGGCCAGCATTAGCGTCACAACTCTTTCCTCGCAAATGATCCTATTTCTTAAAGCCCTGCTCGTCCCATTGGCCTTTTTCTTATTAAAGAAATAGCCCTGCTTCGGGGGCCGGCATCACTAAAAACCGCCCGGTAATGATCCTAAAGACCTGGAATCAAAAATCCCTTGTTACTCGGAAAGCTGCCATTTTTATCAAGCAATCGTTTTTTTTATTTGCTGTTTTTTTTTAGTACATTGAGAGTTTAGTGAATCTATACATTATGCATTATTCATTGAAGCTTTAAGAAGATGCCCTTTTCTGTATAAATTTGTTTCGTGCTTTTTCTCGGACACTTAGTAGTGTGGAGTTCTTTAGGAGATGTGTAGATGTTTTTCCCTGTGTTTTTACAATGGATTTTCATTGAGTGCAGTTAATGAAACAACATATTTATGTGAATTCATGTTGGTGTAAATAAGCTATAAATTCTATGATCTACTCAAAAACCAAGTTTAAGTTTAAATGCAAACTTGGCATTTTCATATAACGCGATATTTTTATAGTTCAGAAACTAACCTGATAGAAAAAATAATACTTTATTTTAAAGCTTCTGTAAAATCTCATTAGCTTTTAATAGATATTAATTCGTAGTTCTTACATTTGTACATTGATTCGAAATTTTATAAATCGGCTACATTGCAAGTTTCGATTTTTAAAGGCAAGAATTTTCTTATTTTAGGTATGTCTTATAACAAAGTTAATGACTTAGTTTTCTGTATTTTTTATAATACTTAATCGCAAATCATAGGCTCAAAAAAAAGCAGATATTAAAAAATAAATTTTTCAGTACACTGTTAAAAATTTGTTTGTAACCATTCGATTTATTTCATGCTTACAAAGAAAGAATTTTGTATTTTTCTTTTTACTAAACATTGTGTTTTTAACTCATACTGTTAACTCATAATTTATTATTCTTTATCATTATTATAATCAAAAATGTTGTAAAAGTATCCATTTCTTACAATAACATGCAAGCCTTCTTTCTTCTATCCCGAAACTGTCAATCTAGTCATTTAAAAGAAATGTCATCCAAGAACTCACCACCTTCCCTTCTTTATAAATTTCATTTCCTTATCAATAATTAAAAAAAAAAACTTCTTCGCATGAAAGAATGACCCTCCTCCTTCTTTTCTCAGTCCTGCGTCATTTCATCGTGTTCTTTCTCCTACTTGATAATTAAGTTTAAAAGCAAGTTTCATGCATAATAGCGAATAAAAATGGAAAACAGCTCTCTTTAATACCGAACAGCGTTTTACACTTCGATATCCCCTTTTCTTTACTCTCCTATTTATTAATGTTTTTTTTAATAACCTACATCCCTTTCTGCTCCCGTTTCTTTGGAAATTATTTCCATTTCTGTTGTTATTGGCGGTTGAAATTGCGCGCGAATTGTATCTTTAAGAGCCTGTTTGGTTGAATGGGCCACCAATTACGTGGAGGTTTACGGTGTAATCCTTATAAATAAAAGCAGACAATTCTATTGGTTTGTTGGATTTTTGTGTTGTGTGCTTAGTATGTATGAATAGAAGCTCTTCGCTGCTGAAGTTTATTTTACTTCTGTCCATACGGTAATGCTTTAAGAGGATAATCAATAAATCGAGAGAGCGACCTATTTGTTATAAGATGGCACGTTATTACTGGAACGTTTTTCAATCCGTGAACTTCTATAGATAAGGCTTCCATTGGATCTAAATTCTACAAGATATAAAATATATTAGATATTATTTTTTAAAACAGGAAATGCAACAACCGAATTGACATTAGTTCGTGGAAATATAAAAGCGTGTGAAGAATTTTTCTTGTTTCAAAGTCAGTAACTGAGCCTTTTATTTGTGAGAGTTCTAATAATCATTTAAATGGAACGATCTATTTATTGTACTATTCCAAGTTCAATTTTCTCAAATACAAATTCCAATTTATGATGCCATGGTATTTCAAATATTATCTTTAATATCAATACAAGTTATGTCAATTTAATTAGGTACAAATCATTACTCAGACATTCTCTCAAAATGTTGCCTTATATTTTAATGCGATTTCATATTCTCCTTTCGTTTTCTTAGATGCAATTGGTTTTAATTGAAACGTATTACGCTCCTCAAATTCAGAGTCAATTTAATTTTGAAATCCACTGTATACTTTGCAGGAGCATAAGCGATGAGTCCTTACATTCCAATATTCAAATAACTTATAGTTTTCTATAAGCTCAACCTATGATATAGATGCTGATAAAAACATTGTGAGAATATTCATAGAATATCGTGGGATATATGAGTTGAATGATGACATATTTTATATCTTTATGAGGAAATTTCAATTGATTCACCGAATTAAAACTAATATTGAAATAGACAAAATTAATATAAAAATTCAAAATGTGTATTTGAATCTTAAAAGTTTTTAAAAAGATATTTAAGAAGTAGAAATATTGATTTTTCCTAACACTCAATACTGTAAAAATAACTACTTTTTAAAAATTATTTCAAGAAAACTAATTTAAACCACGGGTTGAATAAGAATAGAAAATCAAGAAATGCCTAAACAAATAAAATATTTTTACTTTTTTATTGTTATTAAAGCAACATAGAATTTGCCACCTCTGCTTTTATAAAACCTCATTTGCTTTTTTCCGCTACTCTCACTTTGTATAACAAAACAGCCGCAAGAATATGTATTCATTTAAAAAATGAAATCGCTATACAAAATGTATCAACCCTTAAACAGGAAAGAAATTCCAACAAAACATCTATAACAGCACGTCTTACCACCCCATTAACATAAAAAATACTCATAAAATTCCTGTTGAAATACATCAGAAAAATGCTCGGCAGCGACAAAAACAGCTGTGTTTCGAAATACCAATTTAAAAGAAAATAAAATGTTTGTCAGGGACTTCTCCCTCGGCCTGGAGATGCTCAAAGCGTCAGGGCGCTGGACAGTGGAGGAATGCCGCACCGCTTACGCATTAAAAACCGATCAGTGGCGTCTTATCAAAACATACATCATCATTTACCCAAGAACCTGACATCCAATAAAACCTCCGGAACCCTGCATAAAATACGAAATGGCCATTTTACGCTTCCACACTCCTCTTCGCGATCCTGGAGCTGGCCCGCTGGAGAGCCCCCACGCACTTAAGTAATGCGACAACAATCCCATGACCGCTTCCCTTTCAAAAGGGTGGGGGTTCGGCCGTCCACCGCATTTCGCCAGTTATTGATGAAAACAAGATTAACTAATTGCTTTGGCTACTTTCTATCAGTTCGGCAGGATTTATGGATGATCGATATTTCTCCAGTTCAGGGTTATTCACCGGCTATGGTTATATATATATATATATATAACATTACTAGCCCGTCAGTAAACGGAGACATGAATTTCCTCAATCGTCCAGAAACATGGAGCCAAAATAGCTTCATTGTTATTTTTCTTTCTTTTGCCTTTTGTAAATGGCATTGGAATTTATTTTGGAAACAGAATATATTCTGGAAATCATGTAGTCATCAAAATTATTAAAGATATTAATATTTCAAATTTTATATGCTGTAATCTTAAATATTGCAAAGATGTTATCAAAAAAACTTTTTAATGAGTATTTATTTCATTTATATAATAAGGAGTTTTACTGATGTTAATAACTGTTGGAATATAGCAAAAAAAATAAGATTACAGTATTTAAAATTATATATTTCATTTTTTAAGATTTATTTTGCATTATTCAAATTGAAAGCTGTTTGGAGCCAATGACAAAAATAACAACAAAAACTTTCATAAAGAATAACCCACTTTCATACTTTGCCAATACACTGCTGAAAGAACAGGAAGTTAAAGAGGAGATGATTGTATTTAAAGACAAAACATCCTGTAATAGTCAGAGCTAATGAACAACTGAGTCATGGTGATTCCCTATCTCCAGTTACAGCTTAAGTAATTTACGAAATTTGCCTGTGTTTTGATGTAAATAAAACAAGTATTCAATAACATTATTTAAAAATTGATTAATCATTAATTAAATTATTTAATTAAGAAACAAACACTAACAAAGAATTTGGATTTACTTTTATTAATTTTATCCATGCTATCTAATATCAAAATTGAAGCAACGAAAGACTGTTTCATGACAGTTTTTCTTACATTTCGCAGAGAGAAAAACAGACAACTGATATTTCTGCTGTAAGCGGAAAGTTGAAACATATGGGTTCGTCATTGAATAAGATCTGAATAATGTTTGAATTTTAAAAAAAGAAAAGATCAAATATCGCACCCACATCTAATAGATAATTCTAACACCACTTTAAACGTGCTTGCTTAAAATTGAATTTTATTTCAAAAATTCAACTATTTAACATCAAAACGTGAATATTTTAAATTCGGCACGTAATATTATACCATTATGAACAAAACATTTTATATAACATAACGTGTTATTTTTATAAGGCATCATGCACATACAGTTAGGTCAGGTTTCTTTTGTATTGTTGAGGAAGAGAGATAATGATGCTGAATTACTTATATCTGGGAAAGTCAAAACTCGAGGGACAAAGACTTCGACGAAAAGTCGAGGTATTTTCGATTTGAGCGAGAAGATAAAGAGGCGAAAGGCAAAGAAGACCATTCTCGGACAGCACGGCTGGGTGGACGTAACGGATATCCAAGGTTTGTAGCCTAATGCAAGGAAAAGGGCGGAAACGGATAGTTCATGTTACTGAATACAATTCTTATGGATTTCAACTATATAAAACCAACAAACCAACTGCGACAATTGTGCAGGTAGGAGCACATCAGGGCCGGCATCACTTCCTTAATGAAAATCACTCAGGTCAAAAGACAGGGTGTCGTGTGATCCCGAATGAGTCACAGAGCAAAAACACAGCTCAGTAATAATGGATGAGATTTTTTTAAACTTTTTAGTTGGAACATTGTATCTCGCATAGAAACCACCATTTCGACACAGTTACCCTTTTATCACAGTCTTCAGACAAAAAGAAATCTCTTTTGTCCATTCTTGAGATAAAAGTTGGTTCATTTCCATCTCCACAGCCGTTAATTGTATTCTTAGAGTTCCAAAAATGTTTAACATCCAAATTATTTTAGAATTTTTTTTCTTTCGCGAAAAAAAATTGATCCTAAGAGGTGAGCAAGGACATTTATAATTTCAGTTCCGCCTATCACTTCAAATTTCAATTCTCAAGACCTTCGTGGCCGAACTTTCTCAAGCTGGTGGGGTGTAGAAGTTTAGAGACTGGATGCCAGCTCATGTGTCTACCTCGTCATCTGACTGCGGTACAAAATTATGAGATCTGTCAGAAAATAGTCCTAGAATTGATTTGAAAAACGGGCCTTTAATATAGTAATTACATTCAATGTCCAAACAAAAGTTCAATATCCCAAAGTTTCAATTTGGTTAAGAGACAGAGTTTTTTTTTAAAAAATAATTACAGATTATCACATAAAAACTCACCTTAAAGATGAAGAAATGTCCAAAAGCCAGAATTCAACTCTTAGCAATAAAGAAAAAGCTCTAAACTCAGTCTCATCGGAAGAAATAACTGAAAAGCGAAAACTCCAAACTGATGAGCCCAATCACAGAAGGATTCCCAGAAGAACAAACAGAAGCAAAGTGGAAGAACTGCCCCATCTGAATTCTGAAAACAGATATCAAAAATGAAGAATTATCAACACGCCCATTTGTGCATAGGAAGGTAGCTAATTAAATCTTTTTTGTTTGTTTGTGGAACATAACTATAGAATTAAAAATACTCATAAAAAGAAACAAACACTTGAGATACACTCTGAGTTCAAATGTAATAGTTTTAATTCAAATTCTTGGAATTTTGACAAGGAAAAATTCGTATAAAATAATGAAGATATTTAGTATTATCATGTAAACATTAATTATAATTATAATTTTTCATCTCGATCTGATCATAATCTTGTCTTTAATACTTTTCTTAACGAGAGTTCTAGCTATCTTAATTAACTGCACAAATAAAAAATTATTATATTATGAATCTGCAATCACAATGATAAAAGGCTTTTCTTAAAAGTAAATGTTGTGATCTGATCTAAAGCACGAGACTGCAAACTGGATGATTTGATAAAGAACTTAAAATGTAGCAAATAAATCAAGCGGTATACCAACAAACTACATGATGACGATCTCGGTCTCTGCTATACAACGGAAAGAGGGGGTGCAGTAGCTTTTGAAGATTGGACCCCTGAGCACCCCGAGGGCAGAAATCTGACTTTAAACTCATATGAGGATGGAACACACACATTCACTTGCACAGCCCCTTTTACGGGGGGCGGTTAGCACATTCACACAACTCACAGAGGAGCAAACATGCCCAGATCACGAAGAAAAAGCGCTTCCTCAGCGCCAGGACGCCGACAACAAACTGCATAAATTTAAAAAGTAGCAGGCTGTTGATAATTATCAGTGATGTATGAAATGAAAAATAGCTATTATTATTTTGACATGTGAGATCATTAAACAATTAAGTTCTGTTTCAAATAGCTCGCAACCCAGGGAATTCGATGGACAGTTCTTTTTTGACCAAGAAAGATTTAACGTCCACCACACACGGATAGCTAGCTGACAGGTCCGAACTCGCAGACCAAGGAATGTGAATCCAACGCCCTACCAACCAGGCTATTCCGGCCTAACAACTACAGATACTGCAGTTAAAATACATCAACACGTCTCCTCATTGATTAATTAAAAGGGAAACTCAACTCAGAAAAAACACACCACCGCTTCCGTTGAATCTCAATTCCTGGTTTGCAAGAGGCCGCTCGCCACCAGAAGTAATTCACTTCAGTTTACAAAAGAATTCTCGCTTCACTTTACTGAACATTCCGCCGCCCGTTGACATGCTTACAATCAACTAATTGTTGATAATCATATCACAAAAGATAAATTTTTAACACTGAAATTACAATAAAATATTAAACATTACACTGTTAAATAATACTTTAAAGAAGATAACTAATAAAATGATAACTATTTTATACAATACACAAGAATTAATCACTTTTCAATAGGTAATAAGCATACCTTTGATATAGGTTTTTTAAAGAGACCCTTTTGGGTTTTTATAGTTACAACTCTAATTTTATTATCATTCCCTGGAAATAACTCAACAATTCTTCCCAATGGCCAATTACAAACAGCCATATTATCTTCTTTGATAATAACTACATCAACAATTTTAACATCATTTTTCTCAAAATACCATTTCCCACGTTGTTGCAAATTTGAAAGATAATCATTTGACCACTTTTTACTAGGGTCTAGGATCTAGTGCATCTTTTTTCCTTTCAACCTTATTTTTTACAATTACTTATAAACCTGAAAATATAACTTAAAATATGGATTATTCTACAATAGTTATTACTTAAATTAATTAAATTATGAGCAAAATTACAATCTTCATTACTAAACACAGAAAAACAATTAGAGTTGCCACTAATAGTGTTCGTCAGTTCATCCGAAAAGTCATCTTGAAAGACGGATGCTGGAATGTCCCTGTCTGAATAGTCTCTACCGGTCAGGAACTCAGGACCACTCCACCACAAAGAGTTTTCGGCCAACTTGTCTGGATCCCCATCTCTGGAAATCTAGTCAGCTGGGTTGTTGTGGGAAGATACGTGTCGCCACTGTTTCACCTTGGTTAATGCTTGTATTGTTGCAACTCGGTTGCCACAAAAGTTTTTAATTGACAAGGTTCTTTTTGTAGCCAACACAACACAATCATGGAATCAGACCACAGATAAGTGCTGGTTATATACAATTTGAGAGCGGAAATTACCCGAACTATTAATTTGGAAAGCAAAACTGCTGCACAAAGCTCTAATTTCGGAATTGTCAGACATTTTAATGGCGACACTCTGGATTTACTAGTTATTAATTTTACACACACTTCACCAGTTTTGGAATGCGATTTGCAGTAAATCGCTGCTCCATAAGCGACTTCGCTAGCATCCGCAAAGCCATGTATTTCAATCAAATCTGGGTTTGGAAGTAATATACACCTGTCAACTCTAATACCATTCATATATTGAAGAGCTGATGAAAATCGTAACCATTCGTCTTTTTCCCTTGTAGAGAGAGGATCATCCTAGTTTAATTCCAGTAACCATAACCGTTGAAAAAATATTTTTGCTCTTGTAACCACTGGACCTAAAATACCGAGTGGATCAAAAACACGAGCTATGGTAGATAAAACTTGGCGTTTTGTCACACCGAAATCCTCACAAGTCACTTTGAAAGCAAAACAGTCCTCTTCGGATTTCAAACTTACACCAAGTACTTTGGTTTCTTCTGCATAAGCGAAGGGGTAGGATTCGTTATTTACTGCAAGCTCAGCAGTGTTACTGCACCATTTATGCAAAGTCATCCTTCTGCTGCTGAATATCTCAATCAACTCTCGTTGGAGTGTTTTTGCAGATTCTAAACAATCAGAACCAGAAAGAACATCATCCATGTAGAAGTCATTTTCTAACACAGTTGCTGCTGCAGGGTATTTCTTTCCTTCATCAATTGCAAGCTGCTTTACAGTTCTCATTGCCAAAAAAGGCGCACTTATTGTACCGTATGTAACTGTAGTCAACTCGAAAGTCTTGATAGGTTCCTCAAGGCTTTCCTTCCACAATATTTTTTGTAACTTTCTTTGATCAGGATGAATAACAATTGCTCGATACATTTTTTAAATATCTGCAGTAAAAGCAAAAATATGTTTTCTAAATCGTATCATAATTGAAAACAGATCTTCCTGTATGATGCCTCCATTGTGTTGTATAGAATTCAGAGATTTACCTTCAGTTGTTAATGAAGAAGCATTAAATGCGACTCTTAAGGGTGTTGACTTACTCTTCTCTAATCCTCTATAAACTACAAGGTGATTAATGTAATATGATCCACTTTCCTCCTTACTCTCATGGGTTTCAATCATATGGCCTAACTGTCGATACTCTTTTAAAAAATCTGAATATAACTTTAAATACTCAGGCTCTCTTGCTAATCGATTCCATAAGGAATTTAGCTTTTTAGATGCAATTTGTTTTGAACTACCTAAAGTATTTGGATCCTCTTTTAGAGGCATTTTAACCACATATCTACCAGATTTATCTCGTGTGAAATTTTTGACGAAATGTTTTTCACAAATTAATATTTCTTTATTTTGAGGTTTTTCAATCTCAACACTCTCAATTTCCCAAAATTTTCTTAAGTTTGAATTTAATTCTGCTGCCTCACATATTAAACCGCAATAGTTAGAATTTAATTTATCTGAACTCGAAACGCTACCTGCAACAATATACACAAATACGGAGTCCTGCAGCGTCAAATTTTATTTTTTGAATTTAACTTTCCAGGTTTTATTATATGATAAAAGTACTCGGTTCCAATTAAAATATCTATTTTCCCCGGAATATTAAAATCGGGATCCGCAAGCTCAATTGATTCTGGAATCTTTACACGCGTACAAATCATCCTATTTGGTATTAAATCTGTTATTTTTGATACCACTAACATCGAAATATTTCTTTCGAAATCTTTATTTTTATTAGCCACAGTTGGTGTAACTCTGCGATTAACTACTAATGAGGCATTATTAATACAGTAAATAGATTGATTTATTTTTCCACTTTAAATTTGAAGCCTCTGCATACAATCCTGACTCATCAGAGAACACTGTGAGCCGTTATCCAAAAGGCACCTCACTTCCTGCCATTGCGAATATCTATCTTTTATTAAACATTTTACAGTAGACAAAACTACATTTTTATTTACGATTAGATTCGTTGCAACGAAAGGCGTACTCCTCTCATTGAAGGAAGCAGAGCTTGGATCAATTTGGTTTCCCCCCGATTGCGAATTATTTATGACTTCCGCGGTTTCGACATTCGTATACGAAACATTTTTTGCTTCTTTTGGAAAATGAATTAATTTATTGTGAGCTTTACCACAAAAACAACTCCTATACGAACACTTTTTAACGCTACAATTAGGTGATAAGCATTTAAAGCATAAGTTTTTATTTTTTTACTACCTCTACGCGTTGAAGAACCGTAAGTCTCTTAAATTGAGGACAAGCATATAACGGATGATTCTCATTCTTTTGACATAAATCACATTTTTTATTTTTCATCTCACTGAAAAATACTCTAGATGCCGGTTTAAATTTATTGCTATAATTTTGCCCTTTTCTCGTCTCATTTATGATTTTGCCTTTGGAAACAAAATACAGATCGCATTCTCTTCCTAACTCGAGAGGTGTAAACCACTTTTGGTTTTGTCTAATATTGATATGAGTTGTTGTTTCTTTATCCAGCGTTTGGAATAATTTATCCGAAACTATCAAATGTTTAAGAGTCTCGAAATTAGTTACACCTCTTAATTTTTAAAATCCTCTAAAACCGCTTGCGCTATTGGTTTGAATTCTCTTATACAATTGATTTAACTTCGTCATAATTATTTAAATCTTTCTCGACAATATGAGTTAGGATATTAGACGCTCTATCTCCTAACAAACTTAACAAAATCTCTGCTTTGAACTTCTCAGGTACCTTCTTAGTACTAAATGCTCTCTCTAACGAAGTAAAAAAAAAACCCCAATCCTGAGATCTGCTCGGGGGTTTAATACACAATATTCTCACAGACTTTAATAAGTTATCGAGTGACTCTTCGAGTTTGGTTTTACACCCTTGATACACGGAAGTCTGAGTACTATTTTCATTAGCTCTTAATTGCGCTAATTGTAACTCTATTTTAGTTCTCTCTAATCTAAGACGCTCTAGTTCTATTTCACTATCCTGATCGGATTTCTGGTTTTTATTCCCTATTACTCTATCTACAGCATCTTTAACAACTTCGTTGTCCTTTTTGAACACATCGCTTTCCTCACTTAAACTCTTTATTTCACTCTTTTTTTTTAAGCCCTTCGGCAACAACCAAACCTATCTCCTCGGCAACGAGTTTTAATTCATCTTTTTTTAATTGTGCTAACCCCGCCATTTTAGATAATTCAAAAGAAATGTTATCACAATTTTATTCTAAACTCTTAAACAAAACTCACACAAAATTAACTCAATTAACACTCAAAACAAAATTAACTTCGACTCGGGAAATAAATCATAACTCATGAAACCAAAATTAACTTCATCTCGGAAAATTAATTATTCAATAACTCAAAGGATAATATTGCCCATACCTCTTTGCTGGGACTGCGCTCTCGAGACCAGTTATCCATAATAGAAATCTCACTCTTGGCAGTTTCGCACCAAGTTACTCATCATTGACGATATCTCCACTAATAAATCACACACATTTCCAATAGTAAATAACTATCCAATAGTGCATAGTCGTCTCCGTGCCGACGGACCAAATGTTGATAGCTCAGTTAAAATACATCAACACGACTCTTCATTGATTAATTAAAAGGGAAATTCAACTCAGAAAAAAAACACCACCGCTTCCGTTGAATCTCAACTCCTGGCTTGCAAGAGGCCACTCGCCACCAGAAGTAATCACTTCAGTTTACAAAACAATTCTCGCTTCACTTTACTGAACAGATACGTTAAGACCCCGCTTAACGAGGGGGATACGTTCCATCAAAGTAGAGCGTAATGCGAAACAGCGCTAAACGAGGCTATCTTTACATGTAAATATTGGGGTTAGGGGAAGATGGCTAGGAAATTGGTTAGGTATTAAATTTAAAAAGTATGTTTTTTTAATAAAAATAAAACCAAAAACTTATTTCTTAAAGCCCAAATTGATACCACATTATTATTTCTTGCAAAAAGAAAAACAAAATATAAATAACAAAACGAATATTCTTTAAAAAAAAAACAAATAAAATTCTAAGTCAGTCATATTTAGTTAGCCTTCCGCGTTTTCAGTTTTCTGCCTTTTTGTGACAAAAGCATCTAATGTTGTTTGCCTTTTTCTTTTGCGTTGTTCTCTTAAAAGTTCTTCATAAACGGATAGAGCATCTCTAACACCACGCCTTACTTTTGAGCTCCTGTCAAAATTCGGATCATTTTCAATGAATTGATCCATTATTTCAATTATGGTAGACAAACTCCTTTTTACAAACGCCATCGAAAGTTCTTTTTGCTCTTCTTCTGAATCACTGCTGTCAACATTTTTGTTTTCTTCTTGTTCAGTTAATTCTTGAGCTCATCATTAGAAAGACTAGCCGCTGCTTCTTGAATTATTTCTTCGACATCTTCCACATTTACACCTTCAAAACCGGCTTGCTTCGTTAATTTCACTATCTCTTCCACTATTTCATCCACATCGACAGAGTGTCCAACGTCATCGCTCAAAACCGGCTTGCTTCGTTAATTTCACTATCTCTTCCACTATTTCATCCACATCGACAGAGTGTCCAACGTCATCGCTCTTTCTTAAATCCGGCCAAATATTCTTCCATACTCCTTTCAAAGATCTTTCTGTTATCTCATTCCAAGAAAGGCCTATGTTTTCTACAGCATCCACGATGTTGTAATTTTTCCAAAATTCTGTTATGGACTGGTTCTCTTCTCCGTCTGTTTTTTCAAACATTTGCTTAAAGGTTCGCCGCAAGTAATAAGCCTTAAAATTTGATATAACGCCTTGGTTCATTGGTTGAATTAAGGCAGTTGTGTTAGGCGGCAAGAAAACCACTTCGACTGGAATGCATGTTGTTAAGTCTGATAAATTTGTTGGGTGGCTTGGAGCATTATCAATTAACAGAAGTGCTTTTTGTTCAAGTTTTTTAATTTCGCAATAAAGTTTAACAGGCGGGCAGAAATGTTCAGTGAACCAATCCTGAAAAATTTTCGCAGTTACCCATGATTTTTTATTAGACTCCCAAATTAAAGGTAAAGTTGATTTACATATGCCTTTCATCGCTTTTGGGTTTTTGGAATGGTGAATTAGTAATGGTTTTAATTTAAAATCTCCACTTGCATTACCACCTAGTAGAAGGGTTCAGCGATCTTTTGCAGCTTTAAATCCTGGTGCCCGTTTCTCTTCACGGGATAGAAATGTTCGTTTCGGCATTCTTTTCCAAAACAAGCCTGTTTCATTAACATTAAAAACCAATTCTGGAGGATAGTTTCCTTCTTCAATTATTTTTTTAATATCGCTGGAAATTCAGCCGCCGCTTTTGTATCATCACTTGCTGCTTCTCCTGTAATCTTTATGTTGTGAGGGTTATTTCGATGTTTAAATCTATTAAACTATCCTCGACTAGCAACGAAAGTTTCACTTTTGTCAATTGTCTCAGCCTGAATGTAATTAAAAATTCTTCTAGCTTTTTCCATTATGATAGATTGGCTTAATGGCATATTGCGGTCAATTTCGTCGTCAATCCATACAGACAGTCGTTTTTCCATTTCCTCTATGATATTATTTATAGAACGGGTAATTCCAGTTGCAGAGCTTGACGTAGTTGCAGTTGCCGATGACAGTATTTTTTCTTTATTCTTCATGATGGTCCTTATTGTTGAAGTTGGCAAATTCAATGAAACACTAATTAGAGTTTGACGTTCACCAGAATCTAATCTTCTAATGACTTCCATTTTAGTTTTGAGTGAAATGATTTTTCTGGTTGCTTTCTTTTCTTTTTCATTATCACCCATAGTAAAAAACTAAAAATCAAAATATTTGGCACTGTAATATAGTATTAAATATGTAAATTAATACCTACTTACAATAATGTCAACAAATGTTTCCAATAATAAAAATATGTCTGTACAATACCGCACCAAACAAGAAATACAAGTACACTCTTTCGGATATGTATTTGAAACCTATCGCTGCATAATATTTCGGGGAATCCCCGTATGCTGCGAGCGATTTCGTGGAATCCCCGGGTTGAAATAAAAGAGCGCTAACCCGAAACAGCGCTAAACGAAACAGCGTTAAGCGGGGTCTTACTGTACTATAAAAAATTGATTAAAAAAGAACACTAGCATTGAATTTTCTATACTAAATGGGGTCACGCAATACATATTAGAAATTTCTAATTTTCTTTCTTCTGTGTTATTTTAACTCGAAAGAACTTCGTAATGAATCGGAAAAATAGATTAATTAACAAAGTTTAATTTTAAATGCATCAAACATTATAAAAATAAACAGAATCGTTAAAATAATCGGCCGAAAAAAATATTAAGCTTAACCTCATTAGCGTGGGGGAAAAACAAATTGAATTTGTTACTCATTTGGCAGTGGGGAAATGAAGAATTTTTTTGCGACAAATTTAATTTTTAATTAATGAATAAGAAAATTAATGAATTAATATTCGAAAAAACTGCATTAACAACAAATGTCATCCATTACAAGTCATCCATTACTTAAACTTAATTGGATGAATAACAAGTATTTTATTAACGATTGAAAATTTGAACAAGATGATACAGGATGTCCCAAAGATACAGGATACAAGATACAGGATGTCCCAAAATATCGTTTACAAACTTACCAAGATGGTCTGTCATATCATGATGAACAAGACTTACATAGGAACTTGTGTCCGAAAAATCAAACTGAGATCGCTAGAGGGCGATAAGTACAGGTTTGGATGAAGAGAAAAAATGATATCGACAGCGGTGTTAATATAATTTTTTATTACAAAACATCATTACATCACAGCAAATGTCCCAAATCTTTTCCATTCGCCTCAATGCGTGTTTCACAACGTCGGAGCATGGATTCACGCACCCGTTCAAATTGGCCAGGAATGTCGTGGACACGTTTCGCGATCCCGGCGATAAGATCCATGTCCGATGTTACGGGTGTCTCGTACACCATGAACTTCATGTATCCCGACAGGTAGAAATCCAGGGGAGTCAGAAAGGGGGATCGCGGCGGCCATAAGACTGGCCCGCCTCTACCGATTCGTCGATTAGGAAAAGTCCTTTTGAGATATTCTCGAACAGCGTATATAAAGTGGGCAAGCGCCACATCATGCTGAAACCAGACGTTTCTGCGTGTAGCGGCTGGAGCGTCACCCATCATATCTGGCAAAACTCTTTCTAAAAAATGCGATAGGTATTTCCGTCGATGCTTTCAGGCAGAAGGTAGGGCCACTCACCATGTCACCGATAATGCTAGCACAAAAGTTTACGGTGAAACGTTATTGGTGTACATCTTGGGTTTTCATGCGCCCACACGTGCATGATGTGCAGGTTCAGGACATCATCCTCTGTAAAGCACGATTCATCAGAAAACAAAATGCACGATGGAAAATCTGGCTGTGCGAACCGTTGTTGCAAATACCAGCGTGAGAATGCAATGCGTCTGGGATAATCGTGGGCGCACAATGCCTGTACTTTTTGGAAGTGGTAAGTGCTTTGCATATCCTCGTTCAGTATGTGCAGTATTGTGGAACGACCTACACATTAGACACGTTTGTCTTCTCGGAGACTTGTTTGCTAGTTCATGGCAAACTCCTGTAGCATGGTTTTCTCTACGACAGTCATGCGTGTAGTACGTTCTCGACAAATGTGGCTAGGTACTGCGAAAGCTCCTGATTCACGCAAACTTGTCCAAACAAAGCATGACTGGTCTGACGTCTGTTTGGGAAGCACTCAAGGTAAATCCATGCTGCGCCTCGCCCATTTCCATCAGCGGCGCCATATACGTAATGCGTTACTAAACTCATTCATCCTTCTCCTTCAACGTCCACGCCGGTTCAAAATTAAAATGTCAGTCCCAAAATAAGTTTAATGTTGCTTTAAAATTGAACGTTAATATAACTAAACGGAGTTACGCCATCAGCGGTAACTCAATTCTTCAAAAATTCTTGATCACCAGCTTCTACGTTTATACAATTCGGATACACCTCGAACAGGTTTCTGTACTTACAAGATTTTTTTTAAAAAAATCACTTTTTGCTTCGAAACTCTTTTTTAAATTAAATTTTCAAAATGACATTTTGGGATTTGCTACCTCGAACAGATAAGACATTATTGTTCTTCATGTTGATTGAAAAGAAAAGCTACCTTTATCTTCCTTATTGTTCGAAGTGTTTTGTTTATTCCAGAACCTGACAATTTTAAAAACCGAAACACGGCCGGCTTAAATTGCTCGAATCACCTAAATGCTATTGAGTGTATCAAGACGTCTTCACAAGTTGGCTATTGCAGCAATTTATGTCTTTTTCGTGAATTTCTACAGATGACACATTTCGCAAAAATCGATTTCAATTAAAACAAGCAAGCAATGATTTATCTTTCTATATCGTTTGGCCATTGCGAAATAAATATGCAACAATTGAGAATTTTATCTAAATATTGCTAATTTTTTCTAAATATTATTTAAAAGGCTTTGAAATGCATTTTGTTGTTTATTTTTAACTGCATATAAGTATGTTTATTTTTGTTCTATTTTCAGGTTTTGTACACGTGTCGAGCATTTCAGGCCCGCCCCTTCCCTTCGCAGTTGCAAATGTATGTAACGAAATTTTTAATAAATATTTTGTGCTAGATTTCAAAAATCTAATAATAAATCATTATTAATGACGAGCCCTAATATTTTACCATTAATCGATTAATTCTTTTCAGAATTCTTTTTTTTTATCAAAAGAAGTAAAAAAAAGAAAAAGAAGAAAAGAAGAAAAAAGAAGAAAAAAATTAATAATAAAATTATACTCACCACAAATCTAGAGTTCCATTACCAGTGCGAGAGGATATAAGATGGCTTGAATTATAATTCTAAATGTCAGAAAACTGTTAACTACATCGTTACACTTGCTCTTTCATATAACTTGTTCAAAAAAAACTACTATACAAAGCTACCTGTACAAAATTATTTCCTTAGTATGGCCCACCATAAACTTAAAATTTACTTAGTTGACTCATTGAACTGGACGCATTCACGTAGATTATTCTGTAAGAATATAAATGGTTTTTATAAAATTATAAAACCTTTTTGAAGAAAAATACAGATATTAATTTTTAAAGATGAATAAAAATTTCAACATTCTAATACAGCATGCAATACCTTTCATATTTCAAATCCTAAAATTCTATTTATTTTACTTTGGAAACTGATTGATTTTATAATTTGCATTTTTTTCCAAATTCATAATACTTACTTTTTTGTGAAAAGTCTTAATAAGTTTTTTTTTATTTTTTAAAATTCAATTGATATTTATGTTTTCCCTTAGGAAATTCATAATTTTATATTTTGACAATGATAACTATTTCCTTTTCTTTAAAGTTTTTTTATCCTTTATCAACAAATTGTTTATATATATATATAATATAATATAATATAAGAAAAATAATGTCGAAAACATGGTGAGACACCAATTTTGCATAAAATTTGGCGGTCAGCAATCATAAATTTCTATATAACGAGCAATTTTTTTCTGACTACATCCTGACTTGTAAGCAAACATT
>JAOUZG010003113.1:1945062-1974954 GCA_026289955.1 Argiope argentata
AAATCCGTTGGGCCAAAAGTGCACTTCGGTCCGAGAGATGTTGGCTGGTATATAATATTCACCACAATACCTTATGGATAGCCGCAATAGGTCATAAATGATAAAAATGACATTTGCTTGGCAGAAAAAAGGAGCATTATTGAGCATTTCGGTGCAAAAGAAAAAACCATAATTTGTGCATATGAGAAAAAAAATTCATAAATAAAGTGTTTCTTTAAAAGAAAATCGTTTTTAATAGGGGGTTTGGTTTTCCGGAACGGCCAGCAACGTTGAAGAACTTTGAGGCATTCACTCAAAAGAGCTCTGTCCAGTTTTTAGAGAGTTTAGGGGGGTAGATGTCCACCAATCCGTCTGCCTAGAATGTTCGAAATATACTAGATGGAGTTCATGTTCGGATAACACGCAGGTCAATCCATTCGTATGAATCCTTTCCCCAAAAGAAAATTATTCATCGAATAAGTCTGCAAGTAACCTGCAATTGTCTCTCATTAAAACTAAGTCATCCCAAATTGTTGTAGCGTAAGAGATTACAATAGGTCCCAGGATCTTATTTCTATATTGGCTCAGCTACAAATCAGAGCTATATTTCAAATGATATGGAGGTTGGTGCGCCCATTAATAGAAATGCCACCGTAGACTTACATTTTTTACTTAGCTTACATTTTCGTGCACGAACACAGAATTGTTTCTATTGTTTCTACCAAATGGAAATATGACTACTATCAAGACACGCAGAAAAATGGACTCATCATAGAAAAGAAAATCGGGCTATTCATTTCTTCCTTCCCTTTTCATACTCTGTAGACCCCACCCTGCAACGGTGCTTTGCAGTTAACTTGACACATACCATTAATCGACGAGAATACAGATCTACAGCATGAAGGAGATTTCGGATAGTTTGTTTCGAAATTGTGGTATCTTCAGCTTGCATGTCCCTTCTCCAAAAAATGGTTCCAGGTCCGAGAAATCACACTTTGTGAAACTCCAATAGCTTGAGCTACTTTTTCTCGAGTTTGCTCCCCCAACCTCTAACCAGTCGACTATTTTCCAAGCTTCTAATTCGGGGAAAGGACTTCATTGAGACATCCCACTCATCAAACAAAGCACTTACCGAATGTTGACTACTCTTTTCCGTTTTGTCATTCATTACATTGAAAGCCAATCAAATTCGCTGTGGCTAAACAGCCGTCTTCTGTTTAACTCAAAATTTGCATACTGTGAAGTTTAAAAATAAGAAAAATTTACATCTACCACACTCTTCTTCCATTTTATGAAAAAAAAATGCTTATTCCACTATTTTGCACAAGATTTTCAATTTTCTTTAATTATTTTGAGCAGTGTATAGAAAATAACCCCATCGAAATTAATTATATTTTTCCAGTTCTGCTTAAAATCTTAAATTACCATCAAATGTTAACATTTGGTGATTAAATTGAGGTTTCTAATCTTCATATCACATCTAACATTTTAACAAATCTATTACTGCCATGCAATTAAACAGTAAAGACTCGTGTAATGTTTTCAAAAATATTCCTTTATGCCCGCAAAGACTCTCTGAAAATCATGAAAGAATTTTGGATCGAAAATCACAATAAAGGATGCAGATGCGCGTACACAAGAATAAATTTCACATTCGGAAGATTTTGCCGGGCTTTTGTCCCCCACCGCATTTCCATTCGATAGTTTTAGGATTTCCGATGTAGCAACTTCAGGCCTTGAAAATTACCCCATCTCTCATTTTCTTGCATACCAAATTACAAAATTCGGCCACCGTCTTTCTTACAGGCCCTGCGCTATTTCTCTTCCTGTCTAAAGTGAAGCTTTTCTTTTTTATTGGGTGCGAGTTTCTTTTCATATCGTATAGGATTTCAATAGCAGCCCAAGTCCGGAATGCGGCAGTCCATGAGAACTCCGATTTCAATAAAAGCAGGCTGTTGGATCTGGAAATGAATGCAGAATGTGTCTTCAGCTGGAGGTCTGGGCAGGTGCTGATGATGTGCAGGGTAAACACAGAGTTTTCCCGAATGTGTCCTTTCTAACACGAAATGGCTATCGAAATTAGAGCTACAAATATTGCTTCACTGCATAAACATATTTTTAAAGTTTTTTTAGTATCGAATAGACAACAAAACTAATCCTTAAACATATACTAGAATCATAAATTAATTTTTAACGAAATGTGACAGAGTGACACATACGTCAAGAAGATAAATGTTTGTTGTGGTTCTATGAAACTACATAGGGATTTCCAAACTTTATTTTATCCTTTATTCTTTAATGACGGTTTTCATTTTTGACTATTTCTTCTGTCATAAATGTGTGTTAGCCACCCTTCTAAGCCAAAAGGTCTTCATTAACAATGATAAAGGTTTAAGTTGCTGTAAACTAAAATTATTTCCTGACTTTTTGAAAACACACACATATTTGACATTTTTACAAGCTCTTGAATTCGACAATAATGACGCCAATAATTCCATTACACAGAAAAAACATTTGAGAATGTAAAGTTTCAGTTCTCTTGCCATGAGACACCTGCTGACCACTGTAACCTTCCCTGTTTTCCACATTTGATAACTGGCCAGCTGTGTCATTAATTGTGTAACACCCACATATTGTTAAGTATCTATAGACTGCAAGATCAGGGATTCTCTCCCGTAGTCATTAGTTGAGACCAGATAAAGTACCATAAGAGAGCTTTTAACGTTCCATGAAAATAAATCGAATCTTCAAAGGAGTATGCCAAACTCTTCAGATTTAAATCTCTATTGTCTTCACTGTGAAGGGTCAGCTAAGTGAGTAAATCATTAACGAACATTCCCTCGGTCATTGAGGCCCGTTCTGAATAACCATTGGGTAACAGGGAGCTCAAGGACACCAATGTGAAAATGAGAGGCAAAGGTTTTACAAAAAACAAAATGTGAGATTTTTTAAAGAAAATAATAGAGTTTAGAATCATCGTTTTGAAGAACGATGATTCTAACTCTTTGGCTTCTAAATTAAGATCCACCGGATAAAGATCAGTGAATTCCTTGATATACCCCTATTGTTGACGGATTCGCCTTTACAGTTTGTCCTTTAGTCATTCTAATGTTTTTTTTCTCTATTGAGCCTATAGAATATTCAATTTTTTTCCTATTGAAAAAATGAAAATGCAAAGTATAATATGATTTTAAGCAATAAAAAAGTATTTTACAGATAAATAAGGGTCTAATATTATGACCTCACGTATTGTAATAACATCCAGGTGGTCTTAAATGATTTTTCTGATAAATTTAAAAAATGTAAAGAAAGTGGGAGAGAGACAGAAAGAGACTTAAATTTTCTTTCGAAATTCCTTTTTATATAAGTAAACTTCAACAAACATTGTATTATTTCCTTCAAGAATATTAAATTGGTTCTATATTTTCTTACGGACGATAAGGATTTTCAAATTCACAGCAACAATTTCCGTGATGATTAGAAGGCTTAATCCTACGACGTTGCTGACTTCTGCAGTACAAATTTGGTTTTCCAAACACTTACAGAAAAAAAATTGAGTCTTGTGTATATCGGAAAAACGTGGATATTTTGTAATGATTCATGTTTTTTAATTAACTAATCTGGAAATGTCTTTTTAAGAAAACAGAAGCGTGCCTCCGTGACACAAAGCATGGCCACTCTTTCGAAACTGTTTCAACTGTTTATTAATTTGTTTTCCGTTTCTGGACACTTATTAGATTCCGTTATGAGTCATCACTCAACCTCTTTTAAGATATTTCTTTTTTTCAGAGTCAGATTTTACTTTATCAATACACAACGCCACTTTATTTTTAAAACAAATAAGTTTTTTTTTTTTCAAAAATTCATAAAATGGAGAACAAATTAAAACCCTCGAATTCAAGATTATATCAATATAAATATTCACTTCATACTTTGAGAAATTAAGCTTCAAATTTAATTTCGTTATCCATTGAAATGGTATAGACATCAGGTATCGACATAAAAATGCATTCTTAAAATTTCTATTATATTCCGTTATGTACTTTTAATTTTAATTTTAAGCCCACTTTAAAACCAAAACTGAACTACTTACCTTACCTTTGTGGCCGGTGCTGAAAAACGTAAGATATTTGTTTGCATGGTCTAAGTGTATGAAATGATAAATCGATTATTAGATTCATTCCACGGGGAAGAGTTACACTTTAAATACTAAGCTTTTTTTTATTCTCTCCTGAAAGGCATGCTTTATTTACTAGAAACGCGGACAGGGCTCGGGATACAAGAACAGATTAGTGTAATAGAGAGGGAAAATAGTTTTCACAGCGCTTATATACTCCTAGATTTTGATAGAGATTCTTACACGTGTCGACCACAAACAAGGAAATCCTAGTCATATTTTAAAAGAAATGTGCTAAAATGTGCTTTTTTTATCCCTTCAATCAGAGTGTGGGAACTTGTTGGCTTTTAGCCGATTCAGAAATCTTAAAACTAGTGTTGAATGAATAAAATAGAGAAAGTGGAATGGGATAAGGAAAAAAGAGAATATTTTAGAATGAATTTAATATGGGGAAAATTAGTAAATTAAGTAATGAAATAAAATCAGTTTAAATTAGACTTAAAAATATCATTTTCAATCATCATTTTCATCCTCAACGCTGCATTTATGAAAATATGACTGATGGGGAATGAGAGTTCCTTTTTCTTGCTTCTTCAAACCAAATGAACTAATCTTTGAGATTCGGTTTGTCGGATCATCTCAAAATTACTATTTTAAAATTGGTAAGAAACATATGGAAGCCAAACTAGGAAAGAAACTCATAATTGAATTTAATTTCTTTCCACATTCCTCAAATATCAGCGATAACCACAATTCTCTCGGTCCTTCCCCGATCCTGGCACTTATCATCAAACTTCCCAAAAATTAATGGTTTAATTCCACATTATTAATAAGCACAAAGGAGGAATGTTGCAGGAGATTACGCCGTTAATCTCGGCTGATTAATAAAGAGCCGGGAATGTTAACGCTACATTAATATCCGCTCTTTCGGAAAGCGATTCTCTAGGGCAGAGAGAGCGATATTCACGAGGAAAATTCGTTATAGCCTTATTAATATTAAATTTTGACTATCTGTAAGTGATCTGCCGAGACGCCACCACAAAAATCACGGTGCCATCTCTAAAAATTAAATCTAGAATTCAAGGATTTTTACAGAGGCCCTTCTTCATACGTTCCGAAATCTGCTTAATGACAAGTATGGCGATTTATTTTAATTTATCCTCAAGAATTAAATTAATGTAAACATATCAGACTCTCTAATTATCTTCCCTCTAAAAATATGCATGCAGTTGTGTTGCTCTTTCGTTTCATGGACATGCTCATTCAAGTCTCTATAAGGAGTTATATTGAAGAAATTCCGTTCACAGTATTTGACCAAATTTATAGATTTTTTAAAAATAAAATGCTTTGCCAAATCTCTTTTAGGTATGTAAAATTTTAAATTACAATTTCAGCAAAATGCTATAGTTGCTGCTTATCCTCAAAAAAATTGGACATAAAAAATATCAGATTAGTTCCAGTAGGTTGTTGACCACCAAAAAATCTATGATAGTAAAAAAATCTGTTAAATCTCCCGTAAAAAGTCAGACGCAACCCAAAATGTGGTCTGGTGAGTCCGCATGATCACAGCATTTTTTTTTACAAGCGGGACGGATTTTTCTGCTCCTTTCACATAAAAAAATACTTAAGGTTGCCATATTTTAGTCTAGTCACCTCAGTCTAGAATCCACGGCCGCATTTGATTACCAGCTCAAGATCCAGAGAGATTCCAGGATCCAGATGTACCATTGGAGAGCAGGAGGAATAAGTAATAGTAACTGAGTTTAGATATTTCATTTGAGTATAATTCTTGATAAATAAGCGAATATCCAGGCTGTTTAATTCTCACTACCCTCTTTGGCCAAACTATCCATTTACATGCGGATACAGTAACTAGAAAATGAAAAGAACGGGATAAATTACCCATGCAATTTTATCGCCTCAATTATAACGATGTATAAAATGAATGGTTAGGTGGCATCTAACCACCAACATCTATCGGACACAGTAACTGAAAAACGGAACAAAAAAATTTGGCATTGCTTTTCTCTCAACCTGGGATGATTGGTTAAACTGAAAAGGCTGATATAGAGGCAGTATTCGAGTAAAAGTACCAGTGATTGAACATATAGTCCTTTTACGTTATTCTCAAACTGTCAGGTTGTACCCGATCTATTTCAGTATTTTTCATTTCATTTGAAAATCTTTTATATATTTTCTTTTGAAGATGAAATTTAATTCAATTTAGAATTATATGTACTTTCTCTATTCATACTTTTGTATATTAAAGTTAAAATGTATAAACAATGACAAAATTTCATTCAAGTGCTTAATGCCAATGCTGAAGTTATTTTTCGAATTCGAAAACTTCATCTGTAAACATCGGTACCATTGCAATTTTTGTTTTCTTGAATACCTCAATTTTAGACTCTCAATATCCAGACTACAACCTTATATCAAATTAAAGAGTATAAAGTTCTTTATATTTTTCAAGATTTTTTTCATAATCAAAACTTTATTTCCTTTTTTTTTCTAATTATTTTTTTTTTTACATTTTCCTACAATTCTCGGAATTCTTACATTTTTGCAATTTTCACCTAGTAAATGTCCTTTGGACACTTTGTTATATGGGGAATTTTTATTCGGCCGATGACTATTATTACCTCTCTGTATTTGTCAGTCGAATTCGGCAATAGCCTGCATATATATTGTTACGTTTTTAGTGTAGCGGGTTCGGATTGCATGGACTTTACTTGAGGACAGCACAAAAAAATTTATTTACAGCTATTTACAGGTATTTACAGGATGACTTGAGAAAGGAAAACTTCAGATAGAAGCAATCCAGCAGTCAACAATCACTAACAACATAAGTACAAGCCTTACGTACGATAAACACAGACTGCAAAACAGATATCGTATAGCACAGCAAACAGTAAATCACAGCGAGCTCAATAATACAATGTTAACAGCAAACGTACGCACAGCTCATTAATAATAAGCGAGAAAAATAATGAACTCGCTAAAATGAGTCGCTACTCTTCCGAGAGGAATTACTAATCGTGGCAACCCGTCCCTTATATAGCCAAGCAAGCGAGCGCCCAAGAGCATGCGAAGCTTCGGAAAATACTGCGAGCGATCCGCCAAACCAACCCAGTTGGCGCCAAGCTCTTCATCAAACGTCACCCATCACTTTCTCCTTACACGCGCTTTCGCGGCGTTCACAGCTTGTAACAATATATATCGTTACGAATTTCACCAAGTACGTTTGTAATGGGTGTATTGAGTGAGGGCACAATCAGCTGTCCTGATTAGAAAACAACAACGACATTTATTTCCACGAAAACTTAAACACAAAGAAAACGAATACACAGATGACAAATATGTATAGTCGAGATGAGCACAGAGAAGGGGGCTCGGCAAACAACATTTCAGTTCAACTCTCGCTTGAGTTCCACTGAACGCTGGTTCTACGTCGAACTATTCCACCATTGCTTCACTGTCAACTCGACGACTCATTACTTGCCTAACTCCGCTTCCGGCTCAATTCAAATTTCCTCAGCAGCTTCAGTCTGCCCGGAGTATAGTTCCCGGGGGGCAGACTGAGAACATTCTAGGCCCATGAGGGTGCATCTCAATTTCTATTGGACGGATTGAAAAAATTCTTGAGCTTCTAGCATTTTCCATTTTGTAGCCAAAATCGCCAAGTTTGTTGCCAAATGATCACCAAGCCCTGACATCATTAAAGAGGCATCCACTCAACAGGGCTGATATAGAACAGTCTTAATTACGATGACACTGTGCGTGCTGGGATACAATTTCATAAGACAGATTCAAGCATTTCACGCTTGGATATAAATTGCCGTTTTGGTGACTTTGATTTTTCTTTTTCTCTGTGTATCGTATTGAAGTGATGAAAGTTTACACAAAGAAATATGATAAAATAATACAAAAGCTTCAACACACCAAAAATTTGAATCGAAAAAAAGGCAATTAAAAGGAAAAAGAACACTACTTCGCTACAGAAAGAGCAAAAAAATGCTGAAATAAGTCTATGATAAGTTATCCATGTTTCTACAAACTCATGCGCAGTAAGTTTCTTACTTACTGCGCATGAGTAAGTAAGAAACTTGTAGTTGTAGTTGTTTTCAACCATTTTGGTGCCTATTTGCTGCCTTATAACTAGCCGAGACTAAATATAGCATTATCCTGAGCTGATAGCGGCAATATTTTTATGGAAAATGTAATTTTCTTAAAAAATAATTTTATGTTAAACCATATTATATAACATTTTCGTCAAATTTTCACATTTATTATTCCTTGGAATTATCTCGATACATTTGAAAACATATTTGGATGATATTTGTGTATATAGATGGAAATCATCAAAAAAATTTATTCATTTCATAAAGAGTCTGAAAATTTAATTCAAAAATCTTCGAGATCATTTTTTTTAAATATTTAATCTACTAGAAGTACTGGACATTTTTAAAACTATTCAGAGTGATAAATTAAATAAATAAATAAATTTAAATTCATGTAGCAATTAATAAGCTTTTAAAATGTTAGAAAGCATAATTTAAATATACGAAACTGCAAACGAAGAAAAAATCTTGTGTCTTTCACCGAACGGTAATAAATTATTTTTAGAAAATTAACTTTCATCCTTGAAAGCTCTTGTTTGAAATAAAACCTTCAAATATTCTAAAATACCTTTTGAAGAATGTGACATTTTTTGCAGCATGTTTTTGATTTGAAGGATTTTTTTTAATATTCTAACACTAGTAATAGAAAAATTAGTTTCTTATTCCGCTTTTGGATTTAGTAAGACATGTAAATTCGTATTTATTTAATGAAAGGAATTGAACATTGATAAAAAATAATTGCTTCAGTCGATCGGTTGGTTGGTTAAACTCATTAATTCCTGCACTGTGAGGAGATACCAAAATTTTTTTATTCGATACAAGCATTAAAAACTTCTTCTTGTTTTACCAATAATAGGTGTATCAATTGCTTGTCATAAATTATGTATTTAAACTATGCCCGGCGTTCCGATTTCATACATAAGATATTACAGAGGTTTCTGGTATTATCTAACTGTAGATTGAGACATAATTATCATCCAAAGATAAATAAATGTGAATTGTAGGTTTTGGGATTTCTAGGCCCCAAATTTAAATATCTAAATGCAAGAGAAAATTAACTCTTACTTTGTCATTCCGGGAACTTCTAAATCAGAGAGAATCGAGGTATTCTAACATGAATTAGATCACAACATCGAAGTCATTAATCCAGGGTTTTCATTTTCATCTTTTTTATTTGCTGTACGAGTACACAGGCACAGATAATTATATACAAATATTTACATAAATCATTTTAGTTGTGCGAATCATTTCTGTCGCATACAACCAATTTTGGTTCCGTTCTTATTTCGAATCCAATCATAGCTAAACTGAATCAAAACCGAAACTTAAACTTCCATCTGTTACTGTGGGTTCATGAGATTTTTTCCTGACGTCACCATTGTGCTTGCGCGTAATGGTTACATCATGTTATGTAGAAGCCAGGAGCTCTAACAGTAGGAAAAAAATCTATACCTACTAACGGATTAAAACTTTTTTCCTTTTCATAAGAAATAAAGTATGACTTGATAAAGCGTCGAGGCTGCTATATCTTTCCAAAATAGGGTAACGCTGGTACAAAAATAGAAACACTTTGCTGAGTAGATCCACGACTGCTCAGTTTCCAAATTTGATTTGTAGCTAATTATTGGGCAGTTAGCAAATACAAGGATTTTTTTTAATTTTAATTAATTAAAAATTATTTGAAATTTCAGCTTTTTTCCTAGATTAAGGAACTTATTGAAGCAGGAAACTACTTTTAGCCCTTTTAAAATTGAAAGTAATCACTGGCAATCTGTATATTAGTAATAACCAATGTTCCAGTTCAAAATTCTACAATATTGATAGATATTTAATATATTTTAGATAATTTAAAATAATTATATGATACAAATGCATTCCCACTTTTCAGGTGATTTGATCAGCAAAACAAATATTATAATTTTATTTTATTTTATCATTTAGTCCCATCATTTTAGATATTCAATAATGATAAAAATAAATCTTTACTTCTAATAAAAACAATGGATGTGTGCGTCTACATTCTATATTAGCGCGTTGCAGTATGTAATTTAGAGCTAACATAGAACTTGTCACAGAAATATTGTACAGAAAAGTTTTTTAAAATTTTAGTTGACTAAAAATTAAGTAAAATACTCTCGTTTTTCAACATACTTTTCGAAAATAATGCAGCAAGAAAATGTTTTTATACCGTTTTGAAATTAAAATATTATTTTTCATTAGTTATAACGTCTTTCAATAATATAAACGCCTTTTAATGTTGAATTTTTTCTACTTTTAATTAACTTAAAAAATTTATTTTAAGCATATCTTCACACACACACACACACACACACACACACACACACACACACACACACACACACACACACACACACACACACACACACACACACACACACACACATATATATATATATATATATATATATATATATAAAATTTACTTTTAATAACGTCAAATTTGTGTATGTATGTACAAGTCGGCGCTCACTTTGAAATTTAAAGAGACTTTTAAGAAATATTAACTAACAATGAAGCGAAATTCTGATTATTTTTCGAGGTAATTTTCGGAAATATTCCAATACGAAAACGATTTTTACATCAGCGTAAAATTCAAAAAACTATCTTTCCGACAATACCAAATTTTTGATACATAAATTAAGTTAATACTTTTAGTTCCTTTTTTCTAAAAAAACCCATATTTTTCAGCAATTTATTTTGCATGTAATAAAAATAAAATTTATCCAGCAGAAGCATGCAAAAACGATTGCATGGAAAAGAATGAACTTCTATCAACGTGAAACAAGTTAACATAAGCTTTAATCAACAGATTAAATTGATTCTTGTTGTCAATCAAACTTTAAAAAAAAAAGAGTAATTTCCTGCTCGTGTTATGTCTGCATGAAATAATATAAATATGAACGTCATATTTACTAAAAAATAGATTCAAGTAAAAGATTTATGTGTTATCTCAAAAAACCTATATTATTTATTTAGTAATTCGTCTTTATTTAAGTTAAACATAATTTTATACAGGATATCCATTCTAATAAGAGGACATCTACTAATTTCAAATAATAATAATTTAAAAATGTGACTATAATTTTTAAAAATATGTGTAAACTAAAATTAAAATAATAAAAAAAAGGTATGTTTCAAAGTATGCTAATGTTTTTGAAATGGCCCATGTGATGTTTAGCTGCCATTGGCGACGTCTGCAGAAACGATTGGCGAGGTTCGCCACCCCTTTTGGGGTTGTTGTTTTTGTTTTTGTAAGGAGAGGGAGAGAAGAGCTTGTGTAGCGGACGGAGAAGGGTGTCTTCTGCTTTTGCTTAGATTTAGAATAGATATTTAAAGAAAAGTCTGAGTGCTGTATTTTATTTGAGTATGTGCCTTTTCTAAAGAAGTATAGAAAGCTCGAGTCATTACAGCCCATAAATCTGTAATTTGACTCAAACGAAAAACGTCAATGAAAGGGAAGAAGGCAGTGCTATAAAGTTTAGCATACAATGAAACAGACGGATCGACATACAGTCACATTTCAGGTAAATGGCATGACATAAAAAGCTATTCTGCACGACAGGTGAGTGGCTGATGGAATCGGAACTAGAAAGTCAATACCATATTGCAACGATGTTTCGGATAAATATTACAATACACATTTCCCTTTTGCAAGATATTTTACGAAAACATGACCTAGTGCTAAAGTTTCACTTTGAAGGTTTATTATCTTTTCAAGATCTATTATCTTTTATAGATTTATTATATTTTCAAACGGTGATTGAATATTGATATTCATGGATAAATTAATAATTTAGTCATCGTTTTCGTTCATATTCGAGGGTGAATGACAATGTACACTGCTCAAAACAATTAGGGGAGCAAGCAAAAAAATCAAGAAAACCGTGCGGGACAGCCGTATGGGCATAAAATGGGTAGTACACGCGTATCCATGCGCAATACAAAAATAAAACAATGTGGAATTAAGCTTTAGTTCTTTGAAAATATGGAAAAAACATGAAAAGGTGATTTAGGGCAACAGTTTGGTTACATGCAAACGATAAAAAAAGGCTCTCAATTGACATGATGCATGAATTTTAATAGGGCATGTGGTCCCCTTGAACAGCTAAGACTGCTGCACACCTGTTTGCCATGGAGACGATGAGGTAATCGGACTTAGGGGAATACTTTTCCATTCCCCAAGAAGTGCAATCTCCAAGTCTGGGACAGTCATAGGCGTCCTTGTCTGCGCAGCAATGCGTCGTCCGAGCATGTCCCAAATATGCTCGATTGGATCCAGGTCAGGAGAGCACGCTGGCCATTCCATACACTGTATTGTTTCAGCTTCAAGCATGTTCTCCAACAGACGAGCTCTATGCGGTCGGGTATTATCATTCTGGAAAATAAAGGAATCGCCAATGTCTCCAGAGTAAGGGATGACATGACATCGCAGTATCTCGTCTGCATACCTGCGGCCCGTCAAAGTGCCATTCCGAATGATATGCAGGTACGTACGTCCGCCTATGCTGATTCCACCCCATACCATCCAACCAGCTCGTCTGTATTGAGACCTTTCACGAACGAGTGCGGGTTTTTTTTCGAGTGCCCCTCTCCCGCCATACCAGAACACGTCGAGTGTCACACTCCAGACTGAATCGGGACTCGTCTGTCAACAGCACTTGGCTCCAATCATGTTGCTGCCGATCTCGATGTTCAGCAGCCCATCCTCTTCGGTCTGTACGGTGGCGTGGGGTCAACGGAATGCAGACCATTGGCCTAGGTGCATAGAGCCCTCCCCCATGAAACCTATTACGTACTGTTTGGCTGGACACCATTCGTCCTGTTTCCAAGAACAACTGTCTTTGCAGCTGAGTAGCATTCTCTGTTCTGTTTCGACGGGCTGTTAACCGTATATACCGGTCATCAGTTGCTGTAGTGGCGCGTGGCCGACTTTGCCCTGGTCGACATCTAACATTTCCTGTTTCTTGGAATAGATTTCACAGCCTTGCAACAAAACTTCTGGCGACTCCAACAGCGTCCGCGACACTCCGTTGTGTTTGGCCTGATTCCAGTCGGCCTATGACACGCCATGCCATGGATTCCGGTAAATCACTTTGTTCAGACATTCTCTTAAGCTTGTCTCAAAAACAGAAAGACTGCTCAATCCAATTTCATAGTTACGGCAATAAAACAGACAGTTCTGCAACATACCGATTTCTGGCCTTATCTCCTTTTTCTGGTTTTTGATGTCATGAACTTTGATTTGCATATAAAGCTTTCTTCTTCTGCTTCCTGACAGGTTGTAATTTATGGATGATTCATTTTATGTTACTTATTGGTAGACATCTTTGCGTAATTCTGTTAAAACCAAGTGCTCCCCTAATTGTTTTGAGCAGTGTAGTACTAAGAAGATCAGACATTTGAGGAGAAAGGATTGACCATTTTTGATGATTATCTGTATTAGTTAATTATGTGCATTTTTATAGGATTAAATTATTACGCTGGTGTGAAAAATAACCGATACGAATTCGAAAAAATTGGTTAGTAAAATGAATTACAGTAGGATACAGCTGTTGAAAGCGAATAAATTTAAATAAACTAAGAATAAAAAATAAAATGCTTACGATGAAGTGTAAAAATTATTATTATCGTAATTTTCCAAGAAACTTTTTTAATTTCCAGAACTTGAGAGGCATTCTTTTATTTTGTTTCATTTTGCTTTTTACAATTTCTTTCTCTTAGAAATATCTTTTATTCTTTTAGTATTTTGAACTTTCATTCTTCCATATAGCAATGCTGTTAGCAGTAACTGATGTAAACATGCGAGCATTTAAATTCCCATTGCAGCTTTAACGTAATAATTCTTTCTTGGAAAAGAAATAACAAACAGCATCTCAAAAAGGAAAGTTCTTTTGAAAATGAACAAGAAGTTCATGGATTTGCAAATTAAAAATGTTTAGAGAATGAATTTAATATTTAAGATGCTCGCTCATTTATAATATTTCCATTGTATACACTGATTATCTAAAGCAGATTTTTATTGTTCAGATGATACTATTCTTAAGAGAATAATAATTCAATTTTAAATAATATTCTCTTTTAATTGCTTCCTTGAAACCCAGGCATTTTGAAAACATTGACAAAAATGTTAATTGAATTTAATAAGTCAATATTTTAAAAAGATTATCGCAATTTTATAAATGCATATTTGAACGAAAATAGTTTTACTATTTATACAAAACTGCTTTTCCCTTTCAATTCACTTTTCTCAAGCTTGAAATATTAATAATATTTGTGGAAATATTTCCAAGACATATTCATTTCCTTTTTTAAATGAAAATTACATTCCTTCCTTCCTTCCTTAAAAACAATCCCTAATAATAAGATTTCCATAAAAACATATTTTTTTCTAAATTCACACAACTAATTATGAAAGAGATAACGTTTTTTATACTTCTCGCAAGAGATACAGAAAAAAGCCCGTTTCATTTCTGCAGAATTAATGAAAATATCTAATAAGACAAAAAGTCGCCGAAAACATCTCGCAGCGCTCTTACCTTGCAATACTCAAATGGGTTTTCATTTTAAACATCGCATCGCACTGGTTAATAAAGCATTTTGTGTCGTCCAAAATTTTCCTGCAATCACTCAGTATGTCCCGGGAGAATGCTTTAGAAGGGAGGAAAAACGCCGATGCAAGGATGGCTCGCGGTCATGAGGAATGGAACCGAAGACCTCCTTCCTTTCGACGGGGATGTCTCTGCTCTTTGAAATCAACGATGAAAAAATGGATGCTCTCCCCCTTTTTTTCTATACAAAATGCGAATCCACCATAATTCCTTTATTATTGGCTCACTTTAATAAAAATATAATAAGCAATTGATGGTTATATTTTCAAAAGTGTAGATTTTAAATGAAATAAGGAAGTTTAGCGACATTCGATTATTTTTTTAGGGAATTTAGAATGAATTTATTTTTAATATTCATATGTTTTGATAGGAGAAAAAAAGGGTCCAAAAAAAGGTGAATGATACTTTTAATAAATACTTCGTAACTATTTTTCTTATACATCTTAACTTATAAGAAAAAGACTTATTCAAAATTCAAAGAAAATCAGCTTTTAAACGCAACTTTAATAATATCACAATCTATCATTCTAGATGAAAACTTTTTGTGATATTGAAAATATTTTAGGACGTTGGAATTAATTACATTTATCAAATAGAATTAAAATATAAAAATTTAAAATTTATATGCCTATTCTTGGTTACATAAATCTAATGTATGCGTCAAATATAATGCTTCATGCGTCAATGTAGTCTTTTGACAGAGGCGTGTTTGCAGTATCTCTTTTTAAACACAATTTTTAGTTCAACTTAAGTATCTAATACTTCTTCAAAGCACAGCATTTCGCTTTATTTCGTACGAATGCAATTAGAGCGTCCAGAATCATTAAGTCTGCTGCTTGGTGAGTAAGTCGAAAGATTTCCGTATCTTGTACTGCGGAAGCCTTAAGCCTCTTTTTCATCATGATGACTAGACATCTCTCGTTAACTATCAGTTAAGGCTCGTACAAAAGTCAACAAAAACAAAAAAGGAATATCTTTATAAATTTGTTATTTATTACAACTCAAAACTGGTTATTTAGTATTTATTATTTGAATTTCGGATTTTAGCAGGTCAGTTTTATTCCCATGCAGAACTGTTACTATTTTTTCACACATTCCTGTTTAAAATTCATTAAGATATTTTATCTATGCAATTATTTCATGATTTTATAAAAATAAAAACTGTTTTTAAATGTGTGAAAAAAGTTTTAGAAATTTATAATAGTTTCTGAAATATTTGGCAAAAGCTCATAAGACTTGTTTGATATTAGAAGTGACATTTTTCAAATGATCAGTTTTTATCAGAATTCGAAAGAATTTTATTAAGAGATTGACTTCATGACAAAAAAATTTATTCATCGAAGAAAAAAAGGTAGCCTTAAAGGAAACATTTCAAGATAATAGTTAATTCATTTGGTTTATCAGCATTTGGTGTACAAAAAAAATGTATGTTAAGAGCACAAATGGGTACTTTGCCAATATGAACTATTAGAAACAGATGAAAATTTCTGTTTTGGAATGAATAATAATAGTTATTAATATTGAAAATGTACGTATTTTTATAATTACTTGAAGTTGTTCTTGATACTTTATTTATTTATTTTTATTTTTATAATGAGGCTTTTGTCTTGGTGGCGTGTTTCCTCTATTTCTTACTATAATCTGAAAGTCATTCATGAGTTTGCGGTAATATTAACGGTAACCATGACTGACATATAGTACAAATAACTTCTTTGGCTGCCAAAGAGCTAAAAAAAGATATAATAATTAATTTTGTGGCTTCAAAGCATTTCCCAATTCTTCTAAATGTTATCTATAAGTGAGCTTCAAAAAAACAGTCCCATAACCGTTGCTCTATTCGTTTTAGGTTCATTCATATTTAAAATTTTATTGCATGCAAGACATTGTGTATGCTTTTATGTGCAGTCCATTAGCATTTGAATAGTATCAAAAGCACACAGAAAGCTCAAAAGAAAACTATATCTGCTATTTCCTTTTTATCAAATAGATCCAACATAGCAGCGTGTATATATAATGATGATATACACCTTGAATGATGTGTACAACCTGGTACCCTTCTGCAAGATTTGCTCCTTAATAGAGACTATCGAAGCATTTTTTCCCCTCTTCTCTGTAGGCGACGTCCATGAAGAAATAATATCGCTAACTTCTTTTGGAAGACGCGTTTTTGGTAGCTTTCAGATGATGACGATTTTTTTTCTACTTCCTTTCCAGATAAAGAGATTCCCCCATGTACATTCATTATTTAATGAAAGGATGGAAACGCACCGACGGGAAAGAGTGCGCCCTTGCATTTTCAAGGGCGCACTCTGTTTCTTAGATTTCTCATTGAATGATGGAATTTTATGAGTGGAAGAATGAGTAGTTCATTTCGTTTCTTGAGCAACTTTTCGATTTACATTTTGCGGAAAACCATCTCCAATAGCGTTTTCGGGAAATGTGGGGAATTTTCTTAAAGGAGAGACTAATGTGAATTATTCAAGTTTCCAAAAAACTTAAAAGAATACTAAAATAATAATAATATACATTGGAATTTTTTTAAAAAAACCATTTTTTTAAATTAAATTTTTTAAAAGTATTTACTATATTCGTTTATGTATAGCATGTAATTAGTGAATAGTGCGGATTATTGAATGTACGTAACAAAACTTACTAAGGTGCGCTGTATAGAATTAAATTTGCGATAGAATGATAATGGAATGTAAGTAAAGTTTAATCATTTAAATTTAAGAACAAAATTTGCATGAAAATGATAACTTTTTTTAAGCAAAATTTAAGAAATGTTTACATTTTAGAAACTTATTTTTCAGTTGGTATTTCCAAAACCTACTCAATCAATAAACATAAAATTAAAAGTAGCATTCTTACCAATGTGCCAGCAAAGATACTTTTTTTCAGCCAGCTTGTAATATGCAATTGCTATTTCCTATCTTGCATAGATTTTGTTGGTCCTTTTTCCTGAAATCATTTAAAGTGCTTTTTATATCCTCTATTTAACTACTTTCATATTGCCAAAGATCCATTTTTTTTCACTCGCTCTTGATTTCTCATTGATGTGAAATATTGTCACTCTGATATTCTTAATGGTGACAGAGCATTTCACTTCTTCGCCTAACTTGAATCTGCAAATTATTAATTAAATATATTTTGATCCTATATTCATGGCCTCATCTGAAAATAAATATTTTAGATACAAGAGGACTTAAAATTGTAAAATGAAAAATAATTAAATAGAAAAAAAACTATCCTGCTTCTTAAAATGCTGATAAATGTATTAGATTCATTTGAATTTCAGTTGAAGTTAACTCCTTTCTTACTTGGATTTTGGAATACTATTTCATAACTTGAGATAATTTTATTTTGAAATTCACTTAAATAATATATGAATCAGTGACTGGAAACATTGATTATTACTTTTTAATTTCAATTTGAAAATAATCTCAGAAGTAAAATCTTAAAAAGTTAACATAAGTTTACTTTTCTATCGGCTATCGATATCAACTGAGCAACATAGACCGCTCAGTTGATTGAGACTAAATTTTAATACTGATTTCAAGAGCGCATAGGAAATTTATTATCATATCAGAACATGATGCTGTTTTTAGGATGAGGTTTTTGTCACCAATTAAACCGTAGGCGGAAAATTGAAATTTTATTATCTGCGTGAGCATCTGAAAATATCAGCTTTTAATAACGTGTTGCCATTGCATTTACAAAAGCTCTGATTAAAAAAATAAGTTAAGGACTACAGCAAATAAAACCTAGAAAAGTGTCGTTTTCAGCACGCGATTATATGAAAGGAAATAAATAGTAAATGGGATATATTTTTTAAAACAATAAGTGCGAGACAAAGCTTTTTGGGATCGTTTGCAATACTAAAGTGGCTCATTCAGTGAAACAATTAAAATGAACAAAAATATAATTTCACTTGCTCGAACACGCGGTGCTTTGGCCGTTCAAGAAATCCTGTTCTGACATGATACCTTGAAATACGCATAGCAGATTTCATTTTAATCTTTTATATTATCTAAGTGATTTCGCATATATATGATACCGGTTATACTCAATATCGACAATCAGTCAAACTTCAGGTTGATTAAGTGCAAACTTTGATGCTAGATATTTTGAATACTATCCATAAGGTGCCTAGCGCTTCTTTTGTTTGAAATTATTGATTTCCTGATTCGCAATAATTAATTTAATTGATAAATGATGTATGATGTTTTAAATAACTCGAAGATACAGGTTTGTCCTTTTGTGGCTTATTGGTAACATCAATAAATTTAGGCTGAATATTTCTCAATAAACAAAAGGCACTTGATTGCACCTTCGAGGACAACTCAATATCAATAAGTACATCTTATCCAAGTAAATTTTCAGAGGCACAGTAGGCCTACAGATGTACACATATCATAATAATAGGCGCAGAGCGGAAATCACACCCAATATAATCCATGATATTCAAATTCGCTTCTGGAATAAAAAGAAAACATATTACCACTAACTATGAGACCACGTTGTGTTTACATCAGAGACTGCGCTCCCTATCCAAGATGACAACGTGGTTAAATAAATTCTTAATATTTTTCTCCGACAAGTGAATTTTCAAACCAATTTTTATGTAAAGATGTCGATATGTCAACACCTTCATGCCAAGTTTTTAGGCGAATTGCATTAGTTTATCTTCATATACGAGATTAAGAACAAACAGAATTTGAAAAAAAAAGTTAATTCTAATTTCAGATTCAGAAACGCCAACACTCATATGATCCATTTAAATGCTTGAAATTATTGTTCAAGCATCGACGTCTCACAAGTCTGCCTTTTCAAATGCAGGATGCGAAACAGGGCTCCTGGATGCGGCATTGTTACGGAGAGAGAGAGAAATCAACGAGTAGGAATCCAACCCTCACAACTGAATAAATAAAACTCGCCAACTCATACTTTCGATGCTACTATGCGTTATTTTCTGCCGTAAAATATATCAGAATTTACAGTTACAGATGAAAAGAAAATGAAGTGTTCGATATTTTTTGGGGGGATTGTGGGGAGGGGGAAAGAAGTCGAAGGATTTTCCCCGGGTGATTGTTTAAAAATGAATGATCCGCCGCATCCCTGTAGGCTGTGGCAGTGTGTTTGAATTGGGCTCAAACTCCGCTGGCTCCGTAGTTAAGTGCACATTAATTTTTCATGCAGCGCGGCCCTGACTTCGACGCCGAGGACAGAAAGAAGCAAAAATTTCCCGGAAGTATTTTCTTGAAAGAATTCGAAAATCAACCATTTCTTTCCCCTTGTTTTTCGAATTTGTTGTGCTAAAAGTCATCGGGACAATTTTGGATATTTGGTTAATTAAGTTTAAGAACGCTGTATGGTTTTAGATTTTAAAAAACCTTTCAATTCATAAATATAAATAAAATGGGGACCGATAAATTGTAATTCCATATTTCTGGTTCCACATTCTCTGCCATTGCCATGCAATCCAACTGAGAAGGGAGCATTTAAAGCCAAGGTAAGCATCTAAGGATCGATTACAGTGAAGCGAAGAATCAAATTTGGTACATTGCTGTAATTCTTAAATAATGTTTTTACTAAAATTTTATGGGCTTGATTAATATTTTTGGCAAGAAAAAAGGATTCAGAACCGAAAATAATCAATATCACAATTGGAATTTTTATGATTAAATGTTTTTCACTGTGTTTAGTTATATCAACGGGTAGATATTGAAAGGAATTTGCTATTAAACTTTAGTATCTAAAATCATTGATTTATAGCATCTCCCAAATGATATCATATATTTAAAATTTAATGAAATTTGTTTTCAAAAACCCATTTTAATTGATTTTAATACTTTTTCATAACTTTATATTTCAGTATTAGTTTCAAATCAGTATTAGTTCGATTAATTGAAATCTTTTTATCATAATTATTGTTTGTATTTTATTTTAATTTTTAATTTAAACTTGATTATTATAAATATTATGAAATCTAAAAAATAATTTTTTAAAATTACTTTCAAGTATCACCAGTCGTATGGAATGAAAATTAATTCAATTAATCAATTAATTGGCAGTTAAATTAAGTAAATCCTGAAATAATTATAATAATTAAAAACACAAAAATGTACACATTTCAAAAGTGTAGTGCACCAGAAAGTGTAATGAAAAATCTATTCCCGGGCTTACAGACGTGAAACAATTAAAATTTGATAAAACATAACAAAAACTAGATTGAATTATGTCATAAAATAAGCTAATTTTTTCATGAAAGCATTTACTTTCTTTAAACTTCCAATGAATGCATTAATTTAAAAAAATTGTTGTTGACAAAAGTTTTGACTTCGCGCCATTGAATTCAAAAATATGGGGTTGATCATTTCTAAAGCAGGATTAATCTCAGGTGATAGTGACAAATGAATCAGACAAGCCAATGGGCAAATTTGATGTAAAAAATGGTAAAAAATCATATATATGTATGATAAAAAAATTTAAATCAAAATTCATTCGAAATACACCCAAAATAACAACCACTTTAAGTAAGCAATTACAAAGTAATGATTTCATTTGGTCATGCGAACAGAATTAGACTCAGAAAGCTTTTAAGAAAATGAATTTCTTGTCTCTAAAGTTATGGTAAACAAAGCAAAAGTTTTATTTTTATTGGACAAGCAGAATCTGTAATTCCATTAAAATCTGCAGATAGAGTACAAAGTTATAGAAATAAAATACGGGACCCTTTTACTATAATAAATAGAATAGAGTTGAAATTGCTATAAATCATGTATATACCAGGAATATGATACATCTAATATGTTCAAAAAGCATCGGAAATCCCAGTTGGATCATTTATTCTGATTTTGACTTTCCTATTGTAAACAGTGATTATTTTGGAGATTCTGTATACAGTTTAAATACAAATATTGATGTAAATAATAAAAATTATATAAATAGTTATACAAATGATAACAAAATTTTGGAACAAAGTATAGACGTATGTGTATTAACATCCTGGTAACATCCATTGTTGTTGCTTACTGTTATCTATGCTTTTTCACTGCTCTCTTTTAAATTTGTCTAAAGTAAAGAAAACCGTCTTGGTAGCTACTAAAAAGTTTTGAAAATCCAACGATCTTTTTGAAAATTAATTACTTCTGAAATTTTATCAATTATTTTCAAACCAACCATCAATTGTTTTACCACTCAATGGAATTCAATTAAGTTAGGATTATTTGTCATTTGTAATCAATGTACACTCTCGCATATCTCCTCACACACCAAAATTCTGAACAAAAATCCATTTTAAATTAAAATTTTTCTTTTTAATTTAAATTCAATTGAAAAAAATTCTTTTCTTTTCCACGGACATTGGTAGGAATCCACGATAATTGCTTCATTAACATATAGTTGCCAATGTTTATGCTTTTCTCTCATCGATACTAATGCTACCAGTAAAGTGCTCTATTTTATAATCAATGTGATCAAATAACCATCACTTCATTTGACATATGATTTTATTATTGGTATATATATTTTATCCAGATTTGCCAAGAATTTTGGACATTTGGCGACTTTTGAAATGTATAGCTATAAAAATATCCAGGTAAAATTTTGTTTAGGGAAACACCAATTTTTTGGCAGCTTCAACTAAAATTTTCTTCACCAAACCTGTTGAAATCTTCTTACATAATGAATTATTTTATTAATGCTTATTTTTAATTATACCTTAGCACTGCATAACATTGAAAAAGTTCTATTGTTATCACTAAGATCTAATATTAAAATTATAATAAGTAAAATCTGGAGATTTTAAAAATTTTAATATTAAAAATTTCGAAAAATGTCTTCTTTAGAAAAGGAGTCACTGGTTACTCTTATTATTTTCTATGTATATTCCCCGAACCTAAATTTAAATAGTTACAATTGCTCTTCAAAAGAGGAAAAGGCTCTTTCTCTCTTTTAAATTATTTTCAATCATAAAACATTTATGAATTTCCCCCCTCATTTTCGGCAAAGCGTTGGCGAATTTTTTATTATTATTCCCATTTTCTCTTAAATTATAATTGTACCTTACTTTACCTTAAAATATTTCTAATAAAATATATCATATCTAAATTTGTAAGGCCTTATAATATATCAATGTTTAAAAATACTTCATTAAGAACTTTAATTCAAGTATGCCCCATTTATCTCATATATTAAATAGAAGTGAAGGATACAATTATCTACCTCACCAAAACGATTTAGAAGGATAATTTATGGAAAGAAAAATCAAATGGTTTTCGATACGGTTGTATTCATCAGTATAAAAACCAAATCCAGAATTAAAAAGGCAAAACAAAATACGATTAAATGGCAATGTTATAATTTAATAGCAATTATATATTTTCAAATGGAGAAAAATTCAAAGTTAAAGGACTAAATTAAAGTCTTAGAAGGCAATAGCATTAACTTTAAAAATATTAATACCTCTGAAGCATAGGAAATACAAAAATCTACATAAACTAAGCCTAAAATAACATTTAAAAAACTGCCACCAAAATTTGTTTCGTTAATTTGCCCTAAAGAAAAAATATTTATTCAGAAGAAACGAAATCCTCTTCGTTTAAAAATATTATTGAAAGTAAAATCAATATAGGATTTGAAAACATTAAAAAAAGTTCTGAAAGAGTAGCAGTTGAATGACATATTTTTAAAAATAAACTTAATTGTAGGCAACAATGAAAATACTTAGTTGATACAAGTAGTTTTAGGAAAAAAATAAAGAAATTGAAGTAAATATACAACTTAAAGTAAAATTGACATTAATAAAACCAATATGAAAAACCCATTGCATTATTTATAATTTAAATAAATGAATCTCCAAAGAACCGTTCTTAGAAAGATTATACAAACTAAATAAAATAAAAAAAGACAAAATAATGTTCTTCAAATTAAATAGTAGAAGCGATAATGAATGTTATTGGTTTATTCAAGGAGAACTTTTAACAACTAAACTTTATATATATATATATATATATATATATATATATATATATATAATAGACTCCTAGCTGGAAAAATACAGAAAATATGTTTTCTGAAAGACAATACGATATAGCATGCTGCAATACAATTAAAAAACTCGAATTCCTGAAACTGAATTTTCGGCGAATTTTTTAACGATGAGGTGAAATTTCACTTTAATATTTAATTACACCGAAACTTTTCAAGATAACTTAATATTTTTTTTTACTTAAAATTGGATACATTTTTCAAAATTGTGTGAAAGATTGTAAAAATCTGACAAAATATTGCACATTTAAATTTTCTTTTGCCATTTATTGGATTTTCCTATTCAATATTACAATTCTAATCCATTGATAAATAAAAAGGAGACTAAGCTTTTTAAAATATAATTTGGTATTTCTTTGGCACACCCTGATCAATTTTGAAAACAATCCAGCCAAAATTATGCGTATTATGAAATAATTACCCTACATTCAAAGCTGCATGCATGACAATGGGGATTGCTCGAGGATGATAAACAGTGACAATACACTAATAAGGAAGCTATTTTAAGCAGCTCATCATTCAAACTTCGAGAACTTTTTAAAGTTATCTTAGTATTTTGTCATCCCTCTGAACCACGAAGCCTTTGGGAAAAGTACAAGGACAGTTTTTCAGAAGATATCCGGTTTCAGCATAAAAGACAACAGCAAGACTCCGCTCTTTCAACTAAGGACAAGGCATACAACCAATGATTGATTCTAATTCTGATTCTTGACACTGTTGAGACTCTGGGAGGTCAGTGCTTAATGGATTATGGTTTACCTCAGTCTGAGCGATTTGAGACTCATTTGCAAAACAGAGAGTACATGCGAGAAACAAATTTTGATCTTGAAGATTTAAAGAAAAAAGTATGTAATGCGGGAGCCTCTCTAATAGACGAACAGTCCAACATATATGAAAAGGTCCTCAACAGCATCGAGTCTGGTACAGGCCCAATATTTTTCTTAGATTCACCTGGTGGCACTAGAAAAACATTTCTCTTAAATTTTTCTTCTTTCAAAGGTCAAAAGCAATAAAGGCAATGCCTTGGCAACTGCATAATTTGGAATAGCTACAGCGTTATTGGAAGGTGGAAAGACAGCTCATTCTGCTTTTAGATTATCCCTTAACAACAATTACTCGGATAATCCAGCAATTGTAAATCCAGTATTAAAAAACAGAATAATTTGGCTAAGATTTTTACAAGATTGCAAACTTATTATCTGGGATGAGAGTACTATGGCTCATAAAGCAGGATTCGAGGCACTTAATGCAACTCTCAAATATCTAAGAAATTCTGATGAAGTAATGGGTGGAGTAACTGTGCTACTAGCAGAAGATTTTCGTCAAACATTGCCGGTTGTACTTAGAGGAACAGATTGTACTTAGAGGCCGGTTGTACAAATGAAGTTAAAGCATGCATCAAATCGTCGTATCTATGGCCTTAAGTGCAGAAACTTTGTTTGAATAAGAATATAAGAGTTCATTTACATGGATATGCGTCAGCAAATGTGTTTTCTAATTTTCTCCTAAAAACAGAGACGGAACATATCCTGAATGTGCTGGCAAAATTATTATACGCCACGAACTCTGTACGGTAGTCACGGAGTTTCCAGATCTCATCGCCAAGGTTTATCCTGATATTGCTGATATAAAAAATAAGCCAATTGAATTACTTAAAAAGTATGTAATCGAAGCTACGATTTTTAGTGGATGTGCTCGAGGGGAGTTGTTTTTAATACCGCGAATTCCTCTAATTCTGTCGAACTGTTCCTCTAGTTTCTCTAATTCTGTTCCAATTTGGTAACTTACTGAAATGTGGACAAGCAGGCCAAAAAGTGATTATTGAAAAAATCTACCTAATTGTGTTAAAAGTGTTGAGGCAAATAGTAAATATGGTTTTAATGAGACATAATGCAAATGATAATGAATGCCCGACTTAAAAAAAGAAAGTAAGCTTTTAGTTAAAAGAATACGATATATGTGATACACTTTTTTCTGCATTTAAAACTGTACAATTGAACTAGTATCATGCAATTGCAGACTCTGAAAACCTTAACAGAAAAGCAGAAGATCAAAAAATAAATGTTTCGTGCATACAAGAGATTTATCAAAAGAATCGTACATCAACTAGTGTTATCAGAAATGTTAAAGCTTTCTTCTATGACCGAGACAACCTGAAATCAAATATTATCTTATACTATAATACGAGGAATGGTTGTCAAGTCGAAAATCGCCCCAGAATTAATAAACTCCGGTAAACTTGGGGGGTCTGGGGTTTTTGGCCACGAGGAATCGATTGGCTCCGGTTTTGAAGCGCTACGGTTGAGCAGTTCGGAGTTACAGATAGGATATTTTCAAACTTTATTAGTTCGCCATAATGGCTACTTAAATTTTCAAGTGGTAACGTGCTGCCATCTATAGTCAATATGCCATCTATATCTTATTCTATAATACGAGGAATGGTTGCCAAGTCGAAAATCGCCCCACATTTCCGACATTTCAACATTCATCAGAAAAAAATAAGGATAACTTTGATATTTCAAGGATCACGCTCGACTCCAGCAAATCACAGATTGGCGCAACTATGCAACGGCACCGATTCCCAGTTACTCCAGCATTCGCCATTACGATACACAAGTCACAAGGCCTAACATTCGAATTCGTCGGCGTGCTTCTCCTCACGACGGTCTTCGTGCACGGAATGCTCTACGTCGCGTTTTCGAGAGTCAAGCGTCAAAGTGCGTTGAAGGTCCTGCTGCCTCCTGAGAATCCAACCCACACCCGAAACGTCGTATGGAAAGAAGTCCTGAACAAGAGAAACTCACCAGCCGCACCTGCCTCTCCGACAAGAAACTACCTGGATAACATGGAAGGCTTCGCAATTGATGATAATGTTTATTATGTTTATGCTGTTATAGGTTTCTAATATGTTTCTTATGTATGTATACATGTTTGGTTTTTCTAAATAAATTTGTCAAAAATATTGAACTTCAACACACTTCAATCTCTACACTGCTCACTTTGTACCATTTCTTTAATTGTATAATTTTTTGTTATCAGTTACATTTTATTTCCTATGACTTTTCAAACTTTACCTTTGTATAGAATAGTTCCCTTTCCAAACTCTAACTTTGTTTAGAATAGTTTACAATGGTGCACTTTGACCGGTTATCTTTTCACCAATGGTTTCACAAATTTTCTTATGGCATGTATTGTTTTGATAAAACACAATTGAAAATTTAAATATTCGAGTTAGCTTCGATACCTGTTTTCTCCGAGCGGAGCTCGGTCACCCGCTGGTAGTTTACAAAAAACATATTCAAGTAACGAAGATTTTCCCTTCCAATGATATCATTGCTATAATCATTCCGTTCTGCAAATCAGTATTGATAATCATCTCAGCTAAAATTCTTCTACAGGGGATATCGAAACTACAATAAGGGAATTTGAAGATGTTTTACAGTTATCTCATGATAGAATATTAATTTCAGGATATTTCACTGCAGAGATAGGAGTCGCATATTTCTTTAAAGATCACCATTATCACATAACGTTTGAAATATATTCAACCAAATATCCAAATGATCTTTTTACTTATATTGGTTTTCTTTAAAAAGGCTGCAAATGGAACTCGAATGTCTCAAGAATACTTTTATAAAAAATGGAAGAAGATCATTTCTAGTAAGAGAATAAATGAGTCGCGATTGACACGTGATCTTGGTGCATTTCCGTTGTGTTGAGAAAGTCTAAAGGAGATTATTGTAATGGTTCCGTTTGAAAAAAATAATGAAATTCAGAACGTGACGCCAAAAGATTTTTCAATGGGAGGAATGGATCAAAACACATGCATTCAAAATTTTAACCTTTGAACCTAAAAATGTTGGAAGACAAATACCTAACAAATGCAGTTACGTAACAAAACGGTGACGTCTATGGTAATCGATTTAGTTCATTGTGAGTTTGCCATGAAATTGACATACTTTGAATGTATTTGGAAATATATGAATTGCAGTATTTTTCATATGTCTTTTAGTCTTGTTTTGCGTTTCCTTCGTTTTTGAAAATTACTTTCCACATGGCATTCAATATTTGTATTAGCTACAATGCGACACATTGTTTTTGAAAACATACTTTATTTTTGCAATTAATCCAACCAATACAAGCTGAAATGTCTGACTCTTAGGGTTTTTAAACCTCATTCTTAATTCGAAAAACGCTTCATTTTACTATTTTAAATTACACTTTATTTGTATTTTGATTCAATGCATTTGATCATGCGATTTTCGCTAACAGAGAAAGGAAAAGTGGGAAGATTTCAAACTGTCTTCAATGCCTTAGGTTAGAAAAATACTTTCTGGCAAGATAATAAATGTATTAAAGAAACAAAAAAAATCCAAATTTTTAACCTTTTTATGATTAAATACCGTATTTTTATTCTTCTTTCATCAATAATCTAGTATCGGGTAGGTTTAAATATATTGGCTTCATTCTAGTTCTAGTATCACAGTTAGATCTGTATTTTATACTGGTATCGGAATCAATTAAGATTTAGCATCATATCAAAATCCTTTTTTTCCAATAAGGTTTAGGCAAAAAATAATCAATTACTTCTTTCATATTTAATTTGAAAGATACCCTTTAATTTTGTAAGCAATACATTTGTGTTAATATGCTATTTCAGTAACTAATATGCATCCCAATTTCATTTATTTACTAATTAAATCTATCATAGATACGAAAGAGTTTCTGCTGAAACGAAGTAAAGATAACTTGAAATTTCCATTCTTCACTGCATCTTGTTTTCCTGTCAGCTACTTTACTTTTTGGATTCCCTAAATTAAGTATAAACCATTAATTACGTTCGTATATTCTCTCTCTTGCATAATATATGAAATAGTCTTTTCTTCTCTATTTTTAAATTTTAAATCTCAATATCATAAAAATAATAAAAAATAGCCAGAAAATACCGCTTTTTGAGTATGCAAAATTTCCCCATTAATTTAATGACTACTCGTAAAAGTCAAGCCATTTTTTTTCTAAACGTCGAAGAAAAGTGGATAGATTGTAAAACTACCGCAATAAATGCTTAAACTAGAGCATTCGTAGTTGTAAAAAAACATGCCGTGCTGCCATCTATTGTTGCAGCAAAAATAAGATGTTAAAGCATTTCGTGACAGAAGTTAGAGGCTGAAACAAATAATAATTAACAATCTTATATAAAACTATGTCGTGAAATAGTTAATAACAGGTGATTTCAATGAATTTTAACTGTATGTTTTGAGAGCGAAGTTTCTCAAACAGTTTCCTAATTACTCAAAAGCAGCGCAGTTCATTGCTATGTAGTAGGGGAGGGGAGTGCAAAACTTGCAATACAAAAAGTGATCATTTAAGCATAGCTGGATATTTTAATTAATTTCAATTAGAAATCCTACTTTCGTATAAATTACATTAGGTATATTCCCTGTTGTCTTATATCAGAATATAGGAAAGCAGAGACACACGTAAGTCAAAGGTCGCATATAGTTTAAATCAAGAAAGCTAGCTTGAACACGAACTCGGCTCATTTCGTGTTTATCAGTTTTCGTATCGTTGAATTGCTTTTATTATATTAGGCGCAGTATTAAATGCTCTTTACATTTCATCTTGTTGGTTAGGAAGTTGGATAACTTTTTAAATGTCTTGAGTTATTCTATGAAAAGAGAATATTAGTTAATTTATTTATTACCAGCAGCCTTTGTCCCGTCAGTCAGACCAGTCAGTTCGTCAGTATTAACGCTCCCTAAAATGTTTAGTTAATATTTTATTTAATTTGTTCCCAAGAAGAGTTTTTAAGCAAAATAATTTAAACCTTTTGATGTCCTTTCGTCCTAAGGAGTCTTATTCTGCGAATTTTCTTAACACTCCAACTCTTAAATGAATAAACTTTTATATCTGTTGCGGTCAAATCTGAACAATTTATTAAATTTTCAATATTATAATATCATAAGAATCAACATTTTCATAATCTAAGCCAATTACT
>JAOUZG010003113.1:1992641-2056828 GCA_026289955.1 Argiope argentata
GGTGTGTCAGCTCAGGTGTCATCCCGTCATCTGACCACGATCCAAAGCTATGAGGTCAGTCCTAAAACAGTCCTAGCATTGCTTTATGAAACGGGAAGTTAACACACCTAAACTAATCCATAAAACTATAAGATTGTTCTTTTGCCCGATTACTTTATGTTTTTTACCTGAAAAACAATAACCTAAGAAATTCACGACTGTTATAGAGATTATAAAGTAAAAAAGTTTTTCGATATACATTCCAATATACATAACATACCAACAATATACACACGTTTTAAAAAATGAGAAATAAAGGTGAAACAAAAATTACATACTATAACCTTACATAAAACTACAATAAGTTTACAAATAACTTAACTGCATCATGCTTATTAAGCTATTTGTAAACACAATTTTCTAACAACTCTATCCTATGAATTTTCAATGGAAACGACGAGTGGCGATTTTGCATTGCTTTATTCTAACCTGCAGTGGAATCTACATAAAGCGTTTGTTTATTGTAATAAAAATGTTATGATGTTTTGTACTATATTATTATAATTTATTTAACCGTTTATATTAATTCCAATTAACGAATACTATTTTTATAAAAAATTTTAACATAAAAACGGACATTAAAAGGCATTTTTGCAAACTGTTTTTAATGCGAATGTTTTAAGAATTTTTAAATGTCTACTGATATTTTGTGTTTTTAATAATTCTCTAACGTTATTCGTGAAGCTAGAAAATATTTTATAATTTATTTTGTTCTAAAGTCAATCCTTTTTATATATTTGATATAAATTCGATGTTTTTTTTGGATTAATTATTGTTATCAATTTGCTTGATTTTTTTTTGAAGAAGCTCGTATTTTCACTTTTTCAGCTACTTAGATATTCGTGAAATAATAAAAGTTCTTTATAGATTTTCCAATGCTAATTATTAGAATAATAATTTTTAAATTTTAACATGTTAAGTTCAATAGTATTATTAGAAGTCTAATGTGGGCTAAATTTTATATGTGTAAGAAATATTTAATATTAATAATTATATATTATATTATTTGGTAAACGTATTTTAAGAATTAAGACAATGATTTGAACTATGTAAACTATAAAAAAGTAATCCAATTAACAGACATCACCAACATGCTAATGATTCAGCTTTAAAATGCTTTCATTGGCTTTGCCTTGTGAATAGTAAAATTGATAATATTGCTACGAATAATCACCGGCGGGCTCGCTTGTTAGCGGGTGTGTGGTGGGAGGACACAATCAGTGGAAAATAACGATGACGCTTATTTGCACGAAGATACTCACACAAAGACGGCGGAAGCGCAGACGACAAGTATGCACAGCAAAGACGAACACAGGGCAGCACACAGCAGCACAATACATCAAACAGTGGCCCACAAGTAGTAATCGACCACAGCACATAAATCAGCCAGTGAGAATCCAGCCGGAGATTCGAAAACTTTAGGGAAAGTTCAAAAGTGATTTCGTACCAAAGAATTAGGTTACATATAGGACATTGCAGCAAAAAACTTATGACGAATGAAAATTTTAGCTCAAAAAGGAAACAAAAAAAGAGTTTGAAGAACAAAATAGGACCTATAGAAGTCTCCCAAAATTGTATTTCTCCATCAAATTTCATTTTGAGAAAATATTGCTGCTCTAATTCAATCGTATGGCTAGAATTTGACATATGGCTTTATCATGAAGTATCCAAATCTCCAAAATGGATATTCACTTTTATTTATAATTTCTCGTCTCAGACGACCATCTAGTTCACAGGGAATAGAACATGGATATTCCTGGGATAGATGAGTAGTATTTCTTTTCATTTTATAATTCCAAGCTCAAAATGCCAAATTGTCTTACAATGCTCAATAGGGGCCAAATGCCTAAAATTAAAGTCGTGTTATTATGTCTAAATGATCTTTATTAAATTATATTTATCATATGCATGAATATTTCTAATGGAAATATACAAGTCGTCTTATAGTACTTTTAAAAACATAAATGTAAAATTCAACTATCTTCCAATTTTTGTAGCTTGCATTTATTTTTTTATTCGTATTATAAGCTAAACAGATAATTAAAATAATCTTTTTTTGAAACTTTCAATGGTGCAACAGGGGTCGGAAATCACACGGTTCAATTTTTGATAATACAATTTTAAAAAAGTTTGAATTTTAGTGTAGCAAAGTAATAAATGTTCAGAAATCAAGCAAAAAAATTATTGTTAAAAATGCAGACATTCAGAAAAAAAATTGTATGGATATTATCATTGAAGAGATTTTTTTAAATTTAGAAACTGTGCATAATTTATTTATGTACAGTAATATTTTTGAAACGTATCGCACAAAAAGCCTTTTCAAACTTTCGACGATTGTTTAATTAAATAAAATTTAAAAAATTCGTTCTGAGACACATATTTCCATACTCCAGGCAATGCGTTTCACAATTGATATCTCTATGCCAAAAGGTCCTGTCTGAAGAGCACTCAAACACACACACACTTGTCTTTATTATTAGTAAAAATATATATATTTGAAGTCTTTTTCTCCAATGGTGGACGAGATGGAATAATTAAACTTTCGTAAATTCTTCGATGGCCACAATGTATTTGAAAACGTTGAAAGGAGAATAATTGAATAATATTCAAGTTTTCAAGGTTACCTGCACATACACAATATAGAATTGATTTATTAGTTCATTCAATGCCCCTCACCTGCCCTTACATTAATATTTGTTCAATTTTGTATCCTGTGACATTTTATCCAGGAAAATGTCATAGCCACTTCAAACGAAAATAATCAAATAGAAGTATTTTTCCAATCATTTTTTTCTCCATGATATACAAATTATCATGAGAATTTTTCAATCTGTTTACAGTTGGTACTCTAATTGATAAGGGCGCTTTTTGACATGAAAACATTTGATATTATTTAATCTGATGAAAAAAAATGTATTTTTTCGAATTTTTAAAAAATTCCATAATGTATATGGTACGTTCAAATGAAGCATATTTATGTATTTTGCTCACAATAAGTTATTAAGGAAATTATTTTCTGTAAAAAATTTCCCCGGGGGAATAGGATTCAATTGAAACATTTAAAGAAGTTGAAGAATTTAATTTGAAGAATATAATTCCTATAATAAATTAGGAGTAATGATTTAGAGAGCGTTTAAACTGTCTTTCAAAAATTATTCTACAATATGAGAAAGTCGACATAAACAAAAAAAATGAATAATTTATCTAGGTATATATATCGATGAAAAACTGTGGGAGTTTCAAACGATAATTTTAGAATATATAGTAGTTATATATGTAGTATGTTATATATGTAGTATATTAGTTATATATGTAGTTGAATTAAATTTAAGATGCTATATTCTGTTGATTATTTTTTAAGAAATTCTATTTGTTAAGATTTTCTGGTTACTAAGAATCTCGTAAACTTATTCAGTAAGATTCTTTATTATTTGTAAGCAAAAATTATTGACAAAACTATTTTGAATAATCAAAAAGTTAATTAATTTTAAATAAAGATGTAATTGCTTTTATCAATCTTTTTTATTCGGTACTTTCTTATTTATTTTCACATTTTGAAATCAAAAAGTTCAACTTCAACCGACAAACTACTGACAAGTTAGTCAGTAGTAAGTTAGCGACAAACTATGACTGTCGCTAACTAAGTTGGGGGGGGGGGAATCTTTTTAGAAAGCGCAATACTTTTTTATTGTACAAATACAACAGAAGGAAACCGAGAATACTCTATGAATATATCCCTTAGGTTGGGCATGTATTTAATAACGGTTTAAAAATCGTCATTATATATATATATATGGAGAATTGATATAGAGAGAGTGAGGCTGGGCAATAAGAGCAAAGAAAAGGCTGAATTTTTGTTTGGCAATCTATGCTAACAATGGAGATGTGAGTGTGCGTGTGTGTGTGCTCACCTGAAATTTCAATGTCTCAACTAATATTAAATAGAGTCGTTTTTCTCCATTGTTCAAAACTGAGGAAGAGAGATTATGTGTTCCGGATGTTTGGGTTTTCGATAGCGCTATGATGATACGGGACTATCTCCAATGGTAAGGTTCATATATCGATTTAATAATATTTATGTAAGACAACTAAAGCAATACGGATTTAATGCTATAAAATTTGGAGGAATCACGGACATGAAGCTGCATCTAAATAGTTAATCTGAAAACCAATCTAACCATATGGCTCCTGGAAAAGTCTAATAGGACCTAACAATGTCCATTATGCAGATGATCTGGGCCATTTGAACGAGGCAGCAGAAGAGAGTGGGGAATGAGAGAGTATCAGAGTAAAAAGAAAGGACGGTCGTCGATGCAGCTCCCATGTGATGGCTGCCGGAGACTCCAATGAGAAACTTCCGCCGCACATAAGAGGAATTGAAAAGAGAAATGGCTTCCTATTTAGTCATGAAACCACATCATTTAATTTCCGTTATATTAGATTTCATTCAACAGTAGCTCGTGTTACTATTTTAGTAGGTCATTGTTCTTATCTATTTTGATTTGTTGAAATTTGTCTGTATATTTCATTCATAAAAATTGTTTTAAATATTTATTTAACTTACGTTTGAAACTCTCATCCTGGTATTTATGTATCCATTTATAATATGATTTAAATATTCATGATTTTTTTCAGATTCATTTGATTTTTTGCATAGATTTAAAACTGAGATAGTGTCATTGTGATTTCACTTCATTCTGATGGCTAGAGTCAACCTTGTAAAATCAATGCTAGATTTGTAAATCGGTACAATATGATTATATTGTATTCATTGAATATCATTGGAAATAAAATTAATGTTGATATTTATTATGAAATGCCGTAATAAAGAAATAATAAAAAGTATTTTCTTTCCGCCAATTCTTTCCAACAATTTTTAGTTACATGTAAGTAAGTTTGGAATTGTAGGTATTGACCATTGAAATCCCCTTACAATGCATTTGGATTTTAATGTGCTTATAATGCAATTTTGAGGATAATCTTGACCATCTATTCAAAACGCCCCAAAAGTAGCTTTACTTGTTTGCTAATCCGTTTCCTAAAGATAATAGATGAAACTGAGGTACAATAAAAGTAAACGTTTAAGTTACAGTAACAACGACGTGATAAATCAGAAAAAAAAACTGGTCAAAGTCAATGCAAGAACGTTAATTAGCTCTTCACAAACTAATTTAAACTTTTTAGGGGATTGACAAAAACATTTTCCTTTTAAAAAGTTTCACAGCAATCTTCTACTAACTCTTTAAAATGAAAAATCTGTCGAAATTCTTTTTAGTCATTTTATCACTTGCTTTCCTTTGGCTTTAAGTATTTTTAAATGCATCCTTCTATTCCAGCTTTTCTTCAAATATCTCACCATGCTGTTTATATAAATATAAAATTTCAGCAACGATTCAGAATGCTATTTATGTGGGATGAAATTGCTTTATATCAATTTTTTTCCTCTTCAAGGATTTTATTTCACGTAATACTCGACTTAAAAATACAAAAGCTTTGAGATTGTGAAAGCAAATATATCGATTTTGTTTTTCATTTGAACATTGATTCAGAAAACTTTTACTTTCCGCATGTTCTGGAAACATCTTTAAACGAATTCAAAGCCTTTTCACCAAGACATCAAAGAAAATTCTAAACGATAAGAACCCACTCGCACCAAAAGGAGTGGAAAAAATAACGTTCGCTGCATTTCTAACCCACAAAAGTAAATTCGAAAGCGAAAAGGATGCTTAAACAGGCTACGATTCCCTCAACTTTCTTTAAGGAGAATAAAAAACGAGTGAAACTTCATTTTACAATTTTTTTATTAGCTTTTGATATTGCGACTTCTGAACGGTGACACTTCTTTTAATTTCTCTCTTTTTAGGGGTGTTATTTTTAGTGTTGCGAAGTACTATTTTGTATGCGGGGGAAGGGATCATTATTTTTATCATCTATAACAGAAGAATCTCATGCACTATAATTGACGGAATGCTTATAATATCGCATTAATCCAAAAAATTCTTTGTATAACATAAACTTCGGCCTTTTAGAAGAAAGTAATTATTTCCAAATTTGTTATAGTTATTCCATAATTATGTGGACATATAAAAATAGTTATAATCAAAAAGAGTCACGCTTCATTTAAAAACACACGCATGCCTAGATGTGAATAAAAAGTTTTAAATTACCTGTTAACAATCCCATCGAGTGTTAAAATAAAAATGTGTAGAAATGTGAAGGAAAAGTTCTCTTATCTTATCACATTCGGCAACTTCTAATCCTTGTTGAAATGTTTTACTTTCTATTCGTATTCACGAAGCATTTTGGTTCGCACGATAACTAAGGAATATTTAAACATCCAGTGGTGTAAAATTAATAAAAGGAATAACAAATTCTTTTCTAATAAAGAACCGAAGGCAGCATCTAAAATTGAAATAAACGGTGACAATAGCTCCAAGTTAATTCCTTGCTGGATTTGTTGAGTGCTTGAGATCCTTACGGCTCATCGACTAAATGCCGTGAACAAGTGCTCCCGATATGAAACTTAAAGATGCAATTAGCACCATTCCTAAGCCACACATCAGTTAAGAAAGCGATTGGTAGTCGTTAGTTTCTCTCGGAAGCTGTACTCTCAAGAGAGGACATGATTAAGATGGATTGAAGTCAAAACTGAATAAATATTCCCGGAATATCAAAAAGAGGTCCACAATAGCATCAAATGCAATTCAAATGCATACAATTCATTTTTACAAAAAAATGAATTGTAGGATTTTCTGCTGAACTATAAATTTAAAAAAAAATGTAGTTAAGCGTAGTTGGAGGTAAAAACATCAATTTTTCCGCTGCCAAGATTCACGCCTGATATCGGGCTATCTATCTAGATCCCTTCTTTGTTATGCCTCAATTATTATAGAGAAGGGTTTATCGAATGAAATAGGTGCTTCGGTACGTCTGCATGTTAACGCGCAGGTTCGTAACATGGCAGTCAATATGTTAAGAAAGAGGCTGTTTCACAAGTCATAAAAACAAACAGTCGCTAAACAAACACTTACTTTAACTGCAAGTAAATAAATAAATTAAAATTCTTTCGAATATACCACGGCAGAAGTGTGTTTGAAAACTCAAAATTATTGTGTGGTGTCGGGGGAGTAGTGACCATTTACATAAGTACCACTGAAACTCAAATTTAAATTTCAAAACAGGAACTCCTTTTGAGATGCTGCCAGAACACATATTCACCGGCATCTCCTACACTTAATTTGATCAACTTTTCCTCCCTGATCACTTTATTTTTTTTTTTTTGGCAGTGAAACCAAAAGGGTAAGTGAGGGATAGTAGCAAAATTATTTATATTGAATTTTAAATGACTTTATTTCTTCAGTTTCTTTTATACAGATGGTGTCAAAGAAGAAATTCTGAAATTTAAACAGTTTTTATAAGTAGCAAACATATTCCGACGATGTATATGGCAGACACAAATAATTTGTTCTTCATATTCAGTTTACGAAAGCAGAAGTTGTGTGTTTATTTACTTATTTTCTTAAAATGAAATGTAGGAAATATTCTTGAATCAATGAATTGTGATTACCCAACAAAAAAGTAGAATTTACCAGCTTAAAATGAATTATTTTAAAGGATTCTAAATTATTTGATTACAAGGGGAAATTGAAAGATTTTAGAATGTTTTGAAATGAATAACAAAAGAAAAACCATTGATTGATCATTCAATTTTTATTCACAAAACATAGAATTCAAAAATGAATGGAAGAAATGCTAAATATTTTCAAAATAGTTACAATGATTTAGATATGTTTTTATTACATTGTAAGCAAATGAAATATAATTCTTATTTTGTAAACGAATTGCATTAATATCTATCTTGCATTTAAAAATGTCTTATGAAAATACTCCCAAATTTAAGAAACGATTATTCAAAAAGGATTGAAAGGGTGAATCTCGCACACAGATATATTTTCTAAACTTTTTCTACTCAGTGAAAAGTTGAAATGAACTATTGATTAGTTGTAGATAAAATTATGTGTATTGAAAAATTAAATTAAATCAATTATTTCATGAAACTGTCAACAATTGCTAAACAATTATTAAAACTGTTTGGAATCCTGCTATATGTCATAAATAAAGATTTTGTTATATTATCGTTCGTGAAAAATTTACCAAAGAAAAAAAATCACAATATCACTTTTTTGTTTTGCCTTGTACGCAAAAATGTTTTAGACATTGTTATAACATAAAGTTACAAAAAATCCATGGAAAAAAAATTAAAAAAAAATTTTAGTGTTGAGTTTCTCCTATAAAAACCCTGAATGCTAATAAAAAATAATCTTAAAATAATAAAACTGTGATCTTTAATTTAATGCTTTCTGAGCATGAACAGATTTTAAATTAAAAAGAGGATATTTAGAGGAATAAAATTTTCGAAAGAATTCATAATTAACAACTACTCTCGGAATAATTTATAATCATAAGAAATTACGAAGTTCTTTTCAATCGTAAATCTTTATTTATATAAGATTAAATTTTTTCTTATTAAATATCTTTTTTTAATTCTTAATTTGTTATTCATTACAATAAATACCACCGAATGAAATAGAATTTTCTCAGGTTAATGGCCATGTCTTGTCAGGGTTGTGGGTTCTAAACTTAATTAACTATTTATCTATTGGCTGAAAACAAAATTTTAAAAAAGTTAAAATATTGTATTGTCATTAAGAATCCACAGTTGAAGATGTAAGCAAACGAATACAAGAAGAATCACAACTATTCTATCTTTAGGAACATGAAACAAGTTAAATAAACGGGTATTTAAAGATAGATGGCCGTTAACACTCTATTCGTTGCATGTTTCATAAATGAATAAAACATTATGTATGCATTGTTTTCCTATTTTATTTCAACCTTTTTTTAAATTGCAGTTAGTCAATATTAAATAAAATATAAAGCAAATATAAAGATAGAAACATATTCCAGCCGCTATGTTAAATTATGAAAACAACAAATTGTGGTAAAATCAAAACGCTTCTTCAAAAATCTTCTTATCTGCAGAAAAAATGTTTCCTTCTACAGTAATTGCATAACAAAGACATCTTGCTTTGTTAGGAGCTTCAAATCATCCAATAATTTTAGAATGTCTTGACGAATTGAAACTGGACACTGGTCATCCAAGCTACCCCCTTTCCTCATTAATTCAAGTGCGGTGTCTTTTGCAAGAGAACTGCATTTCCTGTTGAACTGATCTACAAAGCAATTCATATCAAACAGAACTCTCCTAAAAACAATTCAATAAGAGTTGGGTAAATAATTAAAAAAAACTCGCGTAACAACACTTGGAGTTTATGGCAAGTATAAATATCATGGAAATGAATGTTAAATAAGAAGAAAATATTATAATAAATTTGTATTATTTTCCTTTAAAAAAACATGCTCAATTTTCTAAGAATGTAAAGCCATAAAATTTATATATATTTAATATGTTACATAAGAATTTATTAAGTAAATGAGTGACTCACAAGCAATAAGAATGCTCGTTGAATCCTTCACGTTCCTGCCTAATTTTGTCCATGCGACTTTGAAGGTAGTTCAGCGCATTCGTTGTGTAATTCCTGCATATCTGATCTTTATCATTTATATCAAATATTTCTCTGTAGCAAAGCATATCTGGAACAAGGTCTGAATAAAAATAGAAAAAAAAATTATTCGTATCTTTTTGTGTTAATAAATAAATAAAATTATATTTTTTCTGTAAATTTGTACATTAGCCTCATCAGGAAATTTATGCAGGTATGAAATCTAAAATGTCTAATTGAAGAAAATAATTCTTGTACAAAATGAATTATTAATTAATTATATACCATTTTTAAAAATATTTATCTATTTCACGAATTCATAATTGCTATTTTCAAACCTTACCTTCTTACTTTGGATAAAAATACTATTTATGGATATATTTGAATGGTGATGGACAGTTACTTTTCTAGTTTATGACAAGTTACTTTTTCAAGAAAATTCAAAATATACGAAGGTTGTTAATAACCATCTTAGTATTTCTATGTAATCAAACGCTTTCTGCAGTTCAATATATGCACCATTATGTTGGGAGTGTTAGAAATTTTGCAGCAGCAGCAATTCGGATGGAAAGATCCACTGCTTTCATAATCTCTTTCCCTATTTTTTAAAATCAATTCTTGACTCTTTTTTTTACTTATTAGGACTAAAAAATTCAAAAGAAAAGGAAATACCTCGTGATTCTGGAAACCAAACTGCTTCAGAGTTTCTTTCCACTCCTTTTGAGTTGGTACTGCTTGAGGCCCTCTGAGATTTTCAAAAGCTTTGAATTAAGGACTACTTTGATATGGACTGTAACTATGTGATAACCAATAAAATTAACTCTTTTCTTAATGCAGAATTCGTTTGCCACTTAGATGTAGAAAAAGATAACATTATCTAATCTCCCACATATAAACTTGAAGAAAAAGATAAAAATTTTAAATTTACTTGCGCGAAGCTGAGAGTCCTCTTGGCAAACTTCTGTTGCAACGTCTATTAATCTCTGATTATCCTTTAATATACAGCGAATCCTTCTGGCTTCCCTTTCCCGGGACTCTTCGTCCCTGGACATATAATTTGGAATGTCTTTTTGAATATCCTCAGCGCTGCAGTTTTTTACATTGTCTGATATACACTCTTTAATTCTGCTCAAATTTCTGGAAAATCAAAAATACACTTTTGTTCTTTCACGTACACGAAAGGAAAGTTTTGAATTAAAAAAAAATCAACTTCCAAATTTTTATAAATTTCCACACCTCTTTTTAGTTTTTGAATTAGCGTCGGTGAACTCAAAATCTCATAAGTACAAACACTCGAAATTTAATAATTCAGTAATGAGCAACATAAAGCATATTTTACACAGATTTTAATCAGCAAAAGTTGAATTATTTTCGTCAAACTGTGGATTTCATTTGTCCAAGTATTAGCTATTCATCAGTATGGTTGTTCGTTCATTACGATGTGACTATTGATTGTATATAACTCTGTAAATTACGCCGAGTTTGCCGCTAAAAGAATTTCTGATAATGTATACACAAATAATTTCAATAGGTTGCCCTAAGTGAAAACAACACATGAAATGACAGTGATGCCGAAAAGTATGGCAGATACTATTCTGAACTTCGGAAGGCGTCAGTGATGTCATTCCTTGCATTCATCTCAAGGTTCTTGAAGCATAAGTTGGACCTTTTTTTTCGGTGGTCGAATCCCTACCACTTGTAAGAGAAGAAGGATATTTTAATCTTTAAATTCCATACACACAAAAAAAGGGAATTCAGAACCAACTTTTAAGTATATTTATACTGAAAAATACTAGAATCTAAATTTCGACTACATTTTTTAAATTACAATTAATTTTGGGAAGGGAATTCACAAACAAAGTTATAAGAATCTCAGTTATTCTCATCATTGCACAGATCGTTCTTTCACCACATTTGCTTTTATGTGGAGCCTTAGAACAGCCCTGAAATAGATCTAATCTTATCACAAAGAAACCACCCTATACCCTTTCACAGAAATAAAAATAGTTAGTCAAATTACCAAAAATTATAATTTTTTGATAAAATAAAATGGGAGAAATTAATAATTTTTACGTTTTAATGATGGTTTTTAGTTAATAATTAATGATTTTTAATATTTACCGATGATTATTAGTTGCGACTCATCTGTTAAACCATTAATCAAATTTTGAAGGTTTATTTCAAATTCTTTCTACATCAAGTTCCAATACTTACAAGCAAGCATTTTGCAATTCTTCTTCGTTTCTCGGTAATGGATAAGGGAGTACAGAATGAATCCGACAGTTTTCATGCGCACTGTACCTACATGTATCTTCCATACATAATGCACCTATGAATCGAAAATATAAAAGAAAAAATATTGTTAGGTAAATTAAAGTGTCCGTGATTCGTGGAGTATATACTGAAGAAGAAAGTTACTAGTAGAAATAATTCATGTTGGTAACAAAATGCTGGAAAATAACTTAACATTGCTAAAAGAACAAAAAAAAAGAGAATACCACTAAATTTGGAACAAATGAATTGTGAAAATTAGGAACATAGAATTCGGAGAGATTATTTTGAAATTTTACTGAGAGCAAGAAACTTTGGAGAAAATTTTGCACGTTTAACCATCATCTTTTTCTTCCCACTAAACGATCCATGCTTTTAATAGATTCTGAAATTAAATAATCAATATACACAAAATAAGAGAGAGAGAGAGTTTTTCATCTCAAAATATTTACAAATCATGTTCACATATGTTGGTAGTGTAATGACTTGATCCTATCCAATCAAATATGGTGGCAGCATTTAAAAACAAATTCTTTATTTACAACTTTATATACGTAAAAACAGCTCCTTCTCATCTAGGTTAATATGATTGATAACAGTTGCATCTCAATTAACAGTTATAAATGAATAGTTCCTCGATTAATTTCGGAGAAATATCCTCACAAGAAAAGCTAACAAGTTGTTAGCGCATCCGGATACTGCAAGGGTAGCTCAAGGGATCCACCGATAATCATCGAGTGGATCTTAAATCAGAAACTCGATTCTCACGAAGCTTCCCTCATTTCTTTCAAAAGACGATACTCTGAAACCTCGAAATTACGAAGCCTCTTTAGAACTCCCCAGCAGATTTTCGTTCTTTTTCTGTCCTCCAAAATCTTGCATTTTATTTTCTGTCAAAACTCCGCCTCTCATTGGTGTACTTGAGATCCCGGCCACCCAATAAGTATTCAGAAATATTCCCAGTGGTCTCCAGTCGACAGTGGGAATGCTCGTTAGTGATCCACCCTCGTAGCTGACCCTCCACAATAAAGAAAGATTTACATCCGAAAGTTTTGACACTCTTCCTGTTTTAAGATGCGATTTATTTCTTTGAAAGGACGGAAAACGCACGCGTGGTTCATTATCTGGACTTGACTCAAAATCCAAAGGATCCCATTAAGGGGGGAATCTCCTGTCTTGAGCAATTACAAAGACAGAAGGTCATGCAATTCCTCCCACAACAGACCAGATGACATAACGGTCAAACAGGCGTCTCTTAGGGAGGGAAGGAATCTCAGCAGTAGATGTCAAGGTGATATTATTTTGAACTGTCTTGCTTTTAATTTTTGTAATAGATGGTAAAAATTGTCTCGATTTCGAATTGCCTTAAATAGATAGAACGGATTATAAATTGTCAAATTTGAAATACGTAGATGAAAGGGGGTTTTTTTTGGGGGGGAGGCTGAAAGAGTCTTTCTAAGTAAGCGTTGAAAAAATAGGAGCGGATGATACGTGCTTACATTCTAAGCTCGTTTATCGTCAGATTTTTTTTATTCATTGCAATAGTGGTCACGAGCAGTAGGAAAACGAGTTAAGAAACCTCAGCACAGGAACTATATTGTTTTAATTTGTTGCATTAACTATCAAAAATAGGGCTCCAAGTTTGTTTTTGGTATGCTACGCACTGAGGGGAAAACACATAGAATTTCCCTGTCTAAATAATCAGCGACTTTCTCAGACCAATGGACTCCCTAAAACTTTCTCTCATAAGGGTATTATTCCAGAGAAGGCATTGTATGAAACTGGCGTGTACAATAGTAACGATATATTAGCCTGTGGTGCGGATTCAGCATCTTTACTACATCTATCGTGTAATCCCGAGCCTTTTCTGTTTTTGCTTTCATACTTAACAGGCGATCAATAATACCTGAAAATCAAATTCGTAATTCAGACGCGTTTTTCCCAGCTCGATGGTGACAGAAATGTGACACCAAAGTGAGCACCAAATTTGAATCGTTTGGTCATTGGACTTTTGAATTATCACGTTCACGTACATCGGAAAGTAGAGATGGACGGTCAACACTTTGTTGGATTTAGCTAAAAATGTAACATGTGTCAACATTTTGGAGGTTAAATCTATGTACTGAATCTTATATATCTAGCTCTTTTCTTTTTGTAGTTATCGTGTTAAATTTTAATAGAACAGCCAGTTTTTTTAAATATGCGCAAGAGTCGGATTTTGTATACTACGACAGTCAAACAAAAAGGCATACGAATTTCCTCTGAATAGATTTTACTCAAAATTTGACAGAAATCGACAAATCTGGCATAAAGGCCGTATACTAAATTTCATTTGTATAGATCAAATCTTTTTTGAGGTCATTTTAGAGATGCAATATCAAAAATGTGTTTTTAGAGCTTTGCCAGCCTGAAACGTAAAAATTCGACAAAATCTCAAATTCGATTTTTTTTCTTACGATTACAATATCTTCTATGAATTTGGCAAATAAGAAAATAAAATGCAATTAATCTATTTTTCAAACATTTAAATGAAAAAGTTTTATGTGCTTAAAAGACGAGTGGAATTAGATGTTAAGTGTTGTGATAGTTTATTTAGGTAAGGATTAAAATTTAAAAAGCGCGGATTTGAAAAAAAAATACCTTTAAGTTTTATATTTAATTTGCTGTGACTTTTCTAGAATCCCACTACGGCACTTATTTCTAAAAATGAAATAACTGATAATTTCTTCAGAACAATATCTGCAGTATTTTTTTCTAAAGATTCGACTTGGCGAGAAAAAACCAGGATCTGAAGAAAAGTTAAATACTTTTCAAATAATCGGGAAATCAGAATTGGACCAGAAAAATTTCCTATTCTGAAAGTGCTTCGATCTGATTTTAGATATAATTTATTATAATGATAAATTTTTGGAAAAGAGTTTTGAAATTAAATTTGAAGTTAAAATTTCAATGAGCTTAAGACTGACCTTTTTGTTGACTGTTAAAACTACCTTTTACTAAATAACCTCAAAGGAAGACGTTTATTCCTCCAAATTTTATTTTCGCTGCCTTTGTTAGAAAACCGACCAGTACAATATAAGTTGAAATTTAGGAACATGTAAAGAATAAAAATTTCATTCGGTCCGCGAAGTCTTCCTAAAAGAAAAATACTTGCAGAACTTTTTTTCTAATTTTAGAAATAAAATCAAATTTTTGAAAAAATGCAAATTTTGATCTGAAAATTTTTATCAAATATTCCTTTCTCTGTAAAATAGACTTGAATGTAATTTTAAAAATTTACCTAAGAAATTGGAATTATTTTTCCCAAATTACACTCTTTCAAAGATTTATTCATTTTACAAAGTAATTTTTATAATGTTTTTTACTTCTTATAATAATATTTTTCTATATATTTTAAGATTATAGAAATCTATAAATCTTAAGATTAATAGATTTTTAAATTTTATTAATTTAGCAGAAACACAAATGAGTAAGAAAAATTCTATCTACTTTTGCCTTGTTCATTCTAAGCTCTGTATTAATTGAAAAAAAATCTCGAAAGCAGAAATTATGTAAATAATTTTAATAGATTAAATATGAACAAAAACGGTGATCTTCAAATGCATTAAAATCAGATTGTATAAACTAATTCATATATTAATCAATAGAAAAAACACGAAAGAGTGTTTTATGTTTATACAATAATAATAATAATGAAGAAATTTGTTAACATAGGCATAATAAAATACTAATTAGTTTAGTAAATTTGTAGATAGTTATCTCTTAATTTATATGAAATAGAAAGAAAAGGTTCTTTATTTAGCTCTCGTTATCCTCTTTCAATGGTTGAAAATCTATTCTTATTACTGAATACTTAAGAATCTTGAAGTTCCTAAATGAAGCTCAGTTGAATAGCTTGAAGTAAAGATTGTTCGTCATTGTTCTGATTGCGATCAATTGTGGAGCTGGCGAACTAATCTAAATAGAGCAGAGCTCACAAGTAACCTTTTTTAATTTCAGACAGAACCCTCCTCCCTTCAGAAAAATGAAAGCTGCAAATTTCGAATATAATTTAATACTTCCTGTTACTTGTGATTTATAATTTATCAATTTCTAAACATATAAACTATGTTATGTTGAAACAAAATTTTAGTAGGTCATGGATTAAAATTTTCTTCGCCATAAATCATAAAGAAATTAGTTAGTAGATTATTTGAAGAGTTTTTATAAACAAATTAGTCGGATTTGGGTATCTAGAGATGGTTAAGATTTAGTCTCATTTATTTATATTAAAAATCCGCTTTATGGAGAGAAAAGCCACTGGGATGCCTCCGTAAGCAACAGGTTTCCGTGATACATCAGCAAGCGACTTTTCATTGAGGCGAGTCTCAAACTGGTTCAAAACAGAAGGCTTAATTGCTGGGCCACTATGTTCCTTAAAGATAGATAAAAGATGTCATCAAAATTTAAAGGAGATTATTCAATATGAATAAGAAATACACAAAGAGTATTAAAATATTATAAAGCTCCAAAAACCCTATGTGCCTTAAAATATAACTACAAATTATTTCACAATTTTTTTTTAAAAAATCTCAATATTTTTTAAGAATCAGATGATGATTTTATTGGATGAAACGACAATTTGAAAATAAAACAGTGTAGCTATACTGCATTTAATTAGACCTTAAATTTCATAAAAAATGAGAAATAGAAATTAAACGTAAAAATTATACAATTATGCAAAGTTAAATGCTTTACATTTATGTTAAAAATATTACCTGTAAATATGACCAATACAGTCAGACTGAAGAATCTCATGATTGTTTTGTGCAACAACAAAAAAGAGACTGTGGAGTAAAATTCACTTTGTTACCCTGTCTTCGAATGGGTACAGTGATTTCCTCTTATATTGGAAAATGCGTGACTCAAAATTGTTACGAAAAGAAAAATTGTTGCGAAATATATTAATTTAAAAACAGGTGCAAAGCTCTGATTTGACATAAATTCAGAGTAAAAAAACACACTGCTGACCTTTAAAATAGGGAAGCTATTTGAATACTATACAAAAAGGCTTTATTCTAGTCGCAAAATTCATTTGTCATCATTATATTCGAATAATATTGAAAAATTAAATATTTAATCACACATCTTGTCAATTATACTTACTATATAATTTTTAGCTGATAATTTATAAATTATATTAAAATAATTAATATTTTGTTTAAATAAATATATTAGGTTTTTAATATCTGTAGTTTAATTATCAATCAATTATGAAATGCATAATTTTAATATAATTTGTAAAAAATTTAATTTATATTAAATGATACCTTTAGCGTGTGTTTTTTTCGAAATCGATATTCTATTTAAGAAATTATTTTATTCGACATGAGAAGCATATCAACCTATTCTAACGACGGTGTGGATAGCATTATTAAAAATGCCAATCCTCTGCTCGAGATGCTGCAGCTGATTTACCTTTAATCGATTTATCAACTGAAAGAATTTTAGTATCGAAGATCCTTATATGCTATTATCAATTCACAAATATCCTCACCATATGGCTTTGCTTTTGTCTGCCTTTTAATAGTGTGGCCTATGCTTAAGTTTATAATAATCTTTTCAGCGATTACCCTTATTAGCATATTTATTTATACAATGTATGTATACATAATTATACAGGACGTACGTTCATAGGATCTATCCATACTGCTTATCTGATTTCCACATCCAAAACCTAGAATTTTCTACGTTTTTCCAAGTGTTTTTTTTTTTTTTGCAATGTTTCATTTACCAGGGCATCTATATAAACATTTGACCTCTATCTGCCCTACAATACTTCATATGTTAAGACGTAAGAACCATAATTAGCTGTAGCCCAGCAACGAAATCCATCTCTTAAAAAAATATCTGAATAAAAATTAATGAGTGTATGTAATACTTTATGTGGGCATATTGAAATTTGACCATTTAATGTAGAACTATTAAATTTGGCATGAATATACTTTGTGGAGTAAGAAAATGAATCTAGAAATTTTTGAATTTAGATTTAAGTGATATTTTATATATAAATTAAACAAATTTTCCAAAAAGAATTGAAAAATGTATTAGAATTCCGAACGAACATTATAAAGTATCCCAAAGGACATTGAAAAAAAATTATGTGAATTTTAAAATGAACACTAAAGTTATTGATAAGAGTCCCTATTTAAATTACAAATATTTCTTTAGTTTCATTTTGAATTCCATATTATCATCGACATTGCTACAAAAGATAAGGAAAATGAAAGTAAACTTTTTCCATAACATAAATTATTATTCACAAAGCATATTTTAATAAAGCCATTGATATAATCACCTAGTTCAGAAAAGGACATTTAAAAGATTTAAGTTAATATTTAAAATATACCAATAACAAAAAAGGGCAGATATTACAATGTTTTAGGCTACATTGCTAGAAATAACAGAGTGCGTCCATCCTTTTTCCCGATTTTTAGTAAAAGTTGACAGAAAATAAGAACGCATTGTAAATTATACAGAAACGTTTGGGTTTTTCAAATATAGGGATTTATAGATCTATTTTGCCCATGAAATCATTAAGGCGGGATATTTAAAATATTTGATTGGAAATTTCAGTATTTTTTAATCCCGGCGAAACATTTTGTCGTCAAAAGATGCAAGTTAGTAATAAAGCAGTAAATCTGGTATTTAGGATGATAAGATACATAGCATTGTTAACAATACACGCTTCTTGTTTGAACATTTTTACTATGAGAGCTGTGAAAGCACATTTAGATTACAGTTTTTATTAATTTAAGCTTGCTAAATTAATAATTTCTTAATTTATTTTTTTTAAATAAATTTTTAAAGTAGCTTAACTTTCTTCTAATCTTATACTCTTATACTTATAATTGTTTTATATCAGCGTTTAAAATAAATTCAGGATAATTATAAACTTATAATATCCGTGGTGAGGATTTAATTAAGTAATTAAATTCTCACCGCAGTATTTTTATTGTGGTTTTGATACAACTATTGTGTTACTGAAAAATTATTTTTATAATTTGGTAAATTAAGGTGTAGGTAATTTTATAATTATTGTGTTGAATATGAATAATTTTTAAAAAAATCAATGAATTCTGATGTTGATGTTATTTATTTTTTGAATTATTAGGTTTTTTATTTGAAAATGTTAATTTTATAAATTTATAAAAAACCACAGCCAGAGATGATGAAAATAAATTTTTATGTAACCTTTTATGACAGAACTTTTTTTACTCTTAAATTTAACCCAAAATAAGAATTATTGAACGATGTTAAAATCCTACCCCACGAACTCATGAGAGTGCCCTGTGTTCCGAACGACTCAAATTTTACATCTGGGACAGGGAATGCATAAAGGATAATTCCTTCTGTCTACTCGTGGATGAAAGTCTCTTACTTGTGGTGGGATTTTTACTACATAAAACTTTTAAAGTTTTTCGATTATTATTTTTTTTTTTGAATATGTGGTTGTTTCTGAACTTGACAAAGGAGAAACGTTTTGTGGCATTAGGGGTTGTTGATCGCCTGTTCTAGGAAATTATGTAACTTTTTGTGTTATATTCGTATGAAACAAGTAGAGAAGAATTTCTACAAAGCTCTTGCCAAAGCCAGTAAAAATCAGAATGAAAAAGAGTGGTGTGGAGATCGCTGCATGATTGCATGATTGAAGTTATAATTATACATTTCGAAGCGAAAAGAGATATGGCGGTTTTGAGAACTGGATTTTAGACAACAATGTGAGCAGCGGAGACTCGTTATCACCTAATAAGACCTTCGAGCTGCGCAGATGGGAGTTTTTTAGCTTGGCGCGTAGGAGAAATCTTCATTGGGATTCAATGCTGCATAAAAATTTTCTTTATATAGCTAATTGTATTATTGAATTCACGCATCCACTAATAAATCATCTGATACTTAACCTTTTGATGTGATCCGCAGTTTTTATGTTCTTAAATGATGGATTTTCTGACTAAAAAAACATTAACTAAATTCTATTTTTCCATTTTGTTGCGTCATTGTTTGATGTGTGTGACTATACAATCCTTTTCTTTAATAGATTTCGTCCATAATAAGGCAAATATATAACTTTGGTGTTAAGAACAAATGCGAGTAGTGCATCTAACCATTTTTTTTAGTAATTTGCTCTTACAGATAAACAGACAAAACTCTAAAAGCTATATTTTTAGGATTAAAGAAGTGAAAAATATGAATATCAAATTCTGTTTTTTTTTTTCGACTGCAATGTACTCTGATCTTCGTGTACAAGAAATTAAAAAAATTGCAATTCATGACTGCATTTGAAATAGGATCCAGCAAAAATGACGAAAATAGTTGCGTCGAATCTTTTATTTCATGTGTGGACGATAGATCTAAGCAATCAATGAAGCCCCTTGATGTATTGTCTTTTTACTGTCTTGTAGATAATTAATCAAAAAGTTTAAAATTCAGAATTTGGCATCACTTGCAGGATCACTCTTTAAAAAAAGAAAAAGGAAACACTTTCTGCGCTCGCCTCCTTTGTATACGGAATGATCTAATGCTTAAACACTCTTCCCGAATGAAATACTTCATCTATAAATCATACTGTTAAAAAGAAACCTCTTATCCCCATCCCGTCCGAAACAAATCCGAAGGCCCCGGCAATCGCGGAGCCGAATCTTCTCCCCTTCGCTGTCACTTCTGCGTTCTTAATAAAGCAGATAAGGGGAAAAAATATGCATCTAAAATCTTCTAAGTAGCGGGCTTTATTGGGTCATCTGTCTTGAAAGTACTGAGGATACCCTCTTAAAATACCCCTTCGTCTTCCCTTTAAGAGAGGGTTGCTTCGCTTGGAGGGGGAGGGAGAGAGGATCTAATTATCTCGTTCTTTATCCTCCCCCATCTTCTCCGATCGTATGTCTTAGCTGTATTCTTTCTTGGACCATAATGTTCCGGGCATTTTCGGATTTGTTTTCCTTATTGTTCGGGAAGGGCAGGGTTGTTATGATTGTTTATGCTTCGAGTGGGAGTGAATAAAAACAGAAATTGTTGGATAGGAGCAGTGTCATAAACAACGAAGAAAGTATTCAAAAATAATTAATAACTGAAAATTCCTGGAGGTTCTCCATCATACTTTTGACATTTTCCCACTATAGTCCACTAATTGATTTGATAATAATAATTAGGCTAAGATTAGAAAGTGAAACTGGTAGCGAGTGGACGGACACTGAGGTAAGGCATCATCCCTAATGTTCCATTCAATGTGAAAATTTAATTTAAAATTTTATTTTAAAAGTACCATTTAATTCTGTCAACATCTGCAGAACGTCACTTTTCAAGAGGACGAAGAATTGCATGACTCTTTGTAGAGAGCTTCCAACCACACCAGTTAGAAGTGAGAATGTGCTGCAGAAGAAAAAAAATTGAATGTTTTCACAGAAAAATTTTGTTAAACTAGTTTAATAGTTCATTAGTTATCAAAATAAAGAGATAAGTTATCAAAAATAATAAATAACTAAAATATAAATTTTTATAATTATACAATTGAAAGGTAATTAATTATTAATTACCTTTCATTTTAATTTTTTTAAATGAAAGGTAATTAATAATTAACAAAAGTATTAGATAATCAATGATTAATAAAGTCTCAGACTAATTAATGGTTAGTAAAAGACTCAGATCTCGAATGTTACAATAACTAATGAACTATTTTTGGGATAAAATTTAACTGCACGAAATTAAACAATTGGTGAGTAAATACGAATTAAAAACTGCTGCTTTCTCAAAATTTTACAGAGAAATTCTACGGAGAAATTCCACATTTTCCTGAATTTCTTTATTTCTTTGTCAGTAAACTCAATACCATATCTACACTTAAATACAGTCTATCAAAAAAAGTGTTTCTTGTTAGCAGGAGTAAATATTACATTTTAAAACTTGCTGCTTTTCTAGAAAAACAGCCTTTTTTAAATAACAGCGTTTCAAATAAGAACAACAATTTGAATTTTTCAGGAAACGAGTGTTGGAATGAAGGTGTCATTGTAGCATTTTGATTACTGACCGAATGTAAAGATTTTGATTTAACATTTAAGAGTTACTAACCCCCAAAAGAAACTGTTCATCTTTTCAATTAAAAATAATATTTTGAAATTTTGTTTATTTTAAAAAATTTTCGTTTTAAAATAATTATATAAAGCATAACGACTTACAAAAATTAAATAAAATATTTATATATTTATTCATTCAAAATTGAAATTATATTAAAATCTATACATTTCATTAAAAGAAAACAATATTCAAAAACTCTCATGAAATAATTTTTGATCTAATGGTGTTCAGTAAAATGTCTGATTAACTGAAACACATGACTTGTAGCAATCGGTTTCGATATAGATAATTCTATAATGCAGAGAGTTCTGCTTTTTTTTCTCCTTTTAACTTAACAATATCATATTTTGATAACCCACTGCAGTCCGTTTTTTAACTTCTCTACGAAAAAAAATTTACGTTTCTTCTGTAAAAGATAGATTTCCCATCAGCATCTGAATACTTTCCATTAACCATCATCAAAATAAAGAGATAAGTTATCAAAAATAATAAATAACTAAAATATGAATTTTTATAAATATACAATATTTAGATCTTTCTAAACTTCATGAACTATATTAAAAACATTAAAAACATTTTAAAAATGCACTTTCATTTGATTACTAAAGGACCCTTTATATTTTTTATCTATTCCATATTTTTGTCTTTGATCTAGAATCTTGAAATTAATCTTTTTGTGAAATTCTACAATAATTGTTTCTACACATATGGGATCAAAATTTAATTCAATTAGTCTTTTAATGCTTATCTAATGATGCTTATATTCCTAAAATATTGAAATTTTAAATTGTTATCTACAACAGCCAAATGAGCAAATCTTGAAATTTCTAACGTATCAGATGGTGGACGATCGATTAGAAATACCCCCTTTTCATCAATAAAACATAAATAAAATTGTATCAAATGCGATTTAATATTTTATAAATAAACTATTTCAGTCTCAAAGTAAAAAAAAGTATTGAGTGAAATAAAAGTTAGAAATGCTTAAAGAAATCTATTCGATGTTTTAGCATGCATTAGAATATTCTTAGACGCTTTCATAACTGATAGAAAATCTCTTTTGTTTGGAAAATGAGAAGGTAAAAAATTATAAGAAAGAGTAGAGATGATTTCGAAAACTATTCTTCGACCGGATACATGACTTCCCCTTAAAGAAAATAAATATAGCGTTTCAAAATGCCGTACTCAAGAAAACCTTAAGAACTTCTTTCTCTCAGAAAAAAAAACCTCGTTGCGACATTTTTAGCTCCTTTATTATCTGATGAAATTCTCAAGTTGTTGGAAATGTTTTATCAACAGTCGAAGCAATTTGACAAAGTGGGTTACTCCAAAGTAAGAAGAAAAAAAAAAGGAATTCTTATCAAAAATTGATTGGAGAACTTCTGTATCCGGCGATGCCAACAACGTGGAAATAACTCTAAAGTAACTTGATCGATTCTGGCATCGTTAGCGTCTTGGATCGTAAGCAACGCGAAATGACCTGATTATTCCGATGGAAAAGAAATGAATTTCCGGAGGATCATTTTTATTACCGAAAATCACTATTGACGAATAAATTTAAATAAAAGTGGAGAAAACATCAAAAAGTTAAAAAAAAGGATGAAATTAGTTTTTAGTCAAAAACATCGTAAGATGGCGACGCTTTAAGATTGATTCTTCTAACAAATTAATGATAATCAAAGAGCTGATGAAATAAAAACAGACTTTTGTCAAAAAGTGTGTAAACTGTGTAAAAATGCCATATTGATGCTTTTGTTTTTCAAAAATTTTTTTGCCTGTATTTCTTAAAGTGGAAATGTTCCAAAGAAAAAAATAGTTATTACTGATAGATTTTTTTGGTACTGATTTGAAGGTAGCACATAGTACAAAGCCTCGTTTTACTGAAATATCAGTTTATTGAAGAATTTCATTAGTATCAGAAGCATATCATAGCATGGAATTCCTATCCAAATCTATTCTTTTTTAAGATAGGTGACTAAGTTAAAAAATTGATTCTTTTATATTTAATTATTTTTAAAAATCATTAATGCTTGAACAGTTTTCGCCATAAAACCGTTTGAATTTCATTTCTAAGTTTGGCTATTCTTCTGAATGATTGGTTTTTATAATTCTTCTGAATAAAAATGAAAATTTCATGTAATTAACCAGCCAAGTCCCAGTATTTAAAGAGTGTATATAAGCACTGTTTATTTTTCAATACTTTACTATTATAATTCAAAAACGCAAAGAGTGATATGAACTTTATACGACATCACTAATAACTCTGTTTCAGATTTTGAATTAAATCCAACTGTCGACTGATTAATTCATTTCTTACTGGTCAAATAAACATGATAATTTAAAAAAGCAATCTGCAACCATAATGAAATCCGATATGTGTCTCGGATATCGAAATAGAATGAAACTTGTGAGTCAATTGAACAAAAGAAAGTAACCTCAAATGCCTATTTCAGCTTTTTTCGCCCTGGGCGACGATGCTAAGCACAAAACACATCATCGTTTGAATACGCAGGTTAAAGAGAGAGAAACTGGTTTGCATTTTCGAGCAGCAATTTCTGCATTCAAAGAAAGAGTTAATATAAGTAATGAATAGCACAAATTATGTTTTTCTGTATGGGGCCCCATTTATTCATTCTTTGGCCCAGTTCCTGTCAATAGGAGATGCATTTATTTTAACCGTGTCTAAGACACCAGCCATAAAATAAATAATTTCGATCCTCTTTGAAATTGCCACATTCACATATAAAACATATTTCCACATTGAAATGAACCAATTTTTGTCTGAAACTTTTGCTTGAGACTTTTGCTTGAATTTTTGAGAAACTTTTGCGGATTTACAAAGACTACCTTTCTGTCAATAAAGATTTCCATCTCTCAATGGCATCTGCAAATCAACACGAATCACAATTCAATTTGCTACCCATTCCCCATAACTTCTTTCGAAGTCTACAGAACGAGAAAAAAAACACATCATAAAAAATCTATTCCTTTTTAATATTTTTCCAGCACAAAATATGAGAAAAAAAATGCGTTTCGTGCATGACCCTCACGTCGGCGGGAGAGGACCCTCCGAGGCATGGATATGACCCCAGAGTGCGGAGAACCAGATCGATATGCAGCCAATATACTTTGAAATCTGAAGGAAAGGCTCTTATTTTTTCCTTGGGAGGGTGGACTTCTGGAATCGCAGGGACAAGACGTGGGGCCCGGGAAACACTCGTTTTCTAGAAAGCAGCATAAAATATAGGGATGTTGACATAATCCCCTCTTCATAGAGAACCAGACTTCTGTTTTATTACCTGACGCCGAGCCATGAAAGGGAACGTTAATCATGGAAACAAGCTCGAGCAAATAAATAAAATGCCTACTCACGAGGATCGACGTGCTCGTGAGTAGGCATTTTATTTATTTGCTCGAGCTTGTTTCCTCGAGATTGTGAGGGAGCATCTTCTTTACGGCTGAGGAGGTATCTCAATGACACGAAGCTGTGTGCAAGTTACTGGAATTTTCCATGGTGAGACAGGCCTTATATAATTATAACCAATGTGTTTAGAAAGACGCAGTTCTTGCTACAATAAAAGTACTATAGACGACAAAAAAATTCGCCTTCGAATATGAATCAATCTCCACCAATCTCCACATTCTATAACTTGGTGAATTAAAAAAAAGGAAATTATAATGTCTGCTTTTAAACCTGGTAATTGAAATGAATTAATTTCTGTCAAAATTTAAACTGTAGGAAGCATATCTGTCCAACCATCTTTCCTTTTGAATATGGAACACTTGTGGCCTCATAATAAAGCTCTTTCTTCAAAATTAAAAGGTCTGAGGTAGTACAAAATCATTTTTCATTTACATTCCCCTGTTTTGAGGTAGTCGAGAAGTCAGAACGCGCTAATCCCATGATAAGAAGTTATCCTGCTGTTAAATGCGAAAGTTTGAAATGGGAGTTGCGCCTTCATGTGGAGTCAAAAAAGGGATCTCATTATAACTATTAAAAAAAGTAAAAAAGGTCTATTTAAAAAAGTAAAAAAAAACTGTTAATACAATTATTTGAAAACGCTATAATACAGAAGGATCAATTTAATTTTATAGTTGCGTAATTACATTAATATCTGCGCATTTCAAATTTTGGAGCGGACACTGTTGCGTATTGATCATCAGTCAACCCATGTGCATGCGAACATAATATCTGAAAATCACTGTTATTAGAGGAACTAAATTAAATATTGAATCTTACATCCCAATTGTAGATCTTTATTAAGTTTTGGACCTGACTGGTTTACGGGAAAATGTTCAATATGTATGCATATTGTTATTTACTACAAATTGTAGCTTAAAACTTGTCACGTCGAAAAAGGTTTTTTTTTGTAAGAACATCGAGAGGAGAATACTGCAACAGGCTTTGATTTTATTCGTGATTCTGTATTTCATAATGAAAGCAAGTTGTTTAATTCGTATCGTGAAAACTTCGGTTACAACATCTCGTCATCGATGGGAGGAATCCAACCCCCATCTATCAGTGTACCCACCAAGGTGGTGAGATCCAACCATACCGGAAGCATCTCATATTTTGCTCCCCCCGGGGGAATTAACTAAAGGGGAAGATGATTAAGAATCGTTTAGACTATAATTGAGATAATGGAACTCTTTTCAAGTTTCAAATTACTTTTTATAGGACAGTAAGCAGCACAATGCATTGCATTGAAAAGAGTAGTGAGGGTGGCGATTGTAGCAAAGAAAAACCGGGTTCTTCCTCTCAGCGTGGAGAAATCCAAAGGGAGGTCAGGGCGTTACGATGCTTTAAACGTTTCGTGGGAAAATTGCTAATTTTTATAAAGAACTTTCTTTCAATCAGAATTTTCGAAGTTAGAAAAAGCTTTAATCTATGTGAAAGCGAAGATATTTCTCAGGGAATGTTTTCAGCATTATCTTTTAGCAAAATAAACGCTGTCGTTCATCAAATTTTCTCATAAAATGAATTTTTATGACATGCGTTAGAGTGAATGCAAAAATTTCATTTATTAAATGATAAATAATAATAATAATAATAGTTCTCGAAAATATTTACTAAATGATGATGCTAAAATATAATAATAAAGATAAAATAATAATAATAATTCCAAAAGGCAAATTATGCTCATTTTGATAAATGATGGAGGTCTGATCCCAGAATTTGAAATTTCATTAAATTACATCACATAGGAAAAAAGAGAAGCTAAATTTCTTGGTGGTTTTGGCCCAAAACTTACTTATAAAATAAATATTTTAAATCATAAGAAATGTAATAAAATAACGTAATTTAAATAAATATAAAGTAAAAATGCAATAAAGTAAAGTAAAAACGTAATAAATTACATTTAAAGTAAAAATGCGATGGCATAAATGTAAAAAAAAATGTAATAAATTCTTTTTGGCAGATGCGGGAATACTATGCGCAAGGGATTGTTCATCTCTTTTATTCGTTAATTTGATCTAAACTTGATTATTGTAATATCGAAAATGGATCAACAGGTAAGCTAGTTTTACACTTGCAGAAGAAGTTTGATTCAAGCAGAAGAAGGTCTACGTTAGGCTTCATAAGCCTTCACACTCAGAGACTCTATACAATGGCACGCGAACAGTGTTTACAACTTAAAACGTGAATGTATAAATTATTATATAGGAGAATTAAGCACAATATAAATATTCTGCGAGGTAAAATTGATTCTCAATTCTGTCCATTAGGCACAATTAATCAATATACACTCATTTGGCCATAGAATTACATCGCTTTGAAGCTGCCAAAATATCGAAAATTCCAGTGTAAAAGAGTGAACCCCCGTCTTCTGGTCTGAGACTATAAGCATCTACAATGAGATATCTTAATAAACCTTCCAAATATGATAGGCCCTATTTTGTTCGCTTACAACTCTTTCACTATCATGAACAATGCTGTTTAAAGGTTTTGAAACTCTTATACATAATTCAAAGATCAATATCATAGTATTTCTACTGCTGATTTACGTATTTTAACAGTGTTTGGAAAGTTGCATGAAAAAAATCAGACTCTGTGTTTCTAAAATGTATTCTTATTTTTTTTATTTTAAATATTCTTTTCTTACACTGTAGAAATGGATTATTATTCAAAGAAATATGTAGAATTTTACAGCATATTATCTCAAAAACACAACTATTCACTAGTTCTACAAATTTTTTTATTATTGGTAAATTTTGAAGAACTGGATTCCTGGCAATGATAGAAAAATTCCTAATAATTAAGCTTGTGGTGCTGCCTAATTCATGAATCGTATTTTACGGGTATTCGTCTCATATCAAATTATTTCCAATATCCAAACATTAATTATTATTATTTTTATGTTTTGGGGAAACTTGTAAAATATAGAAATAAATAATAATAAACTAAATACAATTTTTCTAGCAACCTTCAAATTGCTTTAAAATTTGTTTTTCATTAGAAAAAGTATTTAGCTTATTAGATTGCATATTTACATTATATTTATATCGGGAGCATTTTTTTATCTATTATGCTCCGAGGCAGTTAATGCTTCATCAAAATGCTACAGAAGTGATAACAATTCTTTGAGAGTTAATAGAATTTTCCAAACATATAATTTCGGATCGAATTCATTCAATTTAGTTTATTCACATTTTACTGGTAATTCCTCGATATACTGATTTAATTTAATGCATTGCTAACATGGGAATTGTCTACGTAATTTCAATACTTTGTAAATTTGCTAAGAATTTTTAAATTTTACTTGAAGTATATATGTTGTATCGCTTGGAAAACTTGTACCATAAATAATTCGACATCCTTCCCTCCCCTAATTCTATTTTCTATTAGCGTTAATAATTGAATGCTCAAAGTTAAAAAAAGGTAATAAAGGATAGAAAGAAACTAAACACAGGTTTTAAAGTATCCAAATAGTTTTAAACCAATGTTCTCGAGGAAATTACTGATTTTTTAAATATTTTAACATTAATTATTATTTTTTAACATTAATTATTATATTTTAATTTTGTCGTTAATGAACTGCTTTATAATTGTTAAATCCTTTTTTTTGTAGTTGTTGAACTATCATACACTTTCCTGTGAATTGTAAATAAAACTGCAGTTGAAATATGAAAAAAAGTGTGGACAGTAAAAATGATTTCTGAAGAAAAACTAGGCAAACATAGTCATGAAATTTGCTGAGGCTGCTGTCTGCAATATGTTTGATATCCTCGAAAGCCTAAGAGTAATGTTAAATAAAAGTACCAATTAATGTTTATATATAAATAAAAAGATCTTTGATCATAAGAATAAAAAAAATCTAAAATATCTTTGTTTATTCTCAATCAGAAGTTTCGAAATACAATAACGGTTCAATAAAAATTACTGTCATAAAAACATACTCCAGTAAGAATTTGGGTAAATTTGTAATTTTATTTATGGCTAAATTGTAACTAAATACAAGTTATTTATTTCCCCTACAAATATTTCTTCTTCACAAAAATAATATTTTGAAAGTTAAATTTAACAATATTTGCGTAGTTTCAAAATATATTCAGTAAAAAAATGTATAACATTAAAGAAAACATATAAGTTATTGCTCAAAACAGAGTCCCCGAATGCAGACGTGCATATTAAAAATAATGAGAGAAGACGTTGCAGTTGTAGACACAAAAGATGAATTTCCCATGTTCCAACAATATAGTTAAATTGTTCATACTCATTATAATTCGATACAAAATTACAGAAAAATCATAAATACTCTCCCGATCCAAATTCGAAAAGTATCATATTTTTATTTTCTCTTTCGGGGCTTAGAATTGAGGGAGGACGTCGAACGTATCTCTTCTTGAGATGAAAGAAGTAGACGGGCCGCTTTCCATTCCGGATGACTTAATGAACACGGAATACTAACGGCGCCTTTAAGTCAGCTGATCTCAGTAATCACTCAGGCTCCACCCACCAAAAAATTATCAATTTTCATAAATCATACTGAGTGAGGAGTTCAGATATCAAAGTTTATGCTTCAGATTTAACGAAATAGTAAAAAAAATATTAGAAAGTTTTTGAACTAAACTTTCCTATAGCTTGAACAAAAATCTCTCATTCCGTGCAGATGAAGTTCCATAGTTTCAGGATACGGGGGGTTTCGACGCATTTCACAATTTGAGAAGTGAAATGCTAAATATGAATCACTTTTAAATAGTTAAATCAAGCTGCATAGAAATCTTCAAGACAAATTTTATAACCTGTCAGAAAATTCGTTTGAACTATCTATAAGATAGTTTATGTATAGGAAACAGTATATTTAGTTTTTAATTTAATATTAACTTAAAGAAATATACTTGATTCTTGTTTTTGAAATTTCGCGTGTCTAAAATATTTTACAAGAAGTAAGCCAAAATGTAAAAACCATTTTTCCTACGAATGCACTCTTATCTGTCTGCGAAGGAAACAGGAATACATTTCGTGAGTGGATTTTCTCCTTATTCAACTGTTTTTTTCTTCCTCTTTTATCCTAATCTTGTTTTCTCTTCTGTATAAAACACAAAAGAAGATAAAGTGAGGGAGCAGAAAATGTAGGATTCAAACTTTATTTTACAAACTATCGGTTATTGAACTCAAAAGTATAAAACACATAGAAAGGTTTAGGCATCTCTCAAATACTAAATCTTCCTGTTATTCTTCACTCTATAAAAAGAACTGAAAGCCTTTTGATATGAAAATCATTTTTTTCAGTTTTTTCATAAAAGATATGAAAATAGTACATATATGAATTTAATAAAATACGTTTGTACCCTAAATATAAGCAGAAGAAAAAAGGTATTTTATTTTATAGTGCGAATAAATTCATGATTTTCTAGTAGCAAATTTTTGAATTATCTTAGAATGAGGCATTCAGGAGGGAATTTTTTAAAATTCAAATGCATTATTTTTATTTATTTCCTTTCTTTAAAATTAACTTTCATCAATGAATCGTATATTAGCAAAACAATTTCATCTGTTTATATATTTTCTGGTTACATAAACTCTCAAAGTGGAATTTTTCACGATTGTAAAGCGTTTCTTTTGTGTACTTAATAAACAAAAACACCTTTAGATTTCGACTTTTATTTCAAGTTCATAGTTCTTGCGTGACATTTGACAGACGAGATGTAGCACACGTTTGATTTTTGCAGATGAAATATAGTACACATCTGCTTAACACGAAGAGAACTCCTTTTTGGGGGATGGAACAAGAGGGCTGAAAGTCACTCATTGGAGAGATTTATTAAGACTCTTAATCAACTAAGAATTTCTCCAAGTTTGGAGATAACTTTAAAAAATTATTGCATAAAATTTCATTTGCAAACAACTTTATATTTAAAACGTTATTTTCAATTGTATAAATTTAATTGTCAGTCAGTTTTTTTTCTGTCATCTTAATTAATTTTAAGGTTAATTCTAAAGGTTATCATTAACACTTTATTGTCATAATGAAAATCAAACCCATTTCCTTGTTGACTCAAATATTATAGATTTTTCATTAGTTAAAAAGATCTGTATTTTTCAGATGCAATTTTAGTGATGTATTTCACGTTGCCCTAGCACTATAAAAAGGCAGCGATAATTGGTATTATTTGACGGATGTTCAATCGTTTCTCTCTCTTTAGGTGCAGAATCTGACTCTTGAGATAGTTTTATCTCTCGATTAGATTTTATGTGATGAATATGAATCAATGACAGCACCGAATTATTTAAATTTAGTTGTTGTGATAAATTCTAAAGTTTCAAACATATTTTTTTAAAAAAAATTGATACAAAATTATTACGTAATAGAGTTGTTTATCAATATTATTCGTATGATATATGAAAATTATGTAGTTATTAAAATATTAAAAATGTAAATGCAGGAAAGATGTTATAAAAAACCTAAATAATCTTTTCATTAGTATTTACTTCTTTCAGTTATGACGAAATTATACTACGGTTAATAATTATTAAAATTTAACAAAAAAATGAAGAATACAATATTTTAAATTATTATTTCAAGAATGTCTTTATTATTATTATTTTTTTTTGCATTATTCAAATTAAAAACAGTTTCAGATGCATAGAGTCAATGACTCCATAAATAACAACCAAAACTTAAAAAAATAATAACTCAGTTATAAGCAAGTGTTCGTACTTAGACTTTTGGCCATACAGTTCTAGAAGAATTTAAAGATAGTAAGGAGATTATTGTATTCAAGGACCAAATCAAAGTGATAATCAGAACTAATGAACAACGCCGAGTCATTTTGATTCCCCGTTTCCAGTAACGAGTAATACATAGTATATACTTAAAGCAAAGACTCTCTTTTACCAAGCGAAAAAAAAACCCCTCCGTTGTAATGATAAAGGTTTATTGATATTTTTTAATTCAATATGTCCTTGAGCATGGCACATTAGTATGATTTATATGCAGCCAATGATCCCCCCCCCCCGAGGATTACTGAGCACCTCACGAGAGTGGATTCTTTTCTGCAGAGCTGAGCATGTCCGAGGACGGTTACACATGCCTGGCTTTCCCCGCTTTCAGTGGAAATTTTATATTACTTTTATGTAAATACTGAAAAGCCGGCATTTTGCGAGGGATGCGGGTTTTGCTCGCATCTTCACGGTTATTGGAGGGATAGCAGTATAGGCTCAGTTGTTGCCGTTTCGGGACATTGTCAGCTTTTTGCTGAAAAGAACCAGACGATATTCGGGATTTCCCCACCCATTGGTTCTTGATTTAAATAATATGATCTTGCATCTTAAATGAATTTTTACATTTCTTTTTCTTTTCCAATGACAGCTGCTGAAAAATTATCCATAAGTCCACTTTTTTCTTTTTTATTAAATAAACAAAAAGGAAATATTCTAACTAATCTAACTAAGTACGGAGAAAATCGACTTCAGGATTGTGTACTAGCGATGTGTTTTTCCGAGATCCCTGAAAGTAAAAATATCATTATTTGGTTTCCCTTCGACAAGGCGATAACTCGAAAAGAGAACGAATTAAACAAATGGTATGACGTATTACACCAAATTTTGGAATGAAGCTTTTGCAAAATTGGAGTTTTCGATCAGATATTGGAAAATCCTATTAACGCTCATTGATGTTGTTTCCTTTCATATCGTGCCCCTTAATCTTGGCAATAGACACTATTTGATCGATTAAGGCTCCACAGCACTTGCGCAAACCTTTCGGAATCGAATTCATCAGATCCACCCCGCGGAATCCTCTTCCATCCTGATATAGAAGCGCTCTATAACCGGTATTGGGACTCATCCGTTCAGAACTTTCCCATAAGAGTCCTAAACGTCCAATAAATTGTTAGTAGCTCATTGAAAAAAAGAGGTAGGGAATGATTAGTCTAGGTTTGCTAAAACAAATTAGCTGTTGGCCGGAATATTGGTGCGAAACTATTAGTATTTATATTAGAACAAATAGTGTTCATCTCTGACTTTTATCGTATTTTTTAATACATTTATTTATAAATAATTCATTTTTCATTAAAAAAAACGAAGTGAACAGTATCCATATGTATTAAAAATATAGTATTCACAACTGTATCAAACATCCTGTTAAATTTCACCGAATTTGTCCTTTCAGTCATTCTTCAGAAACTGATTCTTATTAGCAGGTAAAAGGACATTCGTTGACAGTTTCGTGATCAGTACGGAAATTTTCGGCACAGAAAAGTCATACGACCCTTCAAACGAACTAGCCACTCAGATAGACAGCAGACACATTAGTTGGCCCAAAACGTGACGTCACAAGGTCTTCCTGTTATTCGTTCTGAAAAATATCGTTCGTTAAACTTTTTTTTCCTCGTGATGGGAATCGCTCATTACGAAAGTTACCCGTTTCACAAATTATGACTGTAATTCTTTAATGAATCATGATTAAACATTGGAAATATTTCTTTGATATTACATTTATTTAAAGGTTTCTCATGAACCAAACTATCTTCTAAGCGATTGGAAACGCAAAGGATGAGCATCAAAAGAAAAGTAAAATTATAATGATTCAAGTCGTATAACAATCGTTAAGTCAAGCACGCTGCAAAAACTTTCCTTCAGTTGTAGGAAACCCGTTTTGTTGACTCAGAGCAGTTGAGCAACTACTAGAGCATGAATATCTACATTGGAGATATCCAGCTGATATAAAATTGGGGTTTTCGATGAAACTAGGCAATATTTTAAATGAATTATAGCCTGTTTTTTAATTAAACTCAATTTTAAGTTTACTAAAACTATCTTATATTTGAATCTTTTTTTATTTCAATTCAAGTTACAGCTGTTTTATTAACGAGTTACAATTATTATTTTGCTTTGTATTAAAATTAGAATGCGTTTAATGAAAAAGACATTTTTTTAAAATATAACCTTTTTAGTATTTCACTTATATTTTTTCTTCTGAAAATTATTTTGTATTATCTGAGATTGCTTATTATAAAGCGTATGATGTTTACTCTTTAAAGCTAAGTTTAATATTGAATATAAGTAACTTTTTAAAGTTTTTAAGTGTAAAAAATAATATTTTTCAATGAAAAATTACCAATTTTTTTCAGGTATAAATTCAAGAAATATTTTAGAGAATAGCACAGATAGTTATCATGTAAATACATTCCTTCAAGGATTTACATGTATTTAGTATTCAATATTATCTTTGATTGTTTGTGCAAGGCTAAATTTTTTGTCAAATTTCTCAATTTTTAAAAAGTACAACATTTTAAAAGTTTAATTTTATAATATTTGTAGTTAAGGGTACCATGGACGATAAAAATGTAAAAAATCGATGAAATTTGCGATATTTTTATTTTGATCTTTTATGTATATTTAAACTGTAAGCTGTCGTGTGGAAAAAATTATTTTGATATCTTAATTCGTTTGCTCAATATCAGCGTTTTTTTATTGTAATTAGGATGCCACGGCCACTTGTTTTCATTTGGACAGCTGCTGTAGAAATTTTTTTGTTTTCCTCCAAGCGCTCTACTGGATCTTATTTTTAATTCTGACTTTATGCTGTGGTTTTTGCTTTGGCAGATGTTATAAACTTCTTTTTCTTTCTTTTATTGTTTGTTTTGGTTTTTTTATTCGTTCGTCGTACATTTCATATTCGAATTGCTCGTTTTAGTTTCTTTGAAATTAGATACAAAAGCAGTTCTATTCAGGGTCAAAATTGAAATTTACTCTATTTTTAATCATCTTTTTTTTTCTTAATTTTGATTTAAAAATAATTTAATCATTTTTCACTTTCTAGGTCGTCCAAATAAAAGCAGACAAAGTCTGAAAATGCTAAGATATGATGGTCAAAGAAATCCTTTGATTCATAACCAAGCAATTCTAATGACATTTTGGAAGTTTCTATCAAATGCAATAAACCTGAAATATTGAATTCATCATCTTAAAATTGTGTATAATAGTTACATTTTTCTGTGCAAACACTTTAGTATTCTTTTTTGAAGTATGTTCTTCGTCATGAATTTCAGGAAAAATATCTTCAAATCCTTCAAGCAAGTTTTTTTTTTTGGTTCTTCATCAAAAATGTGTCTATTCTCTACTAAATATGGTAAAGAATTTGGTTCTGCATTTAGGGAGGAACTTAAAAAAATCTTTGAAGTGAACAACAAAGTTGTAAAGGCCTTCTTGTCTCGACAAAGAAAATATATCAAAATTGGATTGCTGATTTATTATAACACAGAAAAAAATAGTTAATCATTTAAAATAAATTGTATTTTATAAGCATGTATCATATTGTAATCACATAATAACAATGAAGTGAAAAAAATTTAAAAAATCAGCACATGTCATATTAGAAGAAAAACTTGAGGATTTCATTTATGCAGTAGGTGTATTTTGATTTGCTTCAAATTTTGTATGTTTGTGGCTGCATATATATTTTCAAAATGTTATATGAATATAAATTAATCTTTGTGGCTTATTAAATGTTATTAAACAAATATAATTTTTATTTGAACTTTTTTTAATGATAAAAAAAGGAGTTGGTTTTGCTTCACCAGAAATACTTCCTTTATATACTTTGTGGATTTTTACAAATATATTATAAATCTATAGATGTATATATTACATAAAATAAACAATTTTTTTAATAAACACAAATATTCAACAAATTTAAGTTGTTTCAATTATGTTTCTGGTCTGTAGAAATCAATGAAATGTATTTTTAGCTTTTTCTCAAAATGAAATTTTATTATGCTGTCCAACTTTTCAAATACTCCATGTGCATTCTATTTTTAGTTACAACTCTGAAACTTTTATCTTATGCGGTATGAACATATAATAATATAATTTTGAATTTTAAGATAAATTATGTGGTTTATATTTTTTTATTTAAGACCTCAGGTAATATTATTTCTTTGATTTTTTAAAAATTTTCAAATAAAGTCAATAATGCCAAGTTTTAAAAGAAAAATCATATTTTGAATTAGTTAGTTTTATTAGTTTTTTAGTTAGTTTAGTTATTCAGTACCTTCATATAAATAAGGCTAATTAGATGACCCTCTTCAGTACCTTCATAGAAAAAAAGGCTAATTAGATGACCCTTCTTCAGTACCTTCATAGAAAAAAAGGCTAATTAGATGACCCCTCTTCAGTATGTTCATAAAAAAAGCGATAATTAGATAACCCCTCTTCATTACCTTCATAGAAAAAAAGGCTAATTAGACGACCCCTCTTGAGTAAATTTATAGAAAAAAAGGCTAATTAGATTACTCCTCTTCAGTATATATATAGAAATAAAAGTTACAATAGACGATAAAAATGTAAAAAATCGATGAAATTTGTGATATTTTTATTTTGATCTTTTATGTATATTTAAACTGTAAGCTATCGTGTGGAAAAAAATTATTTTGATATCTTAATTCGTTTGCTCAATATCAGCGTTTTTTTATTGTAATTAGGATGCCACGGCCACTTGTTTTCATTTGGACAGATGCTGTAAAAATGATTTGTTTTCATCCAGGCGCTCTACTGGATCTTATTTTTAATTCTGACTTTATGCTGTGGTTTTTGCTTTGGCAGATGTTATAAACTTCTTTTTCTTTCTTTTATTGTTTGTTTTGGTTTGTTCATTCGATCGTCGTAGAAATCAATGAAATGTATTTTTAGCTTTTTCTCAAAATGAAATTTTATTATGCTATCCAAATTTTGAAATACTCCATGCACATTCTATTTTTAGTTACAAATCTGGAGCTTTTATCTTATGCTGTATGAACATATAATAACATAATTTTGCATTTTAAGATAAATTATGTGGTTTATATTTTTTTTAATTCAAGACCTCAAGTAATATTATTGCTTTGATTTTTTAAAATTTTCAAACCAAGTCAATAATGCCAAGTTTTAAAAGAAAAATCATATTTTGAATTATTTTAAGCCTGCAAAATATTTTGTAGAGTTAAAAAATGTATCTGAAAACACTGAAATAGTTCATTTATGTTCTATTTTTATGCGCATGGAACAGTTTGAAATTCTATATTTTCTTTTTTTTTTCTTTTTTTTCCAACAAAATTAAAAAGTTTTCAATAAATTGTGATGAAATTTTTATTGATGCATTAGAGTGATAAAATGCATTTACCATGGAAATTTCAAAACAATACCTCAAAAATTGAGAAATTTTGGTCTCAACGTCCATTGTACCCTTAAAAAAATAACACTGAATGAAATATATAAGTTGCTGTTCAAGCAATTGTTTATGAGCACAGTCGATCATCTTGACATAGAGTGCATTATTAATTTTATACACTATTAATACTCTTTGCCAATTAATGGGAAAAATAAAAAAAAATAAAAAATTCTAAGGAAGAAAACCATTTGGCCTTTAAGTGAGTGGTTCCTTTAAGCAGATCAGGCTGCAGGTTTCATCCTGGATTTAAATCTCCTGTTTATGTAAATATTTTGCATCTGATATTTGCGGAAAGTTCCCTTCGGTACATTTATGAGCAGAACCCCCATCAAAGGTCATAAAGCTTATAATGAAGCAGTTCAAAAGCTATTTCAAAACAGGGATCGTTCGAACCCCGGTTTCGTGATGCAAGAGCATTGGGCGTTCATGCTTTCGATTCGTGACAAAAGCACTGAGTGGCTGACATGAACGCCTCTTTGATGCTTCGTTTGAGAGAAAAGCTCGGAAAAAGACACGAGCTGATAGGAACTTGAAAACCGTTGCATAAAATATTATGAAGCAGTGATTTTATAGAGTAAATTTTAGTTAATCCTTCTTTAGAATGATCTCTAATCAGTTGTCAAGAGTTTCGGGAATACCCTGTTAAGGTTATATAATTACAATATGAATTGAAAATATTTCTGAGCAAAAATACTACTTAAAAGGTAATTTAGGCAGTTATATTTAATCTAAAATACATTAGTTGGTTAACCTCAATACAAATTGTATTAAAGTGGCCAAATACCTTATATTGACAGAAACAGTCCTGAAATTTCATTCATGCCCTGAAATTGTTATTTATTTCAATGAATCTATAAAATTTCTCCCATGATAGTAAATAGTTTATGTTAAAAAATTAACCATTTTCCTGATTAAATGGAGATTAATATCTGGAAAGTTAACGGACAAGATCGTCCTCTTAACATTTAGTACGTAAAGAATTCTACTTTTAAGAATTATTAAGTCATTCAGTTTGAAAATAAATACAATTATAGTAATAGCGAAACGTATTATTTATTCTATATAAACTAAAACCTTTCATATTTTAACTCTTTTTTCCTCAGTTCCTTCTGTTAGCTCATACTCTCCTTATATACATAGATCTTGCTCAAATTTTCAATCGTTGAAGAAATATTTTCCATTCATCCCATCAAGCTCAAGAATTTTTTTTTAACTTTTAGCGGGTGATATTTGATTTTAATAGTTTTTTTTAATATTAGCTCATTAGTTTTTTTTTATTACTTAATTATAAACAAACTTTCTCGCAAAAAATCTTTATTTCCTTATTGCCAAATAAGTAACAAATTCAATTTGTTTTTCCCACACTAATGAGGTTTGGCTTAACATGTTTTCGGCCGAATATTTTAAACGATTCTATTTATTTTTATAATGTTTGATGCGTTTAAAACTAAACTTTGTGAATTAACCGATTTTTCCGATTCATTTTAAAATACTTTCGAGTTAAAATAATACATAATAAAGAAAATTAGACATTTCTAATCTGTATTGCGTTACCCCTACTGGTGTAGAAAATTCAGGCATTTTGCGTTGCCACAATTGCCTTTGAATCCTCAATTGTCGTTGAAAACTCACCTCTAGTACAATTTTTTGACTAACTTTTTATTGTAACTGAGATTGTTGGGCCTAAGGGTTGTTGATAGGGCGTTGGATTCGCATTCCTTAGACTGCGAGCCAAAAAATACACCGTTCTATGGTGGACATTAAGTCTGTCGTGGTCACAAAGTTCTCCATTTAGAGAGTAATACTACTGGGTGTACTGGACCACTATTGATCGTTCTCTTTTTCAGATATAAATTCCAATCAGTGGATTAATGAATGCAATGCATGAATGAAGCCCGTCCAAAAAAGGATTTGTGACGTGTGTGAGCTAGAAACCATGTATCTGCCCTCGGATGCTCAGTGATCCACACTCCCAGAAGCTACTGCACCCCTCCCTCCCTTTGTAGTAAAGTTGAAGATGTGAACAACAAATGTAATTATTTATTAAAAAGTAAATACAATAAAACTTTACCTAATTATCTAAGTAAGAATTGATTTTAAAAATTGTCTTTTATACTACTTATAATCTTTCAAAAATGTTCTCTTTTTTTTCCAATTTTGTCTCTTTCTCCTCCAGACTGTATTAAACTGTCTCATAATTTATAGACTGTATTATCTTAAATGAAGTTCAGTAAGTCTGAGTATTTTAATGTCGGACAAATATTTATTTTACTCGTTTCTGTGAGAGATTCCTTAACTCCTTAAAAATTTGAAATTATCAAAGTCTTTTAAGTTTTCTCTTGAGGTGTGTGTCCCCAGCCTTTAGGGTTTGTATACAATCATTTATTTCTACTGAGTCAAGTTTCATTACTGCACAGATTATTCCACAGTCGAGAATAATACGTCGGATATATATTTTTTGACTGACGCTTACAATTTACACGCGTTTAAAGCTTAAAATCAATGAGTAGATATTTGAAATTAGATAATAAGATTTTGCAAATTAGATGAGAATGCCAAATGAAACAAAAGACCATCGATAGATTTATTAGATTCAAACGTCATATGATTGAAACACTTCAATCAGAAGATTGTTGGTTGCTTCTGGTTGGGCTTTAATTGGAATTGTACAAAAATCTACAGACTAATAGATACTCTTGAGAGGTGTTCCACAATCTGACCGAACAATATTGTTTCAAAATATTCTCCTTTTTCCTTAAGAAAAAAAATCCATGTAGGCCATGCTTCACTTAAATTTTTCTGGGAAGATTATTAGTCCCATATGTTACAAAGAAATCAGAAAAAGACTTCTACCTTAGGTGATAATAAAAATGTTTTATATACTTTTCATCAAGATCCTACATTCATGGATTTTGTTACTATAGATAAATAGATATTAGTTACAGCCGTATAAAAATGAAATGGAGATTTTTTAAGGCTAAAATACATGTAAAAAGATTTTGAAAAGTCTTCAAAAATATTCAAAATTACATTTTTCTATTTCCACCTTATTTTAGCATGCGTTAAATACTATTGCCCTTCTTGAAACAGCTAATATGATGCTGTGGATCGAAATTTATTGATACTATATCTAGAGCTAACAGTGACGCAGTTGAAATTCTAAAATATTGGCTACTTTATCACTTAAAATTGCTCTATATTCAAATTTTGATGCGTGTATAAAACATTTATAGCAACATTTCTAGCATAAAATGTTCGCTTTATTTTTTAAACCACAACAGGAAATTAAAACCTGTAAACGATGGGATGTTTTATGTACTAAAGAAAACTCTGCTTTAATTCTGCAATTTTCTCGAAAATTGTGTTGATGCCGACGGACTTCTCTTCCTGTTAAGTGATAACAAATATCCCAATGAAAAGTAAACTGTTAATGAAAAAAATATACCATTAATTTAAAATAAATGACATTTGTTTAGTTATTTAAAAATATATTTAAAAAAATTACCACGATTTTTTATTGAACCAAAAATTATGTTATTATTAATATCCTTTAAAAATTAAATTTCCATTCAATACACTCTCTTTCAACACAAGTATAATTCCAGCAAGTATTCAGAGTATAGGCATAGTGAATATTCTTCTCTTCTGCTTAATCAAATTAAACCAAAATGACATAAAATAGTTTTCGAAAAAATAATTTCTTGTTTTCTTCGAACAGTCCTAATTCTGTACTGAAGAGGGATGACATTTGAATTTGTGAAATGTGAAGACTATAATAAGAAAGACTTTCATAGTAAAATTCGAAGAGTTTTATTTTAAAACTTTTTGCTGCATCATTGTTCTAAATCTTTTCTCTAAAAGGAATTTGAACGCTGCATCTGTCTATGATTTAATGTGTATTAATGATTTCTTGCCTGTTACTTATCAGTATTTTCAACCAGTAAATAATAAAAATTAGTATATTATTTTTCCAGTAATTATTTAAATAGCTATGGTATAAGTAGAGTTTCGGTAAGTATTCCAATAAATATAAGTGTAGTTCCAGTAAACATTCAAATAAGAATAGTATAAATATAGCTCCAATAAGTATTCAAGTGCCGATTCAATCAATAATATTTACTTGCAAACTTATACAATATAGGCTATTTATGAAATGTTTATATATTTTTAGTTTTGAAACCTATTTTTCCTCTCTTGACTTTTATCTGATTTTAATAAAAGAAGTATATTTAGATAAAATAATTTCGAATTATTTGTTCAGCTCAAAATCACAGATCTTCATGCATGAATGCAGATATAAAAGCGTTTGCTTTTTAAATTATCCGTAAAGTTTAAAAAGTGTTAATGCATGTGTTTATCTCAGCAATGCTATCAATAATTGGACGGATATCCTGTAACGGAAGCAAAATAAAAAGAAAGCAATTCATTTATCCGGATTTATATGCTAAGAACTCTTGGTAAGAATTTTTGTTTTGCATTGTAAGGAACTTTCCATGATGTGGAGCACCATCCTATTATTTTTCCTCTTGGTTAAAGGTAAATTTTAATACAAACAGTTCTTAACAGCTTTTTTAAATGTTCAAAATTGATTTGCTTTAGGTTCAATTTTGAAATTTAAATTAAAGGGAGTATCCAATTTAAAAAAAGTTGTATTAAATAGTGAAAATTCTTCCCTGGCTAACATTAATGCGTAGAATTATAATTTTCTTCCAATAATGCCATTCTAGATTTAAACATATCTGCAATCACACAAAAGACAGTATAAACCATATGACATTTTTTTATTTTCTGAAAGACAGGTAATTTTCAAAATATTTCAAAATACTGTGTACAGAACTAGCGATTAAGTGCAGAGCTATGAATATTGAAGTTTGTAACCGCGTGTTCCTACTTCAATTTCTTTTTCAGTAAGTAAACATTTGAAAATTTCATAAGTTCTCTGTTATGTATGTAAAAAAACCCAGCAAAACACACATACAGTTCTATATTAGGCAAGTTAAAAGTATTTAGAAATCAATCAATAATATTTCATTTATTTTTACTTTAAAACTTTAGGATAAATGGTGTTTTAATTCAAAGTTAGGCACATTTATGCTTGGTTGTTATACTAGAAATGAGCCTTGGGAAAAGCGTAAAATTTTAATACAATATTTAAAAAAGCATTCAAAATCCAGAATGTGGATTTTAAACTCCCATGATATGAGCCTCCAAATATAAGATATAGTGAAATTAAACTGAGATCAAACTAAAAAGAAAAATCTATTGACACATTTAAAAAATATGATTTCGCAGCTAAAAAATATTAATATCGTAATAAAAACTGATAAACTTACAAAGAAAATTAATGAAATCATTTTTAATGAATTCAAGCTATAAATCCATATAATTAAAACTTATAATAGACTAAATAAAACAATAAAAGAAATTGAAACAATTTTAAAAGACAATGATGAAAGATAAGTTCTTGTTCTTACAAACTGAAAGGAAATCAATTTTTAAGCAAAAGTGAAAAATGCCAACAAAAAGTCACTTAATTCTAATATTAGCAATTGGTAAACAGTGTTAGAGGAGATTAAATAGTGAATAGATTTAAAATTTTGATAAAAATGAAAATAATTAATTCAAATTCCCTGAACGGTTTATAATTGCATCTACAAAAATCAGAAAAATAATGGTTAGGATATAAAAATGTTATTTCAGAAAAGCTACTTTTTCTTACATGAGGGAAATAAATTCTGTCATATATATTCCGAAATTGTACTTGAGATATGTGCGTTTTAAACAGAATAAAATTCACTCCCATCTTCACTTATTCCTATCATTTACAACTGCCCCTTAATTGCTTCCTTATATACGAAATATGTAAGAGGGAAAAAACTGAAACCGATCACCAAAAAATTCGAAATTGTAATTTTGACGGAGTTTTCTGGACGGAATTTTTTAAAAATTCCCATTATTGGAATTGCGCCTTTCTATGAGACGATAAATCACTTTGATCTAGATTAATAAAATTTGGTATATGAATCCAAATTTCTAGATTTCTGTCAAATTTTGCACGAAATACATTTAGAATTCCGTCTGCATGACTGAACGATCGCAAGTGTACCAGAGGGAAAAGATTACATCTGCAAAAAGGGTAAAGAGATAAAGTTTTGTGCTCGGATTTAATTTCTTTGATATCGAATTTGGAATACAATCTTTCAGGCTCCAGTCAGACTGTTGAGCTGCTCTGTGTTGTGTATATAAATAAGATGTATAATAATTTAAGTAAATGAGGTTTAGAATTTTTCTGTAGCTTCAGGTTTTTTTTTCTACGCCATGATAGTATTTTCAATCGGCCGAATTAAAGACATCGAAAATATATTTTTGGTTTTCTAGTATTTCTGAATATTATACGAACGTATAGGATAAATGGCGGTTCGCATTCAGTCTATGTCCGCTTTCAGTCTAGCACATTTCCCTCTCTATCCCATATACAACCCTACTTCGGTGTAGGAAAATATAAAATCACGTACTTTGAGGTTAGATTTTGTATTCACTGTAACTGCATTATCCATTTCCAATTATATTTCAATGGAAGATCCTTGCTCGCTTTTAACTGTCAATTTTAAAGCTTATTTAAGCCATGGTTAACTACTGATGTGTAATTGGATGTAAAGAAACATCTTCTAAGGTTAGTCCTGTACCATTTCACAGTTATGTAATAAAAAATTAATAAACGTATTCCATTTACATCCATTTTAAGTCAGTTTAAAATTTCGCAACTTGGATCACTCGGTGATCCTGGTGCTATAACTGAGTAATATTTCATAATTTGGTTTATTTATTGTGTTAAATTTAGTTAACCTATTATTAAACTTCATTTAAAGTGATGGGACTGCATTATATTTTGTCACTTTCTTTATTTTAGTCTCGAATGTGTTGCAAGGGCTTGGCTGAATCTCTAATTACAAATTTTGATTTTGCCACGATTTGCGATATGTTGCCAAAACAAGTATCTTTACTCTCAGATTCCTCTCAAACCACGTGATTCATGTTGCGTACATTTGTTCCGACAAGAAACATACGACTGGCCCCCTCTATTTATATACGCCTCTATGTTCTACCCCCTCCCTTGTGGTTTTCTGAGATTCTTTAAAGTCTGCTTATTTTACCGACTATTAGAGAGTAGTTTCTGATCTCCATCCACAGACGGGGTGTCCAACAGTGGGTTAATCAACAGATTTATGACGAAATCTTTAAGGCCAAAGGTCATCGGAAAGGGACTCTAAACTTACCGACCTTTGAAACTCTCTTTCCTCTCATCGAATGTTAGCTATCATTAGAGTGGCTTTGGACTTTCTGTGGTTAATAGAATTAATAATCATAAAAATGTTTGTGGAAGCATTAATTATGTAGTCATTTACACGTTTCTTATTTTCTTTTTATTTATTTAAGCTAGGTCCGTTGGAAATATTTTTGAAAGATCAGTACCGCAGGAAAGTCAATATTTCAACTGAATGGTATCACATTTAAAAGCTGTATGCAGCTGAATTATATGAATAATATGTGTCAAGATATCAAATGTTGCCACAAGGGACAACTTATTACTATTCGGTTAGGGACAGTTATTACAGTTACAAACAACTTGCCCGGAATAAATTTTAATTTTGTTGAGTTTTAAAGTTTGTATGATAAACTTTTATAAATTTTAAAAATTAAAGCACTTTTAGGAAACACTCTTTAAAGAAAGTGTGTTTCATAAAAAAAGTACTTTAAATAATTTTTTATATGATTTTTTTAGAAAACGACTAGAATCTGTCTATTGTACTTCACATAAATTAACTTTTTATCCCTTCTTGGTCGTAGAAATGTAATCGTTTTAATTCTAGGTAGGCGACTTTTTTTTATTACATCCCATTTTTATGATGTGAAGATTAAACTAGAAACATTGGATGAATATTAGTTTGCTAATCATTTCTTTTTTATTTATTGTAAAAACGTTAAAAAATTAGCAAAACAATTGTTAAAAGTGATTATTTAAAAATGATTTTTTATTACTTTGTCTGTTTTTACAATTTTTCAAAATCTCCATGGTATAATTTTGATAAAAGAATAAATTTAATCACTTAAAAGACCATGGTGGTTGTATTTCATCATTTATCATACTTTTGGTACTGCGTGGTATTTCGAAATAAAAAACAAGAAATTCCACAAATGATAAAGCTTAAGTTTTCATCTTTTTTTAGAATTCTGTGATTGAATTCAATGAAATACTTTATTTTCACCTCTCAAAAGAACAAGATATTTTTAAATTTCTGATATTAGTATGTGAGTATTTATTACTGCATTAAAATTAAGATATTAGGTATATATTATTTTTAATATCTACCTTCATTAGGGAACTAAATTGTAGAATTTTTTGTTTCTGCTATCAAAACCTTTTTAATTTTTTAATTTGACATACATATAAAATAAAATAGAATTATCTAATAGACATTTTCTTAAATTTAACACTGATAATCTCTTTGTATAAGCAATCCAAAATTTAATTAAAATAAATTGCTTAAATGAAAACCATGCTCCAGAATATTAAAATTGTATATTGCCATCGATAAACAAAAAATTTCTTGAATTACAGAATTTGGCAAATAAATAAAAATGGAATTCAAAAATCCTATCTTTATGAACATGGTTAATTTTTGGAAAAGTGTATTAAGGGATACTTAAAAGGACAGCAAAACAAGATTTTTTGGAAATTATTTTTAATGCTTTAAACTAAACTAAATTATTTTTATCGTAAATAATTATTTTGAGTTTTAGAAACATTTTTAAAAGCACCAAAACATTATATTTTAATGCGTATTTAAAAAAAATTAATACTTGAATGCTATGACTTATTTTAGCTATTGTGGGTGAAACAGAATGTTCTCAGAACCCTTTTGAATTCTGCGCACATCCAAAACTCTTTCGCATGATTCCACAGACTGTTTTGGAATACAACAAAATGTGCCCGTAAGTACTATTTGGGAAAAGTTTAGCTTATCTCTCTGACCCCCTCCCCTTTATTATAATATTTATAAAAGAAATGTTTAATTTCTTATTCTGTCTTACTATCGTTAGCTCTTATTAGTTATCCTTATTAATCTTTTGTTGATGTTAAATTTTCTACTTAGAACTGCAATGTCAAATTTCTTTTCAATAAAGTTAGCATGTTTCCTGACGAATTAAATAGCAGGTACTAATTACTTAATAGTACCATTACTTAAATAGTGAAGTAATGGTAATGCAATATCATTCAATGAGATTAAGGAGTCGAATCTTATAAAGTAACTGCTTTAATCCTTAAATATTTATAATATATAAAATTTCAATTTTTAAAAAATGGTTGTGATTTATATTTTGTTGAATTCTATACTTAATACGAATTATCAACCATATTATATTCAACTACTAGCCGCCTTTGGCGACCAGTCGGTTCGCCAGTATTAATGCTCACTAAAATTTTCAAATAATATTTTATGTAGTTGTGTCTCATAACAGGTTTTTCACCAAAATATTTTTAAACCAAACAAATTTTGATAATCATATAATTCATTTATAGTATTATTTAGTATTATTTTCTTCAGATGTTCTGTTCATTGTACTACTCATCTTTCTCTTTCTATCCGAGCAGTGATTGTCCCGGAATTGATATTTTACTTAAATGATGGTGGTGGAGAGAAAGGTCTAAAATTCTACGTTTTTATAGAATAATAGAGATTCAAATTCTCATAAAAGCAAACACACTAAACAAATAAAGACACAATTGGTTTTCAAGAGATGCGAAAGTTTAATAACAGCTTGGAGAATGCCGCGCACAGAGGAAATAATAATGACACACACACACCCTTCCCTTTTTCCCCCCTGGAAACCCTTTTATTTTCTATCTATTTTTTTTTCTTTCTACAAACCCTTTTTTTTCCTTTATTTTTTTCTTCTCAGCCCAGATTTTATTTTGGGCAGGTATAGATTAAATATTCATACAGACTAAACACTAAGGAAATAAAAAGAATCGTTTAATACATAAATCCTTTCAAGAATAAAATAAACACATTAAGAGCTCTTAATGCCACATTTATATATAAAAAAGAAATTTTATTTTTAAGAACAATAAAAAACAACAACTTTATACCAGAACAAGATCAATAGCAACATTAAAAAAATGAAAAACGAAAAAAAATGATATTCACGACCGTTGAGAAGAATGTTTTTAATCAGCATAATCAGCTGCATAAAAGCAAGTATTTTCTTTCTTTTTTTAAACTTCCCGCTGTGTATAAATGAAAACCAACTGACTTCGCGTATTTTTTTTTCTCAATAAATCATTACTTCCTGTTATCTTACTCATTTGGTGTGGGGGGAGGAAATGAAGATTTTTGGCGGGAAAGTTAGAAAAGTGTCGTTTTAACAATTTTCCTCGCTGTTTTTTCATTTTTTCTCTCCATAAGAACCATCCTCGTGTCTTAACAAAAATATTTTTTTAAAAAATTAGCCGAATCGGTCGAGCCGTTCTCCAGTTTTGCGCTTAGCAACGCATTTCGAGTTGCATTTTTATTAATATAGATGAAAGATTCAGTCATCCCCATATTTAGAAAATGACACGTTTTCTAATTTCTTGGAAAACAAATTTAAAAAAAAAAACACCCCAGCATATCAAGACCTTAATTTAGTTTTATTAACGCCCCGTTTTTAAGTTAAGGTTATTTTAAAGCGGACCTCGTAATTTTGAAACGCAGTCAGATAACGAGAATGATACAAGGGCTAGAACTTTCTTCTCTAGACGTACATGACACATTTACAAGCATTTGACCCCGATGGATTTATTGTGCCCCGAGCCCCGTTTCAACGATCATTCTCGGGTGGAGTCAGGTCTCCAACCTCCAACCCTCCGGTTGCGCACCCAAGGCTTTACCACCAGGTCACCGCCAGCATACCAGATAGAGAAAAAAAAAAGAATCTTTACAGATTTCATTCGTTATAAATTTGAGAAGAGTCCCATTTAATAAATGTGATAAACACGAAAAAAAATTGTGTGGGATCGTGTGCCAATAGGAATTTTAGAAAGCAATGCAAAGTTGCTCTTTTCATTTATTCATTTAATCATTTGTAAATTTTACCATTGAAAGAAATTCCTGATTCAGTGGTGATTGTGGAAGTGAAATTCAAATTTCCAGGATTTAATAAAGGAATTTTAAAAATGTTATCCTTCGTTCAAAATTTGTTAATTTTTCTAATGGAACCATGCTCGGAAAATTAAGACATTTAGGAAAGGGATTATTGCTATTTCATTTTTTTTTCGTGCAAACTCTTTCCATTTTGAAAATTATTTTCTTTTTATCTTTTTAAATTATCCTATTTAGTTATACAAGTTATAAAATTGTTACCCGCAATGAAAAAAAACGAAAGTGGATTTCAAATCCTTTGCTTGATTGCACTCCAATAGGTAGCTTGTTCAGAAACATTGCCAATTTTTATTTGTTACCATGAATGTTTTTTTACAGAGGTCACCCTCCCCATTTATAGTATTTTTCCTTATGTGTAGAATATTTCTTATGAAAATGTTGAATTTTAGCTTACAAAACTTCAAACTGGATTCAAAAGTTGCAAAAACTTCAAATTTTCTGAATCAAACATTTTCAATTATTTTTGTAGCCTTTTAATCAAAGATGATTGTGGTTTTATTATTTTTTTGAAATGAAATACTATTTATGGCACATTTCTTGTATTTGTTTATTTAAGAAAAAAGGATTTCAACTCTCCTTTGGCAAAACTAAGACTGCAAAATAAATTTAAATTACTGTCAAGCATAAATAACTTGATTTCTCAAATTCAATTCCTTCTCAAATCCAAATATGACATTTATAGTAAATTTGATTAGGAAGAGATTGCATCGGCACATATAATACAATGAATATATATATATATATATATATATATATATATATATAAGATTGATTAACTTCGTTTTAGTATAAATAAATAAAATAATATAAAATAAATTTTTTTATTGAATGCAAAATTTGTTTTATCTCCCGTATTAATATTATGGAAATATTTCTACTTAAGAAGTTCATTAGCCAGTGAGAAATTCGTTAATAGGCATTCATATCTACTAACAAGGAATAAAAATTCCAATGGAACATGGGGATGGTACTCATGACAATTCATTCAAGCGACGTTCCTTTATGATTTTTGTTCCACTTGATGGCTTCTACTCACCCTCTGGATCTGTCCAAAATAAAATGAAAGCAACTTTGTACAGAGTTACATCTATTAATTATATAATTTCAGTCGAAGAAAACATTATTTGCATTTATAATTTAAAATAGTATAATCTTCAGTGAAGTTCCATTTAGTTATATTAACCACCTCTTTTAATTTAACTTCTGCTTTTTGGGGATCAACCTCGTGAGTTTGAACTGTGGTCGGATAACGAGGACGACATCTGAACTGATACCCCTCTTTCCCAGCTTCCTCACCACACCCTAATTAAAGTTTCAAAAATACTCACTCAAAATTAATAAAACTCGGATTTAAACCTTTTTTTTCAGAGATTTGCCGAAATACATTGAATGTTTAAAGCGATTCCAAGCGAGCTGTGAAGCTGCTGTATTTTTTGATTCAGATGAAGAGTACGAAAACCTTCGCGAGTTTTATTCAGAACTCTGCGAGGAAGGATCATTACTCAATGCGAGTGAGTGACATTTGTCAGAACCAAATCTTTTAATTTTATATGTTATAAAATCTCTTTGTTTAGTTATGTAATATATTTTCAAAGCCTTTCTTTGGAGTAATAAAATACAATGTAAAATGGGTGGTTTTCTTTCCTTCAAAATATATGATTGCCTATATTTATTTCCATAATGATTCAAAGGGGAAAAAACTGATGCCAGCAAATAGTTAATTATTTTTTTTTGAAACATAAGTAAAATAATTTTCGGAAGGAATAATGTTTTCAAAAAAATTAATTTAAATGACCCTTGATAACATCTCATTCAAAAAATATCTGCAGATAAATTTCGTTTCAAAAATTTCTATCGAATAATGAATGATTTTCCATATTTTATAGCAAGTGAAAAAAAATTATTACTTTAATATCTCCACGAAGTAAAATTAAAGAGGCATAAAATCCTCTTAAGAATATTTCAAATCTTAACAGCCATTTTTATCTGCTATATAGTTTCTAGTTGTTTCCAGAATTAGAATCCTTGTCCAATTTCTGTGGAGCTTGTGCAGAACCGATCTACTCCATTGAGACAATGCGACAGAAGCCATGTTTTGTAAGCTTGATAAAATAGAATATCGAAAAAACTATTTTAGAAGACAACTTAAAGATATTTTAAGAATTGGTTTATCTTTCTTCTCTTCTAAAAGAATTAGTTTTAGTCAGCACTTTCTCCTATATGACAAAATCCAAACCATCTGTCACAATCAAGCAATGTATAACTTACGCTTATGTAGTTTAAAAAACTACATAAATTATTAGCATTATAACCTTATTTATTTTTTATTGTATTTTGATGTATTTCTGTTGCTTTTCTTTTAAAATTTATATATAAAGGAGGTCCGAATTTTCTACTGTCAATTATGTAGTTAATTTAAATCCAAGATTGTATTATGATATATAAAACATTATTTATATATTTGATAACTGTTATGTGCGATTCTATCTAAACGTTTTACATAAAAGCGTCCATAGTACTGTTTTAGTATTCCTTTTTGCAAAGCTTGAATATGTATGAATCAGGAAGAAAGATGCAAAAGAAATCACAATTGAACTTCTCTAAACACAAATAGTGCTATTGTGACAGCGTATCTCAAAATAAAGAGCTTTCTCCATTGAATTTTTAAGCACTGAAAGTTTGCTGAACGTTAGTGCATTTATTTTCCAATACAGTTTTTGACTAATTTCTAAGAATGAGTTTTTGCATTTACTGATGAATTCTGGGAGAATATTAGACTAACCAATTACAAAAATAGCTAATTCTATGGGTTCCATTTAGTTACAACTAAATCTTTAATAATTGACATTTATCGTTCCCTCTATAAATAATTATTTTAAATACCAGATCATTATAGAATTATAGCTAAGTTATAAATGCATCGGCTTTGTTTAATGTATTTGTATGCTTCCCTTATGGAAGGAAGTCTCATTCCACCTTAGAGCCATTGCCACTGCTTGTCTTGCAATTCATCTCTTTCTATAGGCACTAGAAATATTCAGATATTCCTATCTTAGTTTATTTCTAGCATTGTTTCTCTCGTTGAAGTGGCGGATATTATCGAGTACAGATAACTTGCTCAGCTTCAAGATTTCTCCCATACAACTTTATATTAATTAGTACTAGATTTCACCACTCTCCTAAAAGCTCTTTATTTTTTTTATCATTCTTGCTTACATAACTTATGCTGTAATTTGCGTGGTAGTAAATTAAATGTTAAGCTATATAATTTCAAAAAATCACTCGATCACCCTTTAACATTTTGTGATGTTGAATAAATTCCGAATGCCCACATTAAATTAATATTATAGGATCAAGAATTTTTATCATGTCAGATGATGTCAGAGCATGATGTTGATTTTGGCATGAGGTTTTTGACGTCAACGAAAATCCGTAGACGAAAAATAAAAGTTTTATTATCTGCACGAGCATCTCAAAAAAATAATCTTTTAATAACCCATTGCCATTGCATTTACTAAAGCTTTTATTTAAAAAAAAGAACAAGTTAATAACTACAACAAATAAAACCGAGAAAAATGTCATTTTGAGCACGTGAGTATATGAAATGAAATAAATATATAATGCGATATTTTTTTTACAAAAAATGCGAGACAAAGTTTTTTTAATCCTTTGCAATACTAAATTTTTGTCTTTTTATTATAATTTATTATCATAATTATTTAAGGATAATTTCTTTCAGTGAGATTAGTTATCCATGTAGTGATTTATTGCTTATTCTCATTGCGCATTTCAATTTTTCTTATATCTTTTTGAGTAAATATTTGATAAAATAATCATTTTATAATTATTATTAAATGAATATTTTATTAATTTCTTTTGCTAAAAGACTTTCTGCTATAATTCGTTATTTTTTCTCTTGCAGTCGTAACTGAAAATCTGAACTGTTTGAACAAAACCTTTGAATCTAGTTTCTGCTCTGAAGAAACTCGGGTTCTTCTTCAAGAATACAAATCACTAGATCCTCCGAATGAAGGGGATCTTGTCATGGATCTCGAATGCTTGTGAGACATTGCAATGATTTTTTAATCTACTAAAATCTCTTTTTTAACAGTCATTTTAACTTAAAAATTTCTTTTTTTGTTTACATTTTCTTACATAATGCACTTAAGTTAAGTTCCTGTTTGTTGTATATCTCACTGTTTTAATGCTTTGAAGTTTTTGAATTTAATCAATGCAACACAAAATTTGTGAAGCTGATGAGACAATCCTAATCCTTTTCCTGTTCCGAAAGGCCGTGTTTCACTAGGAAAATAGCATTACAGGTTTTAATTTTACAGAAATTAAGGGGTTTTAATTAATTGCGACTCTAAATTGAGTTATAAACTAACTATGGTATATATATATATATATATATACCATATGTTTACCATGTCGGAACTTATACCACTGCGGTACTGAGCCAAATGTGCTCATTATTTGGATGTTATGCTAAAGTGTCCATGCCGTCAGAATCTACTGCACCCCTCCTTCCGCTGTAAAGTTGAACAGGTGATTATTAAATAAACAGGTAATTATTAAATAAAAAGCAACTAAAATAAAAAATTTCCTAATTTCTAAATTTTTACTTATATTCAAAGTAGGAATTTATTTAAAATAATTTATATTAATTCTTAATATGTAGACATTTAAATTCTTAATCTTCATTCTGAAGGTGTAAAGAAGAACAATTCATGTCCCGACTCCGTCTTTCCTTATGAATTCATTCCCTGTACATGGATCTAAATATTAAGTTTTAAACAATTCTATATCATCCTGGCTTCTTTGATTGGCGTTATGTTTAAAATTTAAACTATTAAAAGATTTGTTCAGATTTAAAGCTCAATTATCTGTAGCTGAGTTTAAAAAAATTAATACCGATGTTTTAATTGCCGATTTTATTAAATTCAGCCTTAAGTGTGCATATCTGTGATCTGGGTAGTGAAACTAATTACCGAACTGAATTTCATTCCAAATTGAATACGACTCCTGACCAGATGGGCGTATATTTCATCAAGTTGCTTAGAACAGATAAATCTATGCGACAGATAAATTGCAAGTAATTGTTCCTGATGTCCCATTACGATGTTTATATGCAATAATTTATTCACATGATAATATTTATAAGTTGGTAATTATTTATTGTCTACAACATGCAAAACAATTAAATGTGAGATACAATCCGTATGGCTTGAAATACAATAAAAACGATCCACAGTAATTTCATGGTATATTATTGTACAAAAAATTTTTTATGTGCTAAAAAATGACTAATTTTATTTCGGTAGTATTTTATCGAGCATTTTAAGAAATTTTCAAAAAGGTTTATATTTACACATTACTACAAAACCTTTAGTCACTTTTTACCTATCCGTTTTCAAACGACATTTAATTCTCTCATGATTAGACGTTGCTGTTCCGTCAGGAGAAAGTTTATAAAATTCATTTAAAGGTAGGAGAAGGAAGCTTGAGACAATATCATGGTATAATTTTTCAGACTGGATGTCTGACTTTCATTTAACTTTGTTTTGTCTCCTAAAGGCATGCTCAAAGAAGTACTTAAAAGCTCTTTTCAAGAATTCACATGAAAAAAGGTTGATCCGAACCGACATATTTCAGGAGAAGCGTTCACGGCGCCGCCTGCATCACGGCGGATCTTTCGAAGGAATGCGGCTCAATCGTGAAAGAGGCTGCGTACGACGTGATTCGCCGATCACACTTCCTGCAGTACAGTTGCCCCCCTCAACTCGCGAAACGGCTGCTGGACGACCCGAAGACCATCGACTGGCAGACGAAATACCGAGACTTCTTCTGCACTCTTTTAGAGGAATTTGCTGAGAACGATTTGGGCTCTGGGTCTTTGTAAATCGGCATCGGAAATAAAAATCGGAATAAATTGTCAGTATTTTTGTTTATTTGTTGTATTAATAATCATTGCGTATTTTCCATACCAAATTCTTATTTATGTATTTATTTATTTTTAGTTTTACACAATGTTACTGATGAGGGGAAAAATTTATTTCATAATTTTGAATTATTTTTTCAATATTTTCCCTCTTTTCCAGAAAGCGCATTCGCTTCAAACTCACCTTAAAAATGAATGTTTCTATATAATTGAAACGGAGACGGTGGCCAAGGAATCCATTCGTTCTCTCATGTTACATATGTCGAACTCACATGACTTTTGAAATGTATTATGAAAGAAGAAAGGGTGTAACATCCAGTACTGGATAAGCGAGAAAGGTGTTTGATGTAATAAGCTGTTATGTTTTTCATGCAACTAAGGGTTTGTGAGAATTAATTTGACATATTTTTACTTAAGGTCAATTTTATTCTTTGGCTGCCAAATATTGAAACTCACTCATAGGTAATTTTTTATGAAGATCTTGACTTAATAAGTATTCAACTGATCAATAATTTATTCTCAACGAATCTATTCTAATTATCCTTACCCAATATATAGGATGTCCATGAAATAACTTTCCCTGCTTTTTCCTAATCAACAGATAAAGGAATGAACAAAATGATGCCACGCTTCATATACAAACTGCGGAGAAAAGATGAATACCGCAGATACAAAATTAGTAAGAAAAGTTGCTGAGAGGAGAAATACTGCAATGACGCACGCACTAGGAATTTTACATAATCCATTTAGATATGCAAATTTCCTCATTCATAAGTGACTACAGCGGCAATATTTCTCCTATAGGTAACCTTTAGTACTATTTTTTAAGATATTCATCTTCTTCTACAGTCTGTATTTGAAATGTGATATTATTTTGCTCATTCCTTTTAGTTGCTGATGAGACCAAAGCAGAAAGATCAATGTAAATCGTGCTCCAACTTTTAAATAGTGAAATTTTTATTTTTGGCTTCAGAGGAAATTGCTATGAAGAATTTTAGGCTTTGTAAGTTTGTAATATGATTTTATGGAGAAAGCAATCTTCGATGCATTAGCAAATGATAAAAATTAAATAAGAGACCAATGTTTCTAGATATTTTATATGGCATCGTATCAGCCGTGTTAATAAATATCAGTTTCAAGACCTCAGAAAGATAAACAAATCGTACCACTTTGAAGAGCAGAGCATAAAAGTTGCTCTCTGGTTATTTGCAAATTGCCAAGTGTACAATCATTGATCTCATGGAATGAGCTTAATAGCCAAATGCTTAATGCACATTTTCTCCATGTTTTACCTCAAAAAGATTCTAATCTACAGTTTTCGGTAACCCTACTTACATGGTCTTGTTTTCTCTCAAACTTTTATCATGTTTGTCAGATACATCTAGCAGAGAAAATGCACGACCAGATTCATATTTGCTGTCATGTTTGTTCTCTGACTATTCCTAAGTTTACGAGCCATCTACTGCCACTTAATTCTGTTATAGAATTACTTAGAAAAGATTGGCCTTTTATTAAAAAAATGTAAAATTGTGAAATCTGTTCACCCAAAGAATCTAAGAAATCTTTCGCCAACAGCATTCTTGATATGAGCGAGTAGGGATTTGTTCGAAGATCTCATCTTCCTCTCTGCAGCTCAATAAAGTCAAGCATCATGGTTTCTTCGAAGGAAGATAGAATTTATTTTCAAAGACTCTTCTGGTGATGTTACAACTTGCAAATGGCCTGCTGATTATTCCTTATTAACAACAAGAGAGACAACAAATTGTAATGTAAAAATAACATAGTGTCATCGTAATTTTTGACTCTAATTAGTTCAAATGCATGTAGGCTTCTGAAATATAAAAATTTCTCACAAATTTGAGAAAAAGATTCATTGTTTGACTGGCATGTGTGCCTCTATGTTAGCCGGATTCCTCATACAACTTTGCTGAGGGAAGTTATAAGTGTAAAATATGCCATAATAATAAATATAAAGTGACTCTGAATGATACTAAATACTGATTTAAAGAAAACAAGTGGTTTTCAGTGGCGTTTAAAAGAATGTGCTGTTCTAGTCACTCACCTTATACATGCATTGTGATTTATTTCCAAAGTATTCATTCAATGATGGTTCGAAATTTAAACTACTTGATAAATAAATTAGGTTTTTAATGTCCCATTTTAAATTTTAAAATATTTTCTTCCTCAACTTGTTAAAAACTGCACCATCATTTGGATCAAGCTAGCGATTCCAGAAATCAGTCACTACGTTGAAAATGATGAGATGACAACTAAAAGTACTTGATAAAAAAAGTTGAAATCGTAAGTGTTGATTAAAATGTATAAAAACTTATGAAAGTTAAAACTTTCCCAAAGCCTTTTGTTAAATAAATTTATTGAGATGAAATCATGACATGTTTCGTACTTGGTCTGGTAACTTAGTAGGGAAGCAAACATAACTTTTTTGGCAAAGTAACTTTTTTGGAATCATTGGAAGAAAATCGATTGTTTTTCGTTTATTTTTCTCATTGGTTGCAAAGTCAAACTTACGACCATTATCTTATGAAAATTATGGAGTATAGTAAAGTATTTTCTTGTTTAATTCAAACTATTTGGTTTAAGAAATAGCACCTTTTTACTCGACCAAGCATTGAATTATCGCCTTTTGTTGACTGAAGTGCCATAAATATTAGATGGCAATATAAACATGAATTTTTATAAAATAATCCTCTATTCTCTCTGTTGCTTTCGAAGCAGACACTTTCTCAATAAATAAAGCAATGGCCTTATTATTGCGTCATTCATCACAAATTATTTCATCCTTGTCATTAGAGTTCACAGCAGCTCGTCCAGCCCAATAAACTTTTAATCATTTGGAAAATTGCTCTGGTTTTCATTTTAACAAAATCATTTATTATCCGAGAAATTTCGACTCTTTTTCCGAGCTCGAAACTATATATGGCATGTAAGAAATATAAAAATGAGTGGCAAAATTTCATAAGCGACAGTCAACAATGGTTGCTGGTCCGTAATTTAGGAGGAGATTAAAACAGCAATGAAAACAAATCATGAAACAACTTTGTGATAAAATAAAACTACGCATAAGGTCTAATTTCGATATTTATATGAAAGCCTATATGCTTTGGTGATAAAATAATTTCCTGTTGCATTTTGAAATAAAAAAGACAAAAAAAAATCTGGAAAAATGATTTTTAATGAAAATGTTATTACAAAAGCAAGAAGAACGTTCCATTTTTCAAAATGCTCGCCTTTTCTAGTAAATAAATAAATTGTATTATAATGGAGTGTATCGTATTTTTTATTGGTTTTCGCTCTCACATCTTTACAACTTCTTTGGTGATTTTTGAAACATTCCATCTCAATATAAAGGTAATTCTAAGGATATTTTTGAACGACCAGGAGTAGAAAGGAAAATGACTCATGTTTCATTTGGGATTGAAATTCATTTTACCTTTCCCTATCAAAATATCTCTATTTCTTCGAATTAGATCAATATCTCGCTGTAAAGCATCGATTCTATTTTCAAGGTCATTCTTACCCTTGATTAGAACCTGTTTATCAATTTTCAATAGGAGTATTAAATACCTTTTCAAAAGTTCCTTTAAATTTAGTACAAGATCCTATAAGAAATGAAACATTTTTGCAGTTAGTTCATGAAATGTTTAGAAAATTCAATATATCAAACTAAATGTTAAAAAATATATTCACTAAAGAATCGGAACATTTTGAATGAAGAAGAATTTAGATTCTTTAGTACCCACGTCTATTTTTAAAGCATGAGTTCGAATACGTTCTGTATTATATTACTGTATTTAACCCATTGATTCATTACTTTTAAATCCTTCTGATTATCATATTTATCTTTCAAGCCAGAGACATGCATATCCAATTAGTAATTGGATGTCGCCGATCATATTTTAATTTCATATTTCTGGTACTGCCCACTTCCAGATCGGTCTTATTCACTCCTTTTCTGATCTTATCCTTTAAATATGTCACTTTTTAAAAACTCTTGCTTTTGTTTAATAAGATGTCAGCTCATTTTATAGATTTTTTTCTTCCGAATCGTAATGAAGAAGTATGTTAATTGATATTCTGCAGATTTTGAAAATAATATTCTAAACAAAATAAATTATGAGTTCTAAAAGGTCCCCCATGCTTTTTCTCTAGCTAAATAAAACATCTATCATAATAGATATTGTGAAAGTTTATAAATAACGTCGGATAAAAACTACTGAGTGACCGGACCACCGTAACGGCAAAGGTGGAGGGAAGCAGTTGTTAAGTCCAAGGGGTCATCATCGGTCACCCTTGGGAGGTATGTCCCGTCGTCGATTAGAGGAGCCATTTTCTTGTACCCTCCAGAGTGACGAGATTCTGCCACCATGGCAAGGGACTCTCTCCCTCAATTCGAGATGCCTTCCGGTGGGAAAATTTCATAAGAAAAGTAACACACATGTAGTGGGCAAAAAAAGAGACTTGCAGGATTCTAACATTAAATAATCTGTCATAGCTCAGGATACAAATTATTTATTTAAACTCTGTTTAATATGAAGTAGTTAAAATGATTAACATAATATTAATAACAAAATAAATCTTAAAGTTTATTTAATTTTTTAAAAAATATATATTAATTTATTAGTAAAAACCAAGAAAATAGTTTTAGCATTATATTTGTTGCATAGAATTGAAATTGTTTTCCATTATGGTAATCAATAGCCACAATATATAACAGCCGCGCACCACATTGCGAAATACGCTGAGCCGACAAGAGCTTTGAGGCGCCTCCTGATAACGTGTTAAACGCGCTGTTACCCGGCGAGGTGCTGCAACTCGTAGTGAACGGGCTCAATAAGTCGTTGGGCGTCCTTGCACCATGTATAATGAACCACGTTGCCTCAATATATCTGACAGACTTCCATAATTGTGAAAGTGTTACTGGTGCGGGATTTTGTGTATGATCTCACTTTTCGATTATGTATCATAAATGTTCAGTGGGGTTCCTATTGGGGATATAGATGATCAATTAATTCACTGGAATTGTCCGGAATGTTTTTCAAACCATTTGCGAATAGTTGCAGCCTGGTAATATGGTGCATTGTCATCCATAAAAAGACCATTCTTTTTTATAAATGGCTGCAACTGGTATGCAAATAGCTGAACGTTTCATTTCTCGGCAAAGATTGATTCAGTAGGATCAGAGTACCTTGCCCATTTCGTATATAATTGGCACATATCATTATGAAGACGCCCCCAGCTTCTATAGAGCCCTTTTCACAACTTCGATGAATGGTTTAGTGGGATCTGAATCCTAACTCAGATTTTACATACAGAAATTGTGACTCATTTGAACAAGCCAAGAATTTCCAGCCGTCAAGAATCCAACCAATATAATCACGAGTCCAGGAATAGCGCTGTTAATAGACTCTCGAATCAATCTTCTGCTATTAAAGCCAATTTTCGCTTCAATGTCGTGATGGAGATAATTTCTGCAACTATTTCACGAAGGGTTTCTTATCTGTTAACAACGTCAATTCTACACACACTTTTCTGGTCTCTGGAATAGTAGCAAAAGGTCGGCCACTTCATCGTTTATGGTGGGAGGTGATACCTGAAGTTAGATATTCTTCGTACACTCTTAACACTTTGTATCTTAGAAAGGTGACTCTTTCCCTAAAAGTTTCCGAAATAGAATGTTCAATACATCTGGTTTAATTACCTTTCTGAATTTGTTGTTTTCTCGTTTACTGTTGGAAATTTGAGGGCAGTAGCTTCTGAGGGTATGAACCCTCGAGCACCTTAGGGCAAAAGTCTGATTTCTGGCTTACACACACGTCACAGACCCTTTTTAGGAGGCGGACTTCATTCTTTCATCCATCCACAGATCGTATAGAACAGAGAACGATCACCTCTGACCCAGTATCCCCAGAGGTATTACTGTGGACAATGAAGACTTTGCGTCCACGAACAGATTTAACTAGGTCCAGCCACCACACATTCGGGGAATCTTTGGCCGCCAAGATTCGAACTCGCAACCTAAGGAGTACGAGGCCAACGCTCTACCAATCAGGCTAACCCGTTCTCTATTCAGTCTCTTAAGTCTATTAATTCTCTTCGAGAGGTCGTAATCACATTGGAAACTTTTTCACTTGAGCCATTTGAATACAGCCCTATCAATGCGTAGCCCATTTATGCATTTTGTATTTGTGCATTGCTCTTCTATGACTTTTGTCACCTCAACATAAATTTTTCAAGCGATTCTTCGTGAATGTGACAGTATAAAGAATTTCAATTGCAGCCCACAAAATAGAAATCAGTGCATTTTACAATTATCCGAGATCAACCTCTATTTGGCGAGTGTTTGGTTAGAAAATGCTTCGCAAACCTTGATCATTCTACCTTAATCTACATTTAGCAAGTGATTGCTCCAGGCACGCACTGAAATCACATAAACTTTTTGAATACGGAATCGTACTTCTAAAATTTTTTGCTTCGACTCCATGGTGAGGCTCTGAAGTTCCCCTTGCGTGTGCGGATCTTCTTTCGGCAGACTCAAATGTTGCTTGTTTTTTTCAACATATGAAAGTACTTTGCCAAAATCCTGCAATAAATTCCCATTAATATCCCCTTTTTAATCAAGAATTGAATAACTTTTAGCCGTAAAAATTGAACTGAAATATTTTGTAAAATGCTGTGGAGCATTTCTCTTATAAATAGAAATGTTTCCTTATTTACAATACAACAACTCAGAATCGTGGAATGGTAGTTCGTAGTTATTTTCTGTTAAGCTAAGTAAACTATTTGCCTCTAATAATTTAAGATCTTTAAAAAAGGAAAAAGGTAAATAAGTAGTTAGGCACTTGGTGATTTATTTCCAATAAACACAAACAAGCTGTTTGATGAAAACTGACGGAGAAACTAGCAAGAAAGCTTTGGAACTTTCTTGCATATTACCTAATAAAGGTGAATTCGTGTTTTAGGTGTGCTATCTACAGTACTTTAAATTTTAAGATGAGGCAAAAACACTTTTCCCGAGTTCTTTATTCGAAAGCTATGGTATAAATTTTCTATTCCTCATTTCATTTCCTTTAAGGAGACGTAGAAACTTTTTAATGATTCAGTATATCCGTCTAGATACTAAATTATATGTGAATCAAATTTCGTTTGCATCAATCGAAGAATGCAAAGGATATATTCTACTAAACAAACAAATGAATTTTATATAAATAAACCGCAGTATATTATATTTCCTCTAATCGTTTAAAAAAACTTTCTAAAATAAATATTTTTTTATTTACTTTTGCATTCAGACTACAGAACTTACGTTTCGTCGTAGTTTTGTAATATCTGCAATGCAGAGATCTTTTTCTACTTAAAATTTGTAACTACACATTATTGTATTTTCACATTAAACACTTGATCGCATTTTTATTTTCAGATTCTTAAAATAAAAATGATAAAATGTTGAGCATTTCTTACTTTCTTTACGATTGAAATCAGAAATAATACATTCTGAGATCAAATTTAATAGTTGCCTACAAGTAACCGTTAACATTCATTCCCATTATACAACCAAATACTTATTTATGTCTCTAATAACTTCACGTTCTATTCTCTTATTGTATTTATTTAAGATTCCTCACATCTATTTTCAAAACGTCTTTCTTTAACCAAGTTGGGAAACTTACCCATTACATGTACTATTATAATATTCTTATGATCAAGCTCCAATAAATAGAAATGCTGATGAATTGTATCGTTTATTTAGCTTTTGCTGTAATAATAAAGTTCTTGAGCAGCGCATGAATAATAATGAACATTAGAAGGTTAAGGAGAACAAGGCTTCTAAAATATTATACTTCTAATATAGGTGGGAATAAGGATCCCTTTCGTGCCGAGCTCCCGTCACGAAAGGGATCCACAACTATAATATCATACTTATATTAGATTTACATGATGCATATATGTCATATATGCATCATATATAAGCGTCTCTCACAGCCGGCCATACCTGTGCATTTCTGGAAGCTGAACTCATGAGACGGTGATGCTTATGAGCCTTTCAAATGGAAGAATTTTTAAACGCTACTAGAGGGTGCCCTGCGTCCATTAAAAAATACTCCAATAAAAAAATAACGGTAAAAAGTAGTTGTTCTAAACTCTAAAGTCTAAGGCGCCCTCTATTGACATTTTCTGAAGTTTGCTTTTAAATTTATTGGAAGGAAAAAATGATATAAAGGATGATTTTAGCGAAAACCGCAAACGAATCGACCAATTTTTCTGTTTTTAATCATCGTTTGAAGTTTTGGATGTCTTTATGTCCCCTACCTCCCCTTAAAGTTTGTCCCAATATTAACGGACGGGATAAACTGTACATATATATATATATATATATATATATATATATATATATATATATATAACGCTTATGTGGACAGAAAATCAAGCCGTATTTGTTCATCATCGTTCGGCAACACTTCGACCTCGGCCTGGAATATCAACATGCAATTTCATATGATTTCAAGCGAACACTATTCTTACATCGGTTTCAATTTTTTTTAAAAATAAAAAAATTAACTGTTAAAAAAAGGGAAAATTTTTTGAGAGGAGTTTAAAATTTTGCTATATCGATTTTAAAACGAAATCGTCGTGAAAGTGAATGCAGGTCCAATGAAAATTATCAAGAATCGTCACATAAGAAGATGCAGTCGTAATGAAAGAGATAGAGTTAAACGTTTATGTATAGGGAGCGAAATTTGTGTTTATGAAAAGCTTTTCTTACGTTTAATTTTCGAGTGCCCTTTTTGTCTTTTTTTTTATTCTTTTATCTTTAGAATGGACTGAATTTGAATATAGCTGCTTTTGAATTTTTTTTCTTTTTGTAAATATCAAGTTTTTATTTTGTTTCTGTAGTGTAATTCCAAATTTAAACAATTGTGAGAATAGCACATTTTTTTTGTAACTATCAATTTTTTATCCATTTTTATGGTATAGTTCAAAAATTTGGAAAATTGTGATAAAAACACAATTTTTTAAAAATATTTACTTTGGAAGATGCATATGAAAGATCATTTTTGTTTACATGGAACTTTGGTGCAGGTGATTTTTGTGAGTGTGCTTTTTGCTTGATATTTTTTTTTTATTTCTTTCATTGTATTACCCTATTTTGGAATAAACTGAATCTGAATATAACTGTTCCTTGACTAAAGAGGTTTAGTAGATGGCGAGAAAGCTGAACGATCCGAGGGTTGGTGAGAATAAGAGAGTAGGGGGGGGAGCTCTGCAGTATGCTGATATGTGTGTCTAGTATGCTTCATTGTGGACGAACTGATAATTTTAAAACGGTACAAAGAGGGAAGGCGTTATATATATATACATATATATATATATATATATATATATATATATG
>JAOUZG010003113.1:2057228-2082070 GCA_026289955.1 Argiope argentata
TATATATATATATATATATATATATATATATATATATATATATATGTGTGTGTGTGTGTGTGTGTGTGTGTGTGTGTGTGTGTGTGTGTGCGTGCGTGCGTGTGTGTGTGTGCGTGCGTGTGTGTACACTACATTTAGGAATACCACTGGGAATAATTGATCTGACGAAAAACCCTCGTGCTCTGGGACGATTCCTTTCACGTAAGCTCAGTCCCGTGCGTCAGTCCCGTAAGCTCAGTCCCGTGCGTAATCTGCGGTAGAAGGTTCCGAAATCGGTATTAGTTGCTAAAACTGAATCCTTTGCACTCCGATGGTGCCCCTGACTCACCATTCAAGATTATGCATCATTTTGACGTTGTATTCATTTATTTTTCAAATTTAATTGTTAAAAATGCCTACATAATGGTTAAGAGATGTAGATTCATTTTTCAAAGAAATTTGACTTAAAAGACTTATGCATATTTATTTTTCATACAAATCATATTTCCATACAAATCATTTTATTTTTCATAAATCTTTGCAGAATTTTGCATCTAATTATTTTTCGGACTGAAAAAGGTTAACATTTCTGAATAAAGGAGGCTCTTACCAAATAAATCCAGAATGAAGCATAGAATCACATGCGTGTTATAGCTCATAATTCTGTCAGAGAAATGCTGAATGCTAATACTCTCACTAATTGTGAACATTCAAACATCGATCCATTTATCTCTTCCTAATTGCTTTACTTACTCCTTAATTACTTTATAGTTATGCGAAGCTTAGTCACATTCTGCAGCTTTTATTAACACTTAAATTTTTGCTCTTGTCCTAGTTTTTATTGATTGCCAAGGCCATCGCTTCTTTTTATTGCGTGATTTCAAAAAATATATCAATAAAATTGAATGAAACCTGTTTCTTAGAATATTTCAACATCCATCCAGACTCATCCGGAGAGCACGCCTTCCCTCGCCTGCTTTCAACCACTCTGGGTGCCGGAATCGTCGGTGGATGCTTCACTGCCTCCAATATCTTCTCTTCAACGCAATTCCTTCCGTCATTTTGCACCAGAGTAAGAGGAATTACGTGCGGCTTAGGCATGGGAGGACTGTTCTTGCCGTTCTTCATTCTGCATAAACATGTCACTGGCTTGATCAAATCTAGAGTGGATGATAATTTTGTTTCATCTAAACAGAAGTTTCTGTTACTGTTATTGCTCGCTGAAGTGAGTTAAAAGGGAGTTCATTTCATACATGTTAGTGAAAAAATAAAAATGTGTGATTGGTTTGCTCCTTTACTTTCAGATATTCACATTTTGATCATTCGGTTGTTCTCTAAGGAGAATACTGTTTCAATATTTTTATCATTTAACTATCAAATAATTGACTAACTTACACGAAACGTTGAATAAAGATTAATTATAATATGCCAAAGTTAGTTTTAGATTATTAAACAAAGGTCATTTTCTTGATAATTCAAAAATAATTTTCAAAGACAGGATATAATAGTGAAAATGACTGTTAAGGACCGGTTCAAAAATGGCATTCAGTATGCGTTTGAAGAATGGAAAAAAGGATGGCATAGATAGATTAGAAGGAGTCGGTCTTTTCATTTTGAGAAAGACATCAACATTCAGAAGACAAACAATGGTCATTATTTTTTATTAATTTATGATCATTCAAATCATTGAATAGGTTATGTAATTAAATGCATGATTTCATATGAGTGGTGCTGCCTTTCAGTAAGTTCGTGACTATCTCAATCGCTCCAATAAAAGTGTTTTTTAAAGCATTTTTTACAAGTTTTTTCTGATTATTTCTTTTTTAACGTGTGTAAATTGAATTTTCTCTAATTTCATATTTTTTTCTGTTTTGCAGGTATTTGAAGAAATTTTTGTTATGTTTGCTCTTTTAATATCTCTGATCTTATCTTGTAATAATTATCTTATTTTACCATCATTTAGCCCATAGTAACTTCATTCTAAAGATTCCCATTCCATTTTTTCCACTTTATTAATTCAACTTAAGCTTTAATTATTATTAATTTAGATTTAATTATTATCAATAATTATACAGCTTTAATTATAAATTATTTAGTCAGCGGTTCCCACTCTCTGAGTGAAGGGATAAAATAATGCTGATGTAAGAAAATTCTTCTAAAAGTTCACGTGTTTCCCTTGTCTAAATTGGCGAGCGTAGAAGCATCCTTGTCATAATCTCGCAGTATATAAAGTCAGGGATAAATGATGCCCCTCTCTTTTTTAAGCTAATCTGCTATTGTGTCTCGCTGTGAACGGACGTACATTCTCAGCGTCTGCTCATATATAGATCATGTCTCCAACGGGAGAGAATAAAAGGAAATTCAAAAATCGAGTCTCACCTCTGTTTTTGAAACTGTCTTCTGTAATAAACAAAAAATTGTATGCTTATAGTAAATAATGATTTAAATAACAATCTTAAAAATAGTAAGTACTTTACGAAGCCTCAAGCATAAAAAGTTATTCTACATTAATTTTAACACATTAATAATTGTCATTTTCAAATGATGGAATTTCAAAATTACAGTTGTATTTCAAACTTCAATAAAACTGTTTTTCTTTTTAAAAAGTGGTATAAAACTGTGTTTTTAAAATGAAATTTGCTTTATTTCTAAGAAGAAACACAAATTTTAATTAGAAATAAAATGAATACCATTATTTCCAATGTTTCCTAATTTTAAGTTCTTATGAAGTGTTATTTTCATTTCCCGTTTAATTTGAAACGATGAAAACATTTAAAGAATCAATCTTTGAAACGTCTCATAAAATAAACACTTATTAAAATATACGTTGCAATTTTAATATATTGCGAACTTAATAAAAGGCGAATTGCTTATTTTTTTTAATATCACGTAGACAGGAGTGTTCACCCCTCGCTTTCCTCTCACACCTTATGTTAGATTCGCCTGCGTTCCTTGAACAAATTTGAACAAATAAAGGGTATAGAGTAGCGAGGGAGGGAGCAAACTCGTGAAATTCACAGAGAGTCTTGAAAAGCTAGTCTCCACCCTTTTCATTCATTTATTTACTCTCTCTCTCTCTCTGTCTCTCTCACACACAGACAAACGATATACTTCTCATTTATATATTAATAAAAAGGGTGCATAAATTTCTAATGCTTTCCTTTTGACCATTCTGTTTCATATTTTTATACACATCCAAAATTTCCGTCGCAAATACCGCATACTTTACCGCAAACACCGTGGTAATCTGAGTTTCATACATCTATTTCGTTTCATTTTTGTAAAAATACTAACATTTGAATAAATAATATAACATATAGTGACCTCTTCGTCAGATTTGATCCATATAAGCATCCGCATAATAATTCATAATTTCACGTATCTAGTTCTTTGCTTTCTCTGAGAGGCCACAATGGCCTGATAAGGTTTCAGCTTCGGAACTGGAAGGTTTCAGGTTCGAAACCCGATTGCGCTAAAATACCTTCGTGTAAGGAGATCACGTGTACGTTGAGAGAGTTGGAGCTAAATTTTCTCCCTCTGGTGTGACGTAGAAGTTTAGAGAGGGAGGCCCTGTCAGGAGATGTCCTCGTCGCATGACAACGTTTCGAAATGATGAGGACAGTCCGAAAACGATCCCTGGTGTTGCTTTAAAATGCGACGTTTTAACTAAGGTTGAGTTTTTGGAGTCGTCTTGCTGCGTTTCTCTTCATCGGATTCCGTACAAAAGTTGCTCTGTATCCAAGACTTCGGCATAAAGGACCACTTTCCAAATATTTGTCTTGACAGCTTGAACATTGAATGGCAATGTTCATGGACAGAGATAATTCTAAAAAAGGTTTAAATATTGGTGTTGAATTTTCGTAATTCAAAATTTTCTTTTTGCATAAATACTACAATACACTCTATAACAAAAATATCGACGCGCCAAAAAGGAGTTGTCCGATTGAGACGGAAGTCGGTGGATACGAAGACAATGTACAGAATAGTAAATGATTTAAATCTCAGAACAGTTGAATAATTTATTTCAAAGTTACAGTAACAAGTTCAATAAGGTGCTCACCCGCCTCTAACCTGAATAGAAGCTGCCACACGGCGTGGCATAGACCGATAAAGCTTCCACATTGTCTCCTGTGGTATTTCCTACCGAATTCGTTCCATTTATCAAACGAGGTCATCAACATTCCGTGGAAGATTCAATCGCCTTCCCGTCATATCCCAGACATGCTCGATGGGAAAGAGATCTGGCAGACCAAGGAAGTGTTTGACAAGCTTGCAGACATTCATAGAAACACCTGCCGTATGTGGTTGGGCATTGCCCTGCAGAAAAACCAGCCAAGGATACTGCAAAAGGAACGGTAGCAAAACTGGTCTTAGGATGTCGTCGACGTACCACTGTGCAGTAACTGTACTTCTAATGACTACCAAAGGAGTTCGGTTATCAAAGGAAATGGCACTCAAGACCATAATACCTTATTGAGGGCCGGTGTGACGTGCAATAGGGTAAGAAGGATCCCCTCTCTGTCATGGGGGTCTCCAAACACGTCTTCGATGATCATCAGGACACAGTTGGAAGCGGTATTCGTCGCTAAAGACTATACGTCCCCAGTCGGCATCATTCTAACCTGATCATGCCATGTGCCACTGTAATGTGGCTCAGCAGCCTGCAGGCGGGAGTGGCAAGTGGCGTAACCGTCAACGCGAGCGTAGATTTCGTTGTCTCAACCGTCTGTGAATGGTCATAGTGGACACTGGTGTTTAGGTTAAACTTCTGATGGTTGATAGACATAAAGAAGACGTTATGACAGCTGATCGAACAATCCCTCTGTCCTCACGATCCGTTGTGGCTTTAGGTCGACCGCTACCATCCTGACGCTGAACTCTGCAATTTTTCACCCATCCTTGCCAGCATCTTCGAGTCGCCGCCTCGCTTCAACTGAAATGACGAGCGATTCCCCGATTTGTCCAACCGACCTCTTTCAATCCAATAATATGAGCACGAACCCTGCGGTGAGGAATTTTTTAAGTTGTTGAAAGTTAATCTAAATCGCAATCAAACCGAAAGTTTTAACAACCGTTGAAGATTTGCTCCTTATATACATCTGCTGGCTGCGTAGTTCCGATGCGCTGGAGATCAGACTATTCATTCATTGGGCACCAAAATTTAATCATTTGCATATCTTGTCAAAGCCCTTATGCATACAAAATTTCAAAGTAATTGGATGATTGCTTCTTGTTGCGACGATTTTTTTTGTTATAGATTGTATATGAAGATGTAAAAATATAGCACGGCAGCAGTTAATTAATATTTTTATGTTGCAAATGATTTTTTTCTTTTCTTCATTACATTTCTATACATAGACTCGAAAATAACATTAATAAACAATTACATCTTTAAGACATTTCACGGATAATACTTTTAGCAACATTGGTAAACGAACACTTTAGAGAGTGTAATTCATCTTACAATAAAACGTTTCTTATATAAACTTTCTTATGAAAACTGTTGAATTAAAACGAACGTTACCAGCTCTCGTCTCTTTAGTATGCTTCTTTAAATATTCTTGATGAGAATTTAAAGGCATGTGAGCATAACCCATTTTTGGGGGGTTGAAGATTTAGAGGCACTGCTCTGTTCTTTCGTCAGTGAATGATGCTTCAGTTGATATCTGCAGAAATATTTGACGGGAAAAAACTTAGGGCCAAAACAGAAATTATTGATTAAATATTAACTTTAAAAATAATGCATTAAACACCCTAACAATGAATATTGGATGATGTATAAAATGTAAAGAAAATATTCTATTTGGTTAGACATTGCTCACTTTTAGAAATGAGTGTATCCAGTTCTTAGAATTTCAACTTTTTATTAACAATGTATCGACCAAAATTTCCGTTTTTGACTTTTGCCAAGGCACCTTAAAATATCTATTTGCAAATTTTTGTTCTATTTCAGAAGATGCGAACACTACACCAAATGCACTGAAGAAATGAATTATGAATAGTTACAGATTGTTATGAATGGCAATTCGATAAAATTTGTGCATATAATGACAATGCTGCTTTTTGATAATACAAAATAGCGTTTAAGCAAAGTTTTACACTTTTATTCGAACGCATATTTATTTTTCTATAATTTTATTTTATTTACCTTTCATGTCGGCCATGATGGGATTTCGCAGTCACTTTTTTCTTACTTTTTGATGGGCATGCACTTAAACAATTTGTTCACTATAGCAGCCTTGACGATTGTACACTATTTTAGTTATTTAATTATCAAATATCTTATTTCAAAATATTGAATTCAAATTCACTTATAAGTGAACACTAATTAGTAGGAAACATTTGAAATATTCTTTTTTATTTTTAAGATATTCCAAAAAATTGTTTTAAAAATTTATTAAAAATTATGTAAGATTTATCATAGTAAATTTTACATTCTCTTGATGAATTTTGATATGTTCAACCATGAAATGGTCATCATGTTTAAAAGGAAACTAAACAATTTACATACTAAGGACCCCTAAAGTTTATATTGTTGGCAGAAATTCAAACCATTTTTATTGTTTTATCCATTATTTAATCTAATAGTTATTTTACCATGTTTTAATGTTAAAGAAGAAGATTTCTTCTAATATATGTACTAAATAAAAACTAATGCATCTAAATTATACAATATTGTGAAACTTACAAGACAGATCTACGCCCATTTACGTTTCTAATACTTCGATGATACTATGAAAATGTCCCAATTAGAAAGATTTATGTACATAATGAGCAGATGAAAGTAAAATAAATTGGATTTGATCTCTGGCAGTTAGACAGAATCATGGCCATTAAGTCATATTTAAAGAATTTAATTAAAATTTAATAAACAATATTCGGGTTAATCAGTTGATTTTCAAATGCGATTAGCATTCAATAAAGCAAACATCGTTCTAGTTATAATCCACCAATTTCACCAAGAACATTTTTAGACCATCAATTTTCGAATGTTCTTACGTTAATCTTTAGTTATCTGGTTACAAGAAGTGTATTAATGCAAAGTATACTAGATGCAAATCAAACCTTCAACTTTATTTTGTGAAAAAAATGTATAATTTTACTTCTGTAATGGTATATTTAAATTTTACAGGACATAGATACAAATTTTGCTGTTAATAAATATTCCAATCTTTACATACTTGAAAACAATATTTCTTTTCTATTAATGCCTCTTTTAAAACTACAAACCAGGTTTTCTTTTAAAAAATCAAAGTTTTAACCTGTTCAAAGTAACCAAAAATTTGTGACGTTTGACTAAAACGTTTTTTTAGGAAAAATATGATAAAGTTGTATATAGTAAAAACCTCCTATTTCATTCAGTTTTCTATTTCAACAATGTTGAGTTTCCAAAGAAAAGGGCATTTTGTATACAATAATGCACTTCCATACTTACATTAATCTATATCAATAAATGTTCAATAAAATAATCACTAACTATTTGTAATACTGCTCGAAGGAAAATGATTGATTGGAAGAGAATTTATCGACAACATTTCCTGAGAGAAAACTTTCGATATTAATGTCAAAATCAGTTTTTTGATAACTTATTTCCAAAGTACTTTTAACAATTCGAGCAGAATATCGACTGCCATTTTGAAATACTGAAGAATGAATAACTTGAACTTTAAAGGTTAATGTCTTCAACGAAACCGCTGAGAATTTGAAATCTATAGTGTCTGAGATTCCTCCAAGGAGTATTCGATGATAGCCAATGGAGTTAGTTATCGCCAAAAAGACTTAATATTGTTAGATATCATCGTGTTTTACAGATAACACGATGCAATTATAGGCGTTTAATTTCAATTGCCGATTTGTACAGTAATCCTTACGGAGCTTATTGTTTTCATTAAATCGTTTGTTTTAAGATTAATTTGTAAATTTTGTTGTTGTCTATTAAAACAAAGGAGCAATTAACTATCTTGACATTTTCTTAACGAATAGTGGAAGAATTGTTTTTTAATGTCGCTGTTATTTTTTGTGACATTTCAATGTTACATAGCTAAAAGAGGTGCGATTTTTAAAACAATGTTGAAACAAAAAGTAACTGATTATGAAATTCCTTGCATGAAGAAGGTATTACTACTAAATGCATATGATTATAAGAGATAACTCGCCGATTTTTGACAATCAAAAAAAGATTGAACTACTTATCAATAGTCGAAAGTATTCATTTAGAGAGAGAACTTTGCAATGTCCGGAAAATTTTAAACATGGTGGTCAAGCTTCATTGATTCAAATAAAAATTCTCGAAATTTCAAATTAGACTTAATTTGTTCGTTTATAGATAGATAGATAAATAGTATGCCTATCTATTTATCCACACACACATATATATATATATATATAATTATATGTATATATATATATATATATATAAGAGAGGAGTTTGAGGTTTTATAATATTTTATGTAAGAAAAGGAGCAGTCGAAAAATGACCATCTAATTAGTATTCAAGATTATAACATTTTTTCGTGCGTTATTTAAGTAGAAGTAGCGAACTTCATCGTAATAAAACTGCTGTTGCCACTCAGCTTCAATAAATACAAGAAATATATTGTCACAGTTAAACAAGAACCTTACAGTCGGCCCCACTCAATGAGAAATTTAGACAGTTTAAAATTTTACATTGATGCGCTTAAAACGTTTAATATTTTAATGAGATTGTCCAAGTAAAACTAAATCGCTGCGATGAGAGTCCAGTTCATTCAGAGGCGCATCTTGGGGGTCACCTACTGTATCTTGGATTTCTGCAGCGGATTCGTTGTCTTCTTCAATGCTGTCATCTTCGTCGATTGATGTATCTCGTTCGTTATAAGGCCGAAGATGCTGCACATGGACAATTTTTAAAACACCATTACGTGCTTTCGGTGACTTGATGTCGTAACACACGGCCCCTACTTGACGAACAATCACAAACTGTCCCTTGTAAATTGGAGATAATTTATGATCGTCTTGTTTCGGCCAGTCGTATAATACGAGATCTCAGGATTTAAATGAATGATGTCTACGATGAAGATCAAATCTACGTTTATTTGATAAAGGTGTTTCAGGCACAGAATTCGCAACTTCGACCCTTGCCAACATCAAAAGGTCAAGTTGATCCTCACGTGGTTTATGAAGCTTGCAATATGAAGTTCACGAGGAAGGCGTGGCTCATATCCATGAAGCGAATAGAATGGGGATTTCCCTGTGGAATTCTGTTTGGTGATGTTAATTGCCAATAAAACATTAGGAAGTTGTAAGTTCCATTTTTCAGGATTTGTATCGATAATTTTTTTCAAGGTGGATACAATTATTCCATTGGCACGTTCAACAATGGCATTAGCTTGTGGTGAGTAGAGTGGTGTCATTGATTGTGTGATTTCATATTTTTGCAAAAACCTCTGAGTGTGGCGTGCAGTAAACGCAGCTCCTCTATCTGATATATATATATACTTGGTGGCTCATATCGAAGTACTATGCTGTTATAGAGAGCATCAGTCACTGTATACGCAGCGAGAGATGCGGATAGTGTTGCAATCACGTAGCGTGTCGCATTGTCAATCTGGACCAACATGTTAGTGTTCTCAGCTTTTGTTTAAGGCAATTGTATGATGTGATCAGCAGACACTATTCCCCACGGTGTAGTTGGAAGCGGCAATTGTTGCAATAATCTATAAGCATTCGCAGTTCGGCGGTTAACAATTTGACAATTGTGACAACTTCGAACGTATATTTTACAGTCTTTTCTCATCCTTGGCCACCAATAGAGTTGCTGCAAATTGTAAAGGTTTTTTTTTTTGCATCCATATGTGCGACATCATCGTGGCAAGCAAACAAAGTTTGTTCACGCATTGCCTTTGGAATCACTACTACAGATTTCGTTCCATTGGCCTGTAATCGTGCTAGAGTATTTTTAATGATGTTGTAATTACGTATGATTGACAGTCTTTTTATTAGGATTTTTCTCTTTGAGCAAACGAAAAATATACTGGCAGAAGTCATCTCTCATTTGCTTTGTGCAAATTTCTGATTCATGGCTTGCGGTAACTGTTAAACCAATAGGTGGAGTTGGAAAACGGGAAAGATGAACTGCGATAACATTTTACTTTCCAGGTCGATGTACTGTTGTAAAATCAAACTGAACCAAGTGTACCAAATATCGGGCAAATTTGTGATTGATTGCAGATTTCGTTACAGCATATGCTGTGGTATAGTTATCTGTGATAAGTTAATTGTGACTAAGAAGATAAAGGCGAAATTTTTCAGTGAGTGCCCAATGCACTGTAGCACATTCCAGTTCATTGCTGTGTTAGAGTGTTTCAGTATCCTTTAAAGTTCGTGATGCATATTCAATAATTCGATGTTTCCCGTTCTGATCCTGAGATAAACTGCACCTAGCCCAGAATACGATGCGTCAGTTTCTACGAAAGTTGGCATACCTTGTTCAAAATAAGCAATAATGGGAGTGGAAATAATTTTAGTTTTCAAGTTCTCAAAGGCACGCTGTTGATCCTCTGTTAAAACAATGGCAGCATTGCTGGTCTTCTTTTCTAATCCTTTGAGGGTGTTTGTAAGTGGTTTTGTGATTATAGCAAAATTGCGAATATGCTTTCGAAATTGATTGGAAAATCCAAGGAAACTTCGAACTTCTTGAATTGATTTCAGAGTTGAATAACTTTCAACTGATGCAGTACGATCTGGATCTGAGCGTTCGCCGTTTTTAGAGAGAATTCGACCAAAAAGAGAAATTTCTGATACAGCAAATTGGCATTTTTCTGGTGTTAGCTTAAAACAGGCGTTGCGAGTTGCTTCAAAGATTTTGTAAAGTACTTTTACATGATAAGTAAAGTCATCATGTGAAGTTGAAATACCATCAATGTATGTATTTACATTGTGCGGGGCTAGATGGTTGTAAGCTAATTTAATCGCTGTTGTCATTGTAGATGGGTAATTGGTGACACCAAAAGGCATACGCAGAAATTCAAAATGTCCATCGGGCATGACAAAGACAGTTTTGTAGATGTCCGTCTCTCTTATATGAATTATATTAAATGCAGATTTTATATCCATTTTAGAATTGTATCGCCTTCCTGCGGTGCGTTTAATCACATCCTCCATCTGATAAATTGGGTGTGGATCCATCTTCGTGATGGAATTAATGGTGCGTGAAAAATCCACAACAACGCGTCTTGGAGTACTTTCATGAAAGGGATGGTCTACTATGAAAGCAGGGGTGGCGTAAGGTGAGTTGGAAGGGCGACAAATTCTTTGATTGAACCATTTCTAAATTTGAGTATTTAGGAACTGACGATCAGGTTCTGAAAGACGATATGGTTGACATCTAATGGGTTTGTCTTGTTGTAATTGTATTTCAAATTCGTCATTAGAATATTCAAATTCGTCAAATTTTCCAATTACAGCATCAAGTTGGGTTTGATGCTTCGCAGAAAGTTTCGTAGATTTATAGATGAGTGGTTTTTGAAGAGGAAGTGAATTTGAGGTTTTGGGCAAAACAATATCATCTATAGTCGGTAACGAAAAATTTTTAGAAGCGAGACAGTTTATACTAGGTTTTGCTGCATGAATACATTCGTACGAGTGAAACGAGGATGGTGTAGAGATGCATAATGATCCATTTGAGTCGTAAGTGCACCTAGCCTGGACTTGTTGATGCCAGTCAAGCCCTAAAATTAATGGAAATGGAAGTTGGGAACAAATTCCAACTTTAGGCATCATATGTTCAATAGTACCAATATTAATGTTCAAAGAAACCCAACCGATTGGCTTTATTTCGCGGTTGACCACTTGAAACTATCCGTCAGTCCCTGAATGAATAAAGACATCAGGCGGAACATACAGTTGTTGAATAAAAGTGATATCAGCACAGGGATCACAGAAGGCTTTGATTTCGGTATCATTATTTATAATGACAGGTATTAATGCACGCCTATTTGTATGAGTTTTAATACAATTTATAGAATTACTTTTACTTGCATTTATGGGCGTAGATCTTGCATTTCTCGAGTTGCGATTGGTGTTGCGGTGTTAAATTTGAACTATTAGCATCGCGTGGTGTTTTCTCATGGGAAGTAGTTGAGCTGTTAGTTGACGAAAGTGGAATATTTCTTTGGTTATCATGAGTTTGTCGGGATATATTTCTTGGTGGTGCTATAGGTGATCCTCGTTCAGGTGGTGGTAAACTGCATATAAATGAACCATGGCCTTTGTCTCCACAACGTCAACAATTAATATTACGAACGTCGTCAGTTGCTGGATTAATTTAAGACGCTATTCATCAGGTAAATTAAAAGATCTAGAATACGGTTTTGGAAATTCGTATGATTTTTTCTCTTGTTTTGTCCTTCGAATTGCATCAAGTGCTGTTGCTCTAACAATTAATTCTTCAACTGTGATAGAATTCTGAGTAGCTAAGGAAATCTGCCACTTTTCTTCTGTAATGTCACCAATGATCATAGAAATACGATCAGGTTGTGGAACGGTAAAAGGAGCTTTTTGCAGAAGAGCATCTTTTGAAAATAAATATAATCAACTAACGTCTCGCTGTGTTTCAATTTTTGTTCACTTTGGCGAGCTAAAAATTCTTGCATTGTGATGCGTCTTTTAAACCTCGATGCGAGAGCAGTTTTCCACGCAATCTAGTCATTATATTTTTTCCTTTTGTTAATTGCCAATTTTTTGCTGATCCAGAAAGTCGAGAAATAGCATTTGTTAATTTTAGTTCGTCCGAACAGTTTGCTAATTTTGAAATTCCATCCACCTCTTCAAGGCATTCGAGAGCATTGTCGATGGCGTCTCCTTGAAATATTTGTATTGAATTTGCCGTATCATTAGTGGACGTGATTTGAATAACATTTGACGTGTTTAAATGTTTATCTAATAATAATTTTTGCGTCTCCATCAACGTAGCGAGAATTGCAGAAATATTCGTATCAATTTGAGAAGGAGGGGATGTGGCAGGAGGCGAGGGTAAAGAACGATTACTTAACAGTTCTACTTGTTTACGTAGCGTTTCAATTTCATTCAACAATTCTGTTTTATCAGGAATTATTTCATAGAAATTTTCATTATCATTTTTCGATTGCATACGAAGAATATCTAATTCATCTAAAGTTCCATTTTCATTTCTTTTAATATTATCCTCAAAAAATACGTAACATTGGATCATTCTTATTTCCGGTGGTTAAAAGTTTTCTGATACATAAATCCATTTTCAACTGAGCGACCGTTAATTGATTCAGCGATTGCGTATCGGAAGAATTCAAAATAATTCCGTTCGTTGGCTTTTTTTGGGGTGGGGGCGAAAAAGAAAAATTGCAGCTGTTCTTGGCGAGAAGCGTAGTTGAGCCAAATATGTTTGGCGACGTTTATTTGGCGAAGGAGAAATAGAATATTCTTTTTTCGACGGAATGTTAATTTTTACAAATTTTATTAAAAATAATAGCGTTTTCGAAATAAAATTACCTGAGCGAGGTACAGGCGTACGATGATGATACTTGTTATTTCTTTGTTATCAAATTCATTGGAATTTCACACAACTTCAACGGAAGCTTTCAACGAAGTTATGTCGTCGTTTAGTTTCTTCGTAGCTAGCTTCTGCGGAAGAGTTTTAGGTTCTTTTTGAAAAATCCGGCTGCGTCAAGTAAGAGGTGAGTTTGAGGTTTTATAATATTTTATGTAAGAAAAGGAGCATTAGAAAAATAAACATTTAATTAGTATTCAAGTTTATAACATTCTTCGTGCGTTATTTAAGTAGAAGTAGCATACTTCAACGTAATAAAACTGTTGTTTCCACTCAGCATCAATAAATACAAGAATAATAAAGTCACAGTTAAACGAGAACCTTATATATATATATATATATCGCCAAAGAATGTAATCACCTAAAGAAAATAAGTATTTAACGTATTAAAATATCATTGCCGTTACTATCATACGATCCGTTACTATTAACGAACAATATTTGACGATTTCCTTTTGCCAATTGTTCCCTTGTAACATGTAACATGTAAATATTAGTAAAAATTAAAACATGCAATATTAGTAGCTATCGATATTTTTTTTCTTATTTTACCTGAGTGGTCTTTCACCTTGATTGTTTTTGGACATTTCAGGGTCAATTCAATTGTATATATCTTCTGACAGATAAAGGTTCGTGTCCAATTTCGGAAAATTGATCATTTCAATATCTATTCAAACCCTCTTCTCTCAATATTCACCTGAAAACTACTCTAAACAAACCTGACTTTACAAAAACATCCTTGGCAGCGAGTCAGTAGTTGCCATTATTAAACACATAAAAAGAAACAAAATAGAAAATGAGAACGCTGCTTCGTGGCAACCAGGGGATTATAGCCTTTGTCGCTCCATATCCCATAATATTTACATTCAAGAGAGATGAGATTATTTATTTCTCGGGTTGACTCAATTTATTTAATTTTAGGTTATATATATATATATATATATATATATATATATAATTTGTTTTTCGCGTTACATCAATTGTAAATGTGTTAATAAAATATTGATAATTCAACTCTCACAAAATTTCCGAAAATTGAAATTGAATACTTTACAGTTTGTCCCAATATTGTTCCATGGAAAAATAACTGTGAATACTTCATTAATATGCTGTTCCTCCTTTTTTGACAAAAAAAAAATATTAGTAAGTGTAAAAACTCTGTGATTTTGTTTGGTCGCTTCTCCACTTAAATTATTTTTGTGATATGGTCTCTTAAGATTAAAAAAACGATTAGTTCATCTGATTTTATTTTTTTTGATTAAAAAATAATATTTACCATACTGTTTGTAAAAAAGTTTTCAAAAAAAAGTATTCAGATTTTACTATCAACAATAATGTTAATTTTAGTTTTGAGTTAACTGCACGTGTGACAGTTTCCAATTTTATTTCGAAGTTTTTTAATTGAATATTTGACAAAATGATGCTTTATTTTCAAATTGGCAAATATCTTAACATCCTAGAAAATTGAAATTTTAGGCTGTTAGTTTATATATATATATATATATCGTATTGTTTCTCAAGTAAAATCCTGGGAATTATTATTCGTCTCATGCATTCGAGTCGACCCTTTTCCGACCTATTTCTATTCCGGAACTATTTGGTGCAGCTCCTTTTCGCCCTCAAAAGGATTCGAAAGTACAGGAATCTTCGGTTGAGATTTCAGAAAGTGCTCATTAGGAGAGAAGCGGAGGAAACCTCATTTATAATCACTCCTACAAAGGGATCCAATTAATTTCCTCCAAATTAATTAACGTACACAGCGAACCTTTTATTTCAATGAAATGAAAATGAATCTTTGGATGTTCCAGGCAACCGCAACCGAGGTATGCCCGGGATCGAAACACTCATCCGTTTGGGAATAGAATGCTACGTGCGCATATCTTTTGCAAGAATAGGTGGGTGTAAAACGTAGGACATTTTGCCCAATTCTCGAATCACTGATCTAATTGATCGTAATGAATATAAGCTTCGTTTCATGAATGGAGTTTAAATCGAATAGGCGCATATAAATAATACCTGCTAAAAATATTAAATGTAAGTGCTACAGTTTCCTTATTTCGAGTTTTAAAATTTAAATAAAAATGAAGTGCAGAATTTTGGTTGTAGAGGTAGATCATTCATCAGCTCAGAAATGATGAAAGTGCGCAAAGAATATTGTGGAGTGCATGATTTATGAGACGTCAGAAATTTAGAATCTGATATTTTATCATTAAAAAATATTTTCTACAATACATATTTGATACAATTAATACAAGAAAAAATACATTTATAAAAATTACTATTTTAATAAACACATTAATAGTAGAAGATTTTAATGAATACATGGTAAAAAATCTACTATTTAGAATATCAACAATTAATGGCAATGTCCCGAATATAAATTTTTATTAATAAACAGTCAGCAAATATTATAAGCAGTCAGAAATATCTCAGTATATTTTGTCAATCAAAATAATGGTTATTTAGTTCTTTTTTACATTATAATTAAAATATATTCAATCCTATTTTCCTCATTTCTTAAAATTCGACCCCTCTGAATTACTCAGATAGTACATTCAAATAACTTTTTTAGAAAAAATTTCCAATTTAAGAATAAATTATTCGTTATATTGAGACAAAAAGGGGGAGGGGATTCTTGAACTGTGTTATCCTTTTGCTTTTTAGACTCTTAATGTTATTCATTGTCACACAGAAATGCACAAGGATATTTTCGGTCGGAATTTTTTTCTCGAGATGTTATTATAAAATAGTTGATGTATATAGCGTGCCAGACCTCTTTATTTTTAAAGTTACATTTTATCTTCACCCTGTCAATATTAGATCAACAGAATATTTCAGATTCGTGTATAAAACTTGAAGAAACTGATATAAATGTAATGACTTTGTTAAAATCTTATTATATTAATCTTTCAACTGTAAAAAACCCCTTTATATTATTTCGTTTGAAATTGCAACCTGAATGGCTAAACTGTTAGGGATTAAGTAAGGAAATCTCTTTTTTCGGATTGGTGCTAAGATAAGCATGGAGACTAGCAACGATGAAGGCCAATGACTACCTTTCCTTTTTCGGGCTCCGCAGTGTGTACAGCTATAGCGATTCATCCCTTAACAATGTCACAGGAGCGAGAGGAAATTTCGTGTTTTCAGTAGGAAATAAAAATTCTGGTGTTACGCTTTTTACTTTTTTTTAATTACCAAATGTACATCTTCATGATGGAAAAACATTTGTTCAGATGTTATACTAATTTTAGTCAAAAATAATCATAACTGAAATCACTGGTGAAATAAAATTCGCTCAGAAAACATGCATTCAGTTTTCCAATCTGGTTTTACTTAGTCCAGCTAGAACACAATTAATTTTATTTCATTTGGCGATGCTGCTTCAGCTTCTGGCAATGTACAGTCTCTAAAACTATGCTGTCCCTTATCACAATGCAATCAAAAACAGTCCCTATAAAAAAACAGAAAAGTCCTACATAAATCGATAATCGAAGTAAATCTTAGTAACTTCTTCTCATGAGTTTTCGATGCCTGCTGCTACGTCTGTTGGGAACACGGTGGTCTGATGGTAAAGTCTCGGCTCCGGACCCATATAGTTTTTGGTTCCAGACCCAATTCAACCGAAGAACGTCGTTTTGGAGAGAGTGACTACGACAAACCTGTAGGTATCAAACGCCCCCGTACCCACCTCCTCCACACACACTCGCCTGAGCGGTAAGATGCTTCGAGAGGGGGATGCCAGCTTAAACGTCGTCTTCGTTGTCTTGGCCACTGTTCAAAATTACGAGGTCCATTTCAAAATAGCCCTAGCGTTGCTTTAAAACGGGACATCGAGTAAACCATGCATGTATATAGCTTCCACTAGAATTCGAACCGAATTGGTTGGAGGCTATACCAACATTAAAGAGCACTAAAGTTATATCCTAATACTTCAGCTTAGTATGCACAATAATTCAGTTATCAAGTTAAAACACCACAAAGATCTTTTCTCATCTTCTATTATAAGAGTGATTTAACATTATCCGTTTTAGTCCACATCCGTAAATTCTGTGAATTTTGAATGGCATATTCTTTAAAACTAAAACGCAATTTATTTCTTGTTATTACATTCCCTCAAAATTTGTCAATTTTAAGTATTTGATTTTTAACGATTCATTAATTTTATCAAAAGATTAAATTTATCCTTGGATACAAAATGGAGATATTTTGGAATGGCCACAGTTTTATATATTACTATAAATTTGCACATCTCTCAGGTATTTTATGCAAGATACCCAAATATGTCACTTACGGTAATATATTGGAATATTCACTCCTATCATATTATTATTAGATAATATATATATTTCGGACATTTTCGTTACAATAATTGATAAAAGATATGGAATATTGAAATAGTGAATTTCCATTAACAACGTACAAGCATATGAAACTTTAAAATTTAATATGTCAGAAAACAGGTAAAAAAACTTATCATAAAATTCCATCTTTGCGAATATGATCAAAGTCAAGTTAAACGAAGAGTATAAAACCCGCTTACATTTTTCAGATACATTCCTTCTTAAGTTTATAGTCCGCAATATTTTTGCGTTGCTAAGGGCTTTACAAAGTATCAAATAACGGAACTGGAAGTAGACAAGTATTGATTCGCGAGCAAAGGGGAAAAGAAGCTGACGGTCTGCTTGTTACGGAGCAAAATTTGAGTTTAATCTTAGGAGTTTAAGCAGATATATAAACAGGCCTACCGGAGCTTATTTCTGACGTACTTTTTTGAAGACATCCGATATTTCAGCGATGCCTTTTCCGACTATACAGAGAGGACTTTCTTGGCTAAAAATTGGAGCCAAGAACGGAAGGAAGAGGAAAATGAAGCCTGTGACGACGGCCCTAAAGATAGTCTTTGGGAGATAAAAAATTGTTTTTCCCGTTCTGAAATAAGTAACCTTAGATGTCAGGAATGTGCTTTGAAATGGAATAGGGCGCCGTAGGAAGTGATTTCTCCGTACAGGTCAGATGCGATTTTCGCAATAAAGAGGCAATTGATTGAATGTGAAAACAACCACTCTGGTTAACTATACTTCTCAAAATTATCGCTCATATATATCTCTTTTAAACCCTGAACCTATAGTCTGTTTTGGGGGGTAATTTTTCATTCAGTGTTTAAACATGAGACTTATTCACTCGCTCTAAAGTTTAGTTCTGCAGCTGTGTTCTAAAAGCACTCGCAAAATTGGTGACCAAGGTTATCAAGATAATTTTAGATGCAATTACCTTTTAAAGATGGAGAATGTTGAGACTCTATCTGAATTTCATTTTATTCAGTCACTTCTCCTCTAAGATTCAAAGGTGTTGTTCCTTAATATAAAGTAATTCACTCGTATTTAATCTGACTCCATTTTATTCTCTCTTATTTACAATTCTATTTACAAGATGTTGCCATACACAAAAACAGTATATTGGTTTCGGGCGCAATTAATTCCAACATCAGAGTTCTTAAAGAAGGTTATAGATCTAGTATGTTTTAAAATAAAATGTATTTTTTAGCCAAAGGTGCTCGTAACATCCTCCCACCTTTTGATTTTTAAATTAGGAGGATACAAAATCAAAACAGTACGATTAACAAAATATTAAATTCAAAATATTAAGAAATGAAAACATGAAAGACACAAATATGAAATAAAGTTCAAAAATTAGTTAAAACTTAAGTTAAACTTAAAAGTTAGTAAAAGTTTAACTACTCTTCTTCCACTTCTAGTTTTTGTTTCACAGTAATTTTTTAACCTCGGTATTTTGATTTCTTTATAAGCAGCCGATTCCTTATTTCTCGTAACTACTGAATTGTCATTGTCAAATTCCAATGGGTATAAACGTTGCACTGGACGCACAAGTTCTCCAATTGCTGTTTTTAGCTTTACTACTCGGATTCAACCATCCCCGGGAACATTTCAATTATCTTCCCCAGAGGCCAGCCTAGTCGCTTTTTGACATCGCTTTCAATGATAACAATATCTCCTACTTGCATTTTCCTAGATTCCTTTTTCTTTGGCTTCTTCTGGATTAATAAACTCAGATATTCTTTTCGAAATCTTTTCCTCAAGTCCTCTCGTAATTTTTGTTGATACTGATATCGTTTGGAGATATTTACTTTATCCAAAGTATCCAAATCGGGAACTCCTACCTTTGTAGTCTCTTGAATGAACATTGAGGGAGTCAGTGGAGTTAAATCATTCGGATCTTCTGACAGATAATTCAGAGGTCGAGAATTGATATTGGCATCTACGTCGCAAAGAATAGTAAACATTTCTTCGTAAGGAAGCGTTGCCTTCCCTAAATCTCTCCTCAAAAGCTTCATCACCATCTTAATCATGCTCTCAAAAAATCCGCCCCACCCAGCTGCTGTTCGTGTGTGTGTGTGGGTGGTTGGGGGGGGGGGGGGTAAATGTCCACTGAATTCTTAAGACAGAAGCGTCATTTACAATCTTGTCCCAATCAAGATAACTCATCAAATTATTTGTTCCGTTATAGCTGTATATAGTCTTAGGTCTTATAAATAGCTGTATATAGTCTTTGAAGAAAGAATTCTTATTTCTTCTATTCTGTTATTCACAAACGTACCCCAATGGCCTTGTTGTATTTACCTCTCTCAACCTTGTTGTAGTTACGTCTCTCAAAGATATAGATTTTTTAATGTCTGAAGTTAACCGAGCTCCAATGCAGCAAGCCAATAATTCTAGACGAGGTATTGTAATAACCTTTAAAGGTGCTACTCTACTTTTTGCCTCTATAAAATATATTTTGACTTCTTATCCCAAGGTATTTCTCAAAAATGCAACAATGCTGTATGCAACTTTCCTGGCATCACAAAAGGTATGAAGACGTGGTCCTTCCGTGAAGCCATTGATCTTAACACATCTAGGGTTCTTATCTTCAGACAGTTATTTCAAATCAACGATCAAAGTTTTAAATTTTTTTCTGAATATCATCAGGAAGAATTTCATCTCACCCTAAGTTTCTTTTCCAAATATTTTGTACTAAGAGTTTTAAACATATTGTCACAGGACATAAAAATCACAGTGTATCAAATATTTTTGAGCCGTTGACAGAATATTTATTTTACTGCAAACATCAAAAATAAATTCAGCAATTTGTAAATCACAGAAAAGGAAGTCTTCATTTCTATTCCATAGCAACCCAAGTTCTGAGGTTGGAGCTATCCGCTTGTCCAGACTTAGCTCCCTTGTCTATTCCCAACATCGAAGATCAAAACAAGCCTTGGAAAGCAACAGCTTTGCTTCTCGGATGAAACGGGTAAGATCATCTGCATTGCGCACAAATGTCACACAGTTATCTACATAAAAGGAATTCTTCAGTATTTCGGAGGTTTCTGGAAAGAGCTCTTTAAATTCCTCTAGATGATTGTTTAAAACCGCTGTTAAGAGGAAAGGACTACAAGTGAGGCCAAAAACAAGACGGCGATGACGAAGTACCCCAAATTTTCTGGTTTTGTAATCTTCCCCCAAAGAAATCGTAAAACATCTCGATCTTCTTTTGCAATTGAAATTTAAAGAAAGAACTTTTTAATATCAGGAATTACTCCAATGTTATTTTGTCTGAATTTCCTTAAAATGGATGGAATTTTCTCTATTAAATTTGCTCCTTTATCCAGACAGTCATTTAAGGAAGGAACTTTCTTAACTCGACAAGAATCGTCAAACACTGGACGTACTTTGTTTGAAGAGTTTATCTTTAAAACACCTCGGTGTGGTAAATAATAACTTGGATTTCTGTCCTCCATTTTGGGCGCTTTCTCTATTATATTTTCTTCAAGCCATTCTTCAAAAACAGCTTCATATTCTGCATATTTCTTTTCATCTTTTAACTTTTGCGAAGTACGGATACAACGTTGTTCAGCTATAGGTCTATTGTCTTGTAGAATTTCTTTTGCTTCTATCCAAGGCAGCTTAACTATGTATCTGCCATTTTCTTCATTATCCACTGTTTTCATAAAACGATCCATTGCGCTTCTCTTCATTTCTTCTTTACATTTAGTTGCAGCTGGATCCATAATACCTAAAGTTTCTAATTTCCAAAGATCAGAGATAGAGCTATTTTGTACTAACATTGTAGTCACCAGAGCAGAAGTATTTTCTCCCTTTTCTCCAAATGCTTTACCCATGATCAGCCAGCCTAATTTTGTTTCATATGCTACTAATCCACATTTCAGATCATATATATTTCCTGAGAATAACTGTCCGCAGAAGTCGGTCCCTATCAGCAATTCAATCTCAGAACAAGCTTTGCCTTGATCAGACAGTATGATATTCTTTTTCTTCAATTCCTTATCTCAATTTCCTTTTTTTTTTGATCTGAGGTATTTTTCCGCATATAACTGGTTGATCGAGAACTTGCATAACATAACTAAGATAGAGTATTCAAATCCAGTATTCAAATTCTGAAGGGTATTTCATATAATCCATGATCTTGTTTTTCTAATGTAGAACCACCAAATACCGAATGTATGATATTTTTAACTTCAATGGGTCTGAGGTTCATTTCTTTAATTTTTTTCTTTAATAAGTATGAACGCTTTTTAACCACTGTCAATAAGAGCTCGTCCTCTGCGTATTTTTCCTTCTGCTTTTTTATATTGTAATGTTTGATGGAGAACTTCTTCAGCAGCACACTGATTGGATAAGTTAACATTCAGTTTCTCTTCCACCACAGGTATTTTGGCTTTTGTTTGGTTAGATGGCAGATCTGGACACATCAAAGTCCAATGTTTTTTATTACAAAGCAGGCACTGAACATTTGATTTGCAAATTCTTGATGTATGGCCAGGCTTTAAACAAGTGAAGCAGCATTTTTTATTTTTCAAAACCACATGCTTTTTTTTCAAAATCAAATTTTTTGGCATAATAGCATTATTTACTTTCATGAATTTTTTCACAAAAAATACAAATTTGGGTATTCTTTCTCTTTTCTACACCACCTGAAAACAAATCTGGAGCGCTTAGCCACAGAATCAGAACGTTAGAATCAGAACTCTTTCTTTTCCCTCATTATACACCTTTGATACAAATACTGTCTTCGCCAAACGAATTCTTTCTTCCCCTTCTATTTCAGTTTTCAGAAAGAGTAATAAGTTTTTTTAATTTTTCTGTATATACATTGCTTTCCGAGTCCTGATTTGCTATTACAATAGGATTATGTAACCATACTCTGAAAATATCTTCAGGCATGCAGGATTCCAAGAGGGGAAAAAGCATTGCTGAGTATTTGTCTGATGTTAATCCAATTGATTCTAGAGCTCTTAAGTAAGTTTCTAATTTATCATACATTTGAGATGTGCTTAATTTCCTTTTAGCTTCTGTAGCATTTATTATAACTAATTTCAGTAGCTCACGAACGTAGTACTCAATAAGCAACTCGTCCTTTTCGAAACGAGATTTTAAACTTTCTATTTCCTTGCAATAATTTGCATCTGTTGGAGGATAACTATCTATAATTTCACGTGCTCTAGTTCCTTCACTTACACATTGGATCAAATATTGAAACTTATCTTCGTTTTCGAATTTATCATCATCATGAATTCGTTTAAATTGACTCCAGAAAGCCAGCCAATTCTTAATTTCACCATTAAATTTGACTAGTTCTATTTTAGGTAATTTAAGTTTTCGTTTAATTCTAGGCGAAATAGAGCCAACGCTTTCCCTTTCAGCGTCAGAAAGTTGAATCAAATATATGTCCACATTTACTTTCGCATCAGTCATTTTCGTGCTGTATTCCTCGATTTTAATATATTTCTCTTCATACTTTTCATTATCTGGATTTTCCAAAAGAAAACTACATACTTCATTATCTAATTTGGCCAAATCCAAATAAATTCGTTCCATTTACTGAAAAGTGATTTAATTTCTTTTTCTTGAGGTTCTTCGACCTTTAATATTTCAACCAGAACATTATACGTTTTCGTAAAATTAGATCTAATAGGCATTCGCTTCTTAACGAACATCTCCATTTTTATTCCGTTACTGAATTCTTATGGCAAATAAAAACAAACGTACCGTATTTTCAGCGATCACGTCCGGGTTCACCACAATGTTGAAACTCAATCTGAATTTCATTTCAGTCAGTCGTTTCTCCTCTAAGATTCAAAGATGTGGGTTTCTTAATATAAAATAATTCACTCGAATTTAATCTGACTCCATTTTATTCTCTCTTATTTACAATTCTATTTATAAGACGTTGCCATACACAAAAACAGTATATTGGTTTCGGGCGCAATTAATTCCAACTTCAGAGTTCTTAAAGAAGGCTATAGCTCAAGTATGTTTTAAAATAAATTGTATTTTTTAGCCAAAGGTGCTCGTAACAGAGAATAAACACACAACTTTATCACTAAAAAATTATAAATTTAATGAACAATATTTAAAGTGTTTTTACTACTTGCTGAAGTAATATGAGCTACACATCTATGATTCATCAAATCCAAGCTTGAACTACAGCAAGATTAAATTTAAACGATATCATTGACGCTGTTCCATTCGACATTTATTTTGAATCTCTTTCTCGCCACTGTTGCCAATGCCACAAGTAGAATGTCATTGAGCTGAACCATTTGAGCTTCTGTTGTCAACGCCACAACCTTTTAAAATATCATCCAGAAAAAGTTATATAACTAAATGGCACAGAAACCGTGAATATTACTAATAGTCGAATAGAAACAATCAAATAAAAACAAAAAAAACATACGAATTTTGGTCTATTGTTCAATGAACGTTTTTAGCTGTACGAAATCAAATGTTTCGCTTAGTTAATTAATAGGGCTGCAAAGTATTATTGGAAAAGTTCATGAGATAGTTTGCCAAAGAGCTAGTTAATTGAATCAGAGGAAAGAAAAAGAAGAAGAAGGAATAGACTTGAAACAAAGAGTTCAATCGAACCCAAATATATTCTTTATCTTTGTCAGATAAGTAATCGTGGTAAGAATTAAAAGCACGGCGCGCTTTTGGGCTGAGCAAGTCAAAATAATGTCAATCGTCCGAAAACTTTCTAAAAGCCTGCAGCTTTGAATGTATACCAGAAATGCTAATAAATAGCTTTTAAAATCACAGCAAAAAATTATCTCGTTTATATTTTCAGAGAAATTGCACCAAACTGATCTAATTTTGGTAACTTTATATTAATCTTAAATTTAGCGGTAATTATTATGATTTGACAACGGAAGTGACACTCGCATCTTTTAAAAAAATTATCTAGCAAAAATCTTTTTGCATTATCTGAAAACTATATATATATA
>JAOUZG010003113.1:2082470-2104581 GCA_026289955.1 Argiope argentata
ATCGTTTTCGTACAATTTTAAACTTAACTTCTAATAATACTTTTAATTCAATTATTTAATTGATGCATTATCTCAAACAATGTTTTAAATGTCATGATGGAATTAATTGCTTTACCTATCATAAAATTAGTAGAATTTCTATTTCCATTTTTATTTCGTAATATATACGCTTTGTAATATACAGTAAACTTCTTTAATACATTCGCTTCCAAAAGTTAAGCACGAAGATACAAAATGCAAAAAAATCAACAAATACTGCCTTGATTGATAAAAAATTCGGCAGGAAAGTAGAATATATATTTATGCATAAAACAAAATCAATAATTATATACAGAAATGAAAACAATATCAATTTTTCATAAGTTATTAGATAATGACATAGTGGGTACTTAAATAGAATTATGTATAAAGTGAAAATAAACAGCATAACATGAAAAAAGGACATTAATTGGGTATGTAACCCCTCCCTTCATCTGTACACAAAGTTGACACCTTATGACCATGCTTTCAATTAGGTGGACAACCACCGCAGAATTAAGCAATCGCCATTTTTCTTGTAGAGCTCTTTGCAGCTCAATAACGACAATAATAATAAGCTCAATAATAATAAGTGTGGCTGGAGATGGGAAACGCGAAAATACAGCATGATCGAGATCATCCCAAAGATTTTTCAATGGGATTAAGGTCGGATGAATATGCTGGCCACGCCATACGCGTAATCCACTCTCCAGGTAGTCATCGACGATGTGATCTCTATGGGGACGTGCGTTATCGTCCGTTAAACAAAAGTAGGGCCAACTACTGCAGCATACAATTTCGCAATGGGCTCTAGGACTTCATCTCGATACTGGTCAGCCGTCACAGAACCCCATTTAAAGATATGCAGGTCACTGCGGTGTCCTAATGAAATCCCTACCCACACCATAATGCTTCACCTCGGAATGTGTGATGTTCGGTGATGTTTTAGAGCTGACTACTTGTTCCTTGTTCATGCCATATCCTTATACGCTTGTCATCTGGCTGCAGAGTAAATCTTGACTCATCAGTAAACATGACATTACCCCTGTTAGACACAGTCCAATTGACATGTTCCCGGCACCACTTTAATCGTTCCCCTCTTGATGTACGGATAGAGGAACACAAACTCGAGGTACTCGGAAGTACAGTCCACTCATATGTAATGTTTGGCGTACAGTAGCTGCAGATATCGCTTTAACAATGGATGCTGTAACCATAGACGTCACGCGTGTGGAGGTCGTTCTGCGATTCCGCTTGGCTACAATAGCAATATATCGATCTTCCGCGGGGTTGTAACTCTTGGGCGACAGGCTACGGGACTTTGGACAACTGTCTGTGTGGTTTGGAATTGTGTCCATAAATGTGAAATTGTAGAATGATGAACGCCGAAGAAAAGAGCAACATCTTTGATCGACTGTCCTGCTTCAATGTGCCCCACAGCACGCCAGGGCTCGGAATCTTCCTTTCGTCATCTGGAAGCTAGATGAAGTCATAGAAACCCGTATGTATTGAAAACAAATTGTACGAAAGTATTAAACACCTTCTATCAGCACTTACAATCAATTTTAACTCTTCATAAAGCTGTCTTGTACGACTGCCCTTTTTGCATATTTCTTCACATTAAAGCGCGATTGGCTGTTACCTAGCATATTTGCATACTTCCATCTACCTCTGCAGAGAATTACATTCTCTTCAATTCTGATTGGCTTCCGGAAATTAACATTTTCCTCTTCGTGCTTAACTTTTGGAAGTGAGTGCAGAATTCATGTGCTTAAGGCGTATCAAATGACAAGATGAAATGTTTTTTTTTAAAGTGCATCCTATGTTAAGAATTAACAGCCTAAATCCGCAATAAGCTAAACGAACTAACTGGTCGCCAAAGGCGACTAATTAATTGAAATATGGAATCAGTCTTTACTTATCTGCTCGCACAATAATAAAAAAAACTATAATCTCCACAACTTTCCATCTGGAACAATTACTGAATCCTTTCGTTTTAGGTTTCTCGGATTCGGAAAACCGGATTTCTGAAAGCTGAATCTTTTATGTCAAATCTCTAACATCTATGCATGAAGGAAAAACGCAACAAGCTATGAGGAGGAAACTTGCTGCTCTGAATATGAGAACTTTTAACACATTGACAGCCGGCCCCCGCAAAAATGCGGGTTTCTGAGTTCGTGAACTTTCCGCTACGGTGCCGCCTCTCAGCCGTTGAATGTCTCGTGGGTCGCCGGCTGTCAATGTGTTAACACATTTTAAAGGAGATTCATTCGATAACAGTCTCTTTACATATCCTTCAATGTGAATGAACATAAGAAAATTGAAGAAATTCGTCCATGCCATTGGGTGAAATGTATCATATGGTTTTTAAAATATAAATATAGACATATATGAGATGGGCATTCATTCCAAACAAAGAACTGATTTTTGGTCAGATTGTGTGTGTTCATGGATTGGTAAATGTGGTAAAGCGATGTTATATGAGAAATCTATAAATATAAAATTCATTGTCCATTTGTTTGTTTGAACAGATACAATCCCCCCCCCCCCACATTTGTACGGAATAGAACAAAATACACCTTCTTGAGATTTACTCCAAAAAGGGAGTGAAATGATAGTGAAACGATGTTACATTATTATTTAATAACAGGAAAATATCATGAAAGAAAGTATTAAAAAATGGTTAAAAAACTATTTTTAACATCTTAAAAATAATACATTACATTTTCTGTGGCATTTATTTCAGCAGAATTTTTTAATTTGTAATCAGGATTTCGAGTTCATTTGAAGAATATTTATATCAATTCCATTTTTTGTAAAAATGGCCATAAGTTACAATTTGTGAAACTTTCTTAGGAGATTTCAGTACCATCCTGGCCATATATTTGGATTGCTAGGCGACTGATTATCGGGGGGGGGGGGCATTGTTGTAAGAAAATATCCTTTCTTACAATGATAGAATGACAAACACTGACAATGTCGAGGATAATTTAATACATTATTTTATCGTCATGCTGATAAAAATTTCGAAGTTGGTCGAAGAAGTCAAAATCCTACGAACTATTTTATTTGCTGTCCTTCGAAACTGAGTATGAATTGCTCTGTTTTCAATCTATAAAATTCCTTATTTTTGATTATTTAGTGCATAATAAGTCATCGACGATTTAGATGAGCGACTGAACTGAAACGAATTAACTAATCCTGCCAAGTTTTGTGTATACTATCATTCAATTGTTTCATATTCAAGCTAAAAGAATATCTATTTTTAAAGAATGAACTACTTTATTACACTATATTACATATATATGTTCTTTAATTATTAAAAACTTCATTAATAACCAACAATTTTCTCAAAAATGAGTATCATGGTTCATATTTAAAAGGGGCTTTACTTATAAGGATATGCTTGTGACAATTTAATGGTATAAAGCATATACGTTAATGAGTTATTTTCGAGAAACACAAGTTTTGCAATGAAATTTTTACCAGAGATTAAATGCCTCATCCTCACAAAAATAATGTGCATTTATATGCGCTAGCTCTCACCACATCACTTTTAAGCCATATCAGGTGCAGTCGAGAACTTTGCACTTCACTTGCAACCAATTAGCAATAGCTTTTCGCCACTTTCACTTTTTTCTCACCCCTCCAACCAATCTGAGTGAATTGGGTTTAAAGAAATGAACTTTCTTCATGGAACTTGAAGGGAATTTTGCATTATTGTGTAAGTAAAATATTACGTAAAAAAGTAGTCTGAAATTCAATTATAAAGTTTAAATATCAAAATACTAATGATTGAAAAATCATGTTATCCGAAATACTGCGGCCCTTATGAGCCAGAAACTGGCAACTCCATTTTACCAGAAGGCACACGGAAAAATCTGAATGACCGGACCGCAGGAACCGCAACACTGACTGGGAGCAAGATTGAGTCCGAATGGCAATTATTGGTCACGGTACAACTTTTGTTTAAGGAAGTAAGCCCCGTCATCGATTGGAAGAGCCTGTCCCCCGCCTTTTTGTGTACCCAAAAGGAAGGCTAGAACCAACCACCATAACGGAAGTTTCTCATCCTCAATTAAGAGGTGCCCAAAGTTGGTTGCTCACCAGCGAAGGATTAATCCCCCGTTCCTTGTTTACCATTCTTTTATGAACAAGATATTGTGATCTGCCTGCATTTGATTTTTGAGGTTACTCTAGCAATTCCTATTGTGATATTAACCAAACCTACACACGCACATATAATTGAAAATAAAACCTAAATTTGTATTTGTTTTCTTAAAATTCCTGTCATTTCCAGTCTCGTTTTCTACTTTTAGAAATTAGATGCTTGCCAAAGAAAGAAACATTAACGATTTGCAAAGGAAATGCGATTGAAAGAAGTGTAATTGATCGGATAACGTGGTAAATAGTTTAACAAATTAGAAAAACTTGCAAGGATGCGCTTTCTGCTTTCCGTAATTAAATTTGTTGGGAAGCACTCAGAAACAAATTAACGAGTGCGAGAAAAAGGGCATCCATTCTCTCAGAAGGAAAAATTAATTGGATCAATAACAATTCGGAATCACCTTTCAGAGTAAGCGTATTTTTATGTGTGAGAAACACCAGCGATTTTTTTCACTGCAGAAATTTTAGATTAAAAACGGTGGATATTGATTCGTGATTTATGTGAATTCTTTGTAACAAATTGATAACATTTCTGGAAACTATTTAATGAATTATTTAAACAATGGAAGAAAATTCTTCAAAAAATGAATTACGTATATCTAGTACTATATTATTTTTGTGCAATAATTATTTTAAAATTTCGTTTTAGAATGGATTATTTAATAAAAACATTGTTTCAATGAAAAATCGAAATATCTAATGAAATGTTCTTGTGGTGCGGAGCTTTACTGAATCGTGCGAATTTTATAGGATTTGAAAAAATCATATAATAGGAAAAGGAACCAAGAGACATTTATCACTCAGAGAAGCAATTTCATTTTAAGTTATGTTTGTAAACAATATACAGGGAGATTCATATTAAAGAATCCCGGTTCCGGATGATCTGGCGAGGGAATCCATCGACGCAACTCTTTCATATCTCGAGGATATATAACTCAGGTGAAGGGAAACTGATCGGTGCAATAAGAAATGATTTTTAAATAACCGTTAGGTAAAAATGCACCGCTGAGATCGGTTTAAAGTAACGAACATGAAACATAATACAAACAATAAAAGGCAGAACATGGGACAAAAATGTAATAAACTTTACAACACAAACAAACTTTTGTTTCTTAAACAAGAGGTGAGATGTTTCGTAATAAACGAATGACAGCAAAATCAGCAAACAAAAGTTTCATAGATAGTTTTCAAAGTGTCCACCTTGTTTCAAAGCTAACTTATAGCACCGTGTGTTAACATGATTCGCAGCGCCATGCAGCAGATCGTATTCGATAATACGTGCATACAAGAAGATCTGGTTCTTCAAATAGGTCAGATACGTCTAAGTTCCTCGATTAACTCTGAGGTAACCCCAAAGCTAATAACCACAAGGGGTTAGATTAGGTAAGGACCTTGTAGGAATGCACGAGTTATAAGGAGATCCTCATTAAAATGACGTCTCAACAATTGTTGAACTCCACGTGCTATGTGAAGAGAAGCGCCATCTTGTTGGAATATTGTTGTAATGAGGCATCTACGCAACTGGAGTCCTGGAATGACAAACGTTTGCAACATATGCAGATGAGGTGCTGTGGTTATGGAATAGATTGCTGGTATATACGGAGTGATTCCGTCGAAGTAAAATGACTCAATAAAAAAGGTAGCAGCGCAGAAGATCCAAAATGTAATATGTAATGAATGAAGGGGCATTTCTGAATGTAATGAAGATTCGCAGTGAAACAAACGTGGCAGTTTGGGGTGTTCACTGTCCTGCACGTGTGAAGGTGAGCCTCATTGATCCTATGGATGTCCATGGGAAACTTTACTCCACCTCTGTCCGTGACAGAAAAATTAAAACGTACGTTTCCCACATATCGATATCGTTTTGACTATTTTTAATTGTAAACTGGTTTTAATTTTTGAAAGCAATGGATTTTATGAGGATTGACTTCGAGTACTATCCTCATATATAGTGTATGAAAACTCTAACTGTCTTGAGACGGCGCGAGTGCTGGGTGCCCCTGCTTAAACGTCTTCAATCACCTGCAGTGTCTGTGTATTACGTCTATGGTCGGCTCTTACTGAGAAGCTTCTTGTTTCCCCGAAATATTTGACCAATCGTATTGATTGAAGAGATTTTGGATCTGTACACAAAAATTCTGCCCTCGGAATAAGTGAACGCTCTGGCAGCGTTATTGCTGTTTTAGTAAAATAACTTTATTAACGCACGCTTCGACAAAACTAGAATCATCGTCATAGTCTAAAATGTTCAGATCCTGTACGCCTTGCTTTTTATCTGTTACAAACAACCTTTTTTCGTTTATTATGTTAATTTTGTTCTCCAGTGCAACTCCGATATCGAATACTCGAATTTTTACCTAGCTAGCAAAATTTGTTAGGTAGCAATGCAACAATGGAGTTTAATAATGGAGCTTACCGCAGAAAGACTGCCTTCTGTCCTTTATTGATGGCGTTATGTTTCATATTCCTTGCTTCCGTGTGCCTTGGCATAAGTGATGATACTTTTCTTGGCAACACAAGTTTATTATATATGTGGGAGTCTAACCAAACCTTCTAAAAACATTAGATTCTTCAGATAACAGGGTTTTAGTGCCATGAGGTCTAGGTTTTTTTTTTAATATTTAAGGATTAGTTTCTAAACCAAGATTAAAACAATGCAAACGAAGGATGAAGAGACTTCTTTAAAAAATTAAAAGAATTCATTTAGAGGAAAAGGGAAAAATTTACAGGGTGAGTATTTACAGGGAAATATTAAAAGAATTAAAACATATTACCGCGTAGCCATGTAACTTTGCGAGTAGGACGCATGGTGAACTCCTTCTCTTTCGGATGGTAGTGGGGCCTCTGCCTGAATATTAACTGTGTCAGTTTTTTGAAAGCTCGATAGATGGCGTTCTTCTGGAATGTCGTATTAATTGAAAGTATTTTCCTCTGAGAAAGAATCTAACCTTTTACAATTCTCGCTTTGAATTATGTCTACCATCGGTTGTTGATTAAACAAAAATGAAGACAGATGATGGTTAAATAAAATAGCTCTGTGGAATATCCTACATATATAATGTATTAAATGATCGATAACTATTACAGCTACGAATTCCATATGTCGATTGGTTCTCAAGTCAGGGAGTCTTAAGCAGGGATACTTTAATTCGAAACACCCTAGACATATACTAGCAGTCGCGGGATAAAGGACCACTTAGTTTTATTCTTGTGTCATTCGTAACCATTCGAACGGAACTAAAGTGTTCTCAAAGAGGACTTTCTCAAGGGTCACCGTCAGCAAGGGATCCCAATAAAATGTGGAATTTTTTTCTGTTAAGAGTTAGACTATGTCTAAAAAATTAACTCTTCAGTGACCCGAGAAATTCCACACCTCAAAATACAAGAGAAGCATCATATTTCAAGCATATAAAAACAAATGACAATTAGGAAAAAAGGACAATAATGGACACGACTCACAATATTAAAAATTCTAGAAAGAAATAAAAAATAAAACAAAACACTATACACAAACAAATATTAACAAAAGAAAAATAAGAAACCCAGAACGTACCCTTATTCGGTACACATCAAAATAATAATAATAAAAAAAATAGAATTCCCTGATAAAGCTAATATGCTTCGGCGCACGGCGGAATCACCAGCGGGAATGGTCGAAGGAGGAAAGCGCCTTCTATGGGTAGTGATTGCGGTCTACCGCTTAAATGTTTAGACAATAGTCTAACTCTTAACAGAAAAAAATTCCACATTTCATTGGAATCCCTGGCTGATGGTGACCCTTGAGAAAGTCATCGGGCCGGATTTATTATTATTATTATTTGAATTTTGATTTCTTTATGTTCTGTACTATTTTCACTTTCTTATTTTTTATATCTCTTGATACTTCTGTTTTTTATTCATCTATGTACCACTATGTTTTTAGGAATAGCAGCATACGCGCTCTCTTAATACATTTGGGTATCTTTCTAATTTAATAATTAAAAGGGAAATTGAAAATTCCCAATGACAATATCTAATTTCTACATAATTTTACATAAAAATTTCTTCACGTCTTTCATTAATTTAGGTTTATTTGTTTTGAAATAATAAACTAACAAAATTTAAACCTTTTAATACTAAAATGAAAATTTTCTTTTTCATTCATATCTCAAAAAATAATATCGACATTGACTTAAACTCTTTTTATTGGAAATATATAAGTTATTTTGCACATTTTTCATACCTTCTTAACATTAAAAATTATTTTTGACTTTTTATTTCAAATTTTTCTTAAAATAAGCGTTTGAAATTTTTTAAATTCTAACACATTTAAATGTGGGGGAAGGATGAAAATCAAAAATATGTCGGGGGCGAGCAACATTTTGGATCATTCCTAACTAATAAACTTTTCCATTGCGTTAATATTTTTGTGTTGCCACAGAAATAAAGTATTGAAAGGCGCATTCACAAATTTCAAAATGACAACAGCATTTCATTTAGCTTCCAAATGATAATTATCGTTCGTTTCTTGAATGAAATATTATAGTTAAAATTTGGTATAGTTAAAAAATTTATTTTTAAGAATTCGCTAATGGCAAAAATATGGAATTGAAGAGAAAATACCGTAATATAGCAACTGTCATACAGGAGAGTAGAAAATAATATTATTCATTAAATTCAAAAATTGAATTTTGAACTTACTACTAGAATGATTACTAATATACAGTAAGACCCCGTTTAACGCTGTTTCGTTTAGCGCTGTTTCGGTTTAGCGCTCTTTTATTTCAACCCGGGGATTCCACGAAATCGCTCGCAGCATACGGGGATTCCCCGAAATATTATGCAGCTATAGGTTGCAAATACATATCCGAAAGAGTGTACTTGTATTTCTTGTTTGGTGCAGTATTGTACAGACATATTTTTATTATTGGAAACATTTGTTGACATTATTGTAAATAGGTATTAATTTACATATTAATACTATATTACAGTGTCAAATATTTTGATCTTTAGTTTTTTACAATGGGTGATAATGAAAAAGAAAAGAAAGCAACTAGAAAAAGCATTTCACTCAAAACTAAAATGGAAGTCATTAGAAGATTAGATTCTGGTGAACGTCAAACTCTAATTAGTGCTTCATTGAATTTGCCAACTTCAACAATAAGGACCATCATGAAGAATAAAGAAAAAATACTGTCATCGGCAACTGCAACTACGTCAAGCTCTGCAACTAGAATTACCCGTTCTAGAAATAATATCATAGAGGAAATGGAAAAACGACTGTCTATATGGATTGACGACGAAATTGACCGCAATATGCCATTAAGCCAATCTATCAAAATGGAAAAAGCTAGAAGAATTTTAAATTACATTCAGGCTTAGACAATTGACTAAAGTGAAACTTTCGTTGCTAGTCGAGGATGGTTTAATAGATTTAAACATCGAAATAACCTTCACAACATAAAGATTACAGGAGAAGCAGCAAGTGGTGATACAAAAGCGGTGGCTGAATTTCCAGCGATATTTAAAAAAATAATTGAAAGAAACTATCCTCCAGAATTGGTTTTTAATGTTGATGAAACAGGCTTGTTTTGGAAAAGAATGCCGAAACGAACATTTCTATCTCGTGAAGAGAAACGGGTACCAGGATTTAAAGCTGCAAAAGATCGTTTAACCCTTCTACTAAGTGGTACCGCAAGCGGAGATTTTAAATTAATACCATTACTAATTTACCATTCCAAAAACCCAAGAGCGATGAAAGGCATATTTAAATCAACTTTACCTGTAATTAGTCTAATAAAAAATCCTGGATAACTGCGAAAATTTTCCAGGATTAGCTCACTGAACATTTCTGCCCGTCTGTTAAACGTTATTGCAAAATTAAAAAACTTGAACAAAAAGCACTTCTGTTAATTGATAATGCTCCAAGCCACCCAACAAATTTATCAGACTTAACAACATGCATTCCAGTCGAAGTGGTTTTCTTGCCGCCTAACACAACTGCCTTAATTCAACCAATGGACCAAGGCGTTATATCAAATTTTAAGGCTTATTACTTGCGGCGAACCTTTAAGCAAATGTTTGAAAAAACAGACGGAGAAGAGAACCAGTCCATAAGAGAATTTTGGAAAAACTACAACATCGTAGATGCTGTAGAAAACACAGGCCTTTCTTGGAATGAGATAACAGAAAGATCTTTGAAAGGAGTATGGAAGAATATTTGGCCGGATTTAAGTAAGAGCGATGACGTTGGACACTGTCGATGTGGATGAAATAGTGGAAGAGATAGTGAAATTAACGAAGCAAACCGGTTTTGAAGGGGTAAATGTGGAAGATGTCGAAGAAATAATTCAAGAAGCAGCGGCTAGTCTTTCTAATGATGAACTCAAAGAATTAACTGAACAAGAAGAAAACAAAAATGTTGACAGCAGTGATTCAGAAGAAGAGCAAAAAGAACTTTCGATGGCGTTTGTAAAAAGGAGTTTGTCTACCATAACTGAAATAATGAATCAATTCATTGAAAATGATCCGAATTTTGACAGGAGCTCAAAAGTAAGGCGTGGTGTTAGAGATGCTCTATCCGTTTATGAAGAACTTTTAAGAGAACATCGCAAAAGAAAAAGGCAAACATTAGATGCATTTGTCACAAAAAGGCAGAACACTGAAAACGCGGAAGGCTAACTAAATATGACTGACTTAGAATTTTATTTGTTTTTTTTTAAAGAATATTCGTTTTGTTATTTATATTTTGTTTTTATTTTTGCAAGAAATAATAATGTGGTATTAATTTGGGCCTTAAGAAATAAATATTTGGTTTTATTTTTATTAAAAAAACATACTTTTTAAATTTAATACCTAACCAATTTCCTAGCCATCTTCCCCTAACACCAATATTTACATGTAAAGATAGCCTCGTTTAGCGCTGTTTCGCATTACGCTCTATTTTGATGGAACGTATCCCCCGCGTTAAGCGGGGTCTTACTGTAATTATATTAATCTCCAAAAATTGTAAATGTTAATTGTGGTGGTTCTATTTTCAGTGTTTTTCGACACATTTCACCGATGATATGATTGGTGATAATCTTTTGTCACCACTGATTCCATGTTGATACCGTAACGTCGATCCTAGTGACCTCTGATATTTAGGCTGGACGAAGTACGTTATTTATAGCCTAGTTTCGACATTTTGCAAGACTTTTCGTATATATCATAACAATAAAAGTTCGGTACTGGGGCTAACAAAATAACAAAAAAAAAATGTAAATTTTCAGTTTTAAGAGAAAACAATTTGAAATAATTATTTTATTTGAAAATATTTCCAGGAAACTGCAGAGAGTGGTACATAATCAGAGAAGATAAAACAAGTGTACAGATTTAAGTTTCAAAATCAAGGATGAATCCTTCAGTTTTCATCGGAGATGTCCATTCTCTCCAGTTGAGCGATTGCAAATGTCTTCTGTTCTTCTGTCAGATTGAACTCATCAATGGAAGGCAAAAGTGTTTTACGGTAACTTAAGGGACAAGAGTTAACTATGAAAGATGACCTTTCGATAAACTCCACCGACGCAGACCGAGCCCTGAGGCCACAGTTCTTGATGATGTCATGCAGAAGGCAGTTGGCAAAAAGAATTTGAGTCCTACGATGAGAAATGTCATTTTAGCATAAGTAAAAGGTGAACAATAATTTTTTTAAAAAAAATCTGAATGCTTGTCAAAAATTGTTTAACACTCAGGAAAAGGGAAAATGAAGTGTGCGATTCTAAAGTAGTTATTCTATAAAGTAGAATTTACAGATTTCTCGAATAGAAGTCTGACAAGTGCATATCAATAAAAATATAACGCAAAATGACTTGGTACATTTTGTCTTTGAATAAATTAGAAACTACAAAATGTGTAGCATTGTGCCACGACCTCCTCTAAATAGATTTAGTGCCCACTAATCTAATTTGTGCAGGGAGAATGTTTAGTATCTTGACATTTAATATCGCATTTTCCGTAAAACAAGGGTTTCAAAATGTGTAATTATTTATTAGTCCGTCGATAAGCCAACGGTCGCCAACCTCCTCGAGCCAATTTACTTAGGTAGCCAGAAATATTTGATACCTTACACTGCCATTGTTTCTCCATTTTCACGTATAAACTAATCTTATGTCCATTCAAACACGTATTTTTAAATGGAATAATTCCATAATTTTGGGAATACGTAACTCGATCTTTTTCTTTGGAAGAGATATCCCAAATTTTAATCATTTTAACGAATCAAAAAATCAGAACAGAAAAAGCGCTTGATGATCTTCTGCGAAACTAACAAAATGGCAGACGACAAGGTTTGCACATTTTTTTTAAAATAATGGCGGTTGTTTATCATTATTAGCAGTTTAACAACTCATTGAAGACGACTTCAAAATTGGTGATAGAGATCGACATCCGGCTTTCTGGCATAGAGGTAGCGTGCCCTCCTCGTGTTCTGGTAGTCCCGGTTTGGGCATGGTTGTTCTACTGCGTGCTACCTGTGGGATGCATGACTGTTCCCCCCTGTAAAAAGGGGCTGTGCAAGTGAATGTGGTGTGTGTGTAGCTAAGTCGTACTCTTGGCCTTAGTTGGCGCTACTTAACAAGAGACGCTTCTTTCTAATTAAATCTTCTGCTGTATCAGCAAGATAGCTTGTCTATAGGCAAGTGCCATAAGTAACAACTACAACATATCGATGGCGTAATACGTAAGTACCTCGAAATGTAGCTTTCAGATGGCACTATTATTTTTACAGTATGAAGGTTTTTCGATAGTCTATAATAAGAGGTAAAATATCTGCCTTTTTTCAAATCCAATTGCAATTTCAAGACCATTTTTAAGCGATAATAAGTCATAATATTTTACAATATATAGGTCGTAACACTAGTTTGAGTGGATTAAGTAATGTAATTTTTGAAAGATACATATAAAAAAAAGTTGTTTGTAATTTGGAGCCATCGTTTTCAGAAAGGGAACATCGTCTAGGAAACGAGAACAAATTGGAATAAATATTATAGCGAATCTGCCCCTTCGATTCAAACATCTTATGATTCTTGAAATAATGTTTGAAATAGACTTAAGAATATAAGATGCAAAAATCTCTAGATCGATCTGTTCAGTTCCATACTGAGTAAAGATTGGATTTTAATGCTCGACGTAATCATTTCTTTGGCATTTTTAAAAGTCGAAGAATCCTTTTCCTTTTCTCACAAAAATTAAAAAAAATTGTAACATTTATTTGAAGACCAGCAAATAAAGTCACAATGAGTTCAAAAATGTCTATTTTATAAGACAGCCAAAAGCCAGTTCCACCTAGATGGCGCTTGTAACTTTTCTAGGTAACTTTCTTAGTCAAAGGCTGCATATATCGAACTTTTTTCAATTATTTAGAATGCATAGCTTTGAAAATACTTTCCAGCTTGAATACCACAATATTTTAAACCGATTTGCTTAAGGACGTTTTTAAAAATGTGAAAATACCTGTAATTTTATTTAAAGTCTTTATTTGAGCATTTTCCCATAATTTCGCATGCAAAGCGCTCTTCATATTTGAAAGTTGGAATTACAAATTCAAGGTTTAGCTATTTTAAAAGTTTACTCTTGAAGTCAAAAAATGTGTTAATCAAAATAATTGTGCGTTCGAAATTAGTTAGTATAAACGAATTGGAAGAAATGGAATGTATTTCAAAAACTAATGCATAATTTTGCCAAACATCCTTTCACATTTTTATGCAAATCAAAATAAGAGAAATTTGTTGAATGAACTTACAGGCAATGAACATGAGTTGTTGTCAATTCATCAAAGGGTACTTCCTCTTCGTATGGTTCAAGAAAGGTATTTATTTCCTGTTGACAGTTGTTATGGCTGAAGGTCTCATTGAAACACTTTAGGTTTCTCGTTGCGACTGCAAATTTAAGCATCTTCTTTAATTAAAGAATAGTTGCATCGTAAGAAAACTATCAAATACAAAAGAGAGGAATGTTAAAGAAGTCCTTGACTGTCACCTACTTTGGGTTAAAGAAATAATAAGGCGCTAATTACGCTGTAAAATGCATTGATTTTTTTTCAAAATGTAAATAGTGAAATTAGAATTGCAATGTTATGCAGAAGAAAGGATGCAAAAAAATGTATGTGATTATAAATCTCCCTAACAAACGAAATTAGTTCAAAAATTCCTGTTTGGTACTTTATTACAAGTCATACTGCTCCACTCTGTATATCATCAATATTATATTTATTTTAATAATTTTTTCGTCAATAAAATAAGCGTCGTGAGATTTAACTCAATAATGTAAGTAAATAAAATGTTACAAGCCATCCGGTGAATTTCAAATAACTATAATTTCTTATACATTTATGGAATAGCATGCAAATGTATAAATCTCGACCACAAATGGAAAAAAAAATATTCAAACTTTCAAGAGCTCGGTTTTTCACTTTCATCAAGGATTCAGAAAAGAAATCAGTTATTTACATGTATCAGTTGTCACTATCAATTATATTTTATACTGCGCATAAAATGCACCCCGAAAGCCTCTTTCAAAATTAGAAATAATTAATTTCTACTCTTTTAAGGTATTATAAAGATTATTTAATATATTTAACTAGTTCTTTGCACAGATGAGATGAAAAAATATTTTTTCTGGGAATAAATAAATTGCGAGTGGAATAATAATAATAATATTGTTCAATGCTCTTTGAAATTCATTCAAAAAGTGAAAAAAATGCCGGAAGAGCCGAAGGATGCTGCAGAGGTAGTAATTTTGTGCTTCGTTTGAAGAATAAGTTTAAATCATGTGGTTTCACTACAATATGAAAATAAACTGATAGATTTCAGGGAAACAAATTGCAAAATATAATCGCATTTTCTTCAATGTTTGCTTTAAAAAATAGCGTAAAAGCAAACAAGTAGCATTAATCTAGATTCAGCTGTACTCATCTTAACGCCAATGACAATCAAATACTGAATTTACCCAGTACTGAAAAAATTCTTTTCGAAATAATGCCTCGGAAACGCATAAAGTTCTTAAGTTTTAATTTTACTCTTAAGCAAGCATTTCAAGTTCTCTTAGACTCTTAAAAGGCCGAAAGCCATGAACACAAGCGTGAGACACCATTAATTTACCTTCATTCAAAACTGAACCCTCTTCACAGATTTCTTTGAACACATCTAGAAGCTTTGCATATCGTTCTGGATTTGAAAGTATCCGGTCTTCGTCTTCCTCACACTTCAAGTCATAATCTCTGACACATGATATATATGATGGAAGTTCTCTGCAAATTAATACATATTAATTACAAAATCTCGTTTGCTTTAGTTTTTCTAAGCATTTTTTTTTCAATTACAAAACATTAATTTAGTGTTTTCAGACCTGAGTTTTCAGTTAAAGAAAGAATGAAAAATTTCGATTTTATATGCTTGGTGCCATTTGTTGAGAAATTTTTAGGAAGAATTGTTATGATATGAATTTTTGATATGATAGTTATGATATGAACTGTAAATAACAAGAATTCAACTAAGAAGAAAACAATTTAAAATAATTTCTTGCACGTTGTTAAAAGTATGTTTTTAAAGTAAAAAAGTAATCTTTCTAGAAACTTCCTTAGTATGTTTAGACAGATTGAACTACAAGTGACTGAGGCTTTTTATCGTGAACTATTTCGAAATTTTAGAAAAATTGGTGAATTGGTGAAAAGTTCTTTCCACAAACACAATATCGCTTTCTTTCGTACGAAACACCTATCTTTTCCTTTATACCAATTAGCGCAAAATTGAAAACATTGCGGACAAGGATCTAAGCACAATTGTATTCCTGCAGATAGTTGAACTTAGGAATGCATATAATCACAAACATGTCCACTTTTAAGCAGACTTAGCTTTCAATTTGATACATTCTCGAGATAAAATTATACGTAAAATTTCCTCCACATTGTCCAGTGATTTTTTTGTCAGTCAGTTTTTTTTTATCTTTACAGGCAGATATAATCACTTAAAAGTTTATTTCTGTCTCAGAAATATTTAAAGCACGAAAATATATCAAAATATAAAAGTCGAATTGTTTGTTAAAATATTATTACAATAATACCAGCCTATTAATTACAATAATTAATTTCGTATTCGAGGAAGTAAAAACTCCTTCCTTAGAAAGTTATTGAAATAAATTAAGCTATTCGCTTTTTTTTTCAATAATGAGTAAGAGTTTGCTTATGGACATAAAGCCTTGAATACTTCCACCTCTCGAGGAATTTCATCGAACAATTTTGGTCGTTGGCAGCGTTCAAAGAAATTCTCGTCGCAGTCAATTTCTCCTGAAATACCTACGTTAAAAATATCATCAGGAACACTTTAGCAATTGATGAAGAATTTAATAGGAAAAAGATATTAATAAGTATTAAAAGTAAGTTATGAATATATAAAAAATAAAAGACAGGAAATTCCTTTTTGTAGTCTCTTATTGCAAAGTTGTATGATATTTCGTATAGAGAACTAATTGTGGCTGAGTATATTCATTGGCAATAAGCAAAAACCTGAGTTGATTTAATTTCCTTTTTAGGAAATGGTGGAAACATCATTTATTTTAATTTATGCTACCTTGATATGAGATGTAAAAATATTTTCAGTAAGAACAAAACAGTTATATAAATATTATACTTAAAAATGAGAATATTAATTATTCGGCTTTCTTCTAAATGCGAACAAGGTGTGTCATCTTAGTAAAGTTGCGAGAAATGAATAAACCTTTGAACATCAGTGAACCTTGAACCATTGAATGCAAAAATGGATACATTGTTACAAGCCTGATCAAGCTCTAGATTTTATTTGTAGAGAGGTGTTTTTTTTTTCTTTTGCAAATCCACGAGACGGCAAACCGAGAGATCCTTTGGAAGATGAAGCGCGACATTTATTTCACCTCTGAAAGAATTGCACGCATTTCAGTCATCTCTTTTGTAAATGAAATTTGTGAAGTTACTATTTTACGTATCGTCTTCGCATTTAAGAAGCATTGATAGGAAAAGATTACATTAGCTTTTTTTGGAAATTGTGATGAAAATCGACGATTCTATTGAACAACTGTATTGAGTTCATGAGTTTTAATGAAAAAGCACTGAGGTTTGTTTAAATTGAGTGGAAAGTAAAAAATGACATGAATTGCACTTTGTAAACGTTACTGTCTTATCGCAGACGACTCCATTACTTCCTTTCGAAGATACAATTAGGTGCATGTTTTATAATTGCTTTTAATATTACCTATAAATTATTATTACATAAATTTTTCCCTCGATAGAGTGAAGGATTAGACATTTCTTGACTATTAATCAAAAAATATTTAATTGCTATATAAATGTCGCCGCTTAAGAATTTAAAATTTACGGATGATTCCATACCAACAATTGCAGAAATAAATATTTAAACGCAAGTTTATTAACATAATCATTCGAACCAATAATAAATTCAAATACCTTTTGCGAATAAAAATAGCGACGAAAGAAAAATCCACATGTTTCAGTTAATTCTTTCTCAAAGTGATTATTTGTTAATGATAATTTTCAACTCAAACGGAGTAATTAACAGCATACATTTACTTTTTTTCCATCACGGATTTCCTTTCCATTTGCGATAACGATGTCGAAATCCGGTTTCATTTATTTACGTCATTGCTTTTGATTATCTTCTCTTCCTTTTTTGATTTTAGATAAAAGAATAAAAATTAACTTTAAAGAGTATTTATATATCTGAAACATAAATAATATATTTTGCTTTAATTATAGTTAATAAAAATTGTTACATTTATTGTATTACACACAGACAGAGACACCCCCTATATATATATATATATATATATATATATATATAACTTCAGATCTAGAGTAATCTTTCCTTTTTCTCAATTCAGTGATAAAGCAATCCATTCGGAGACCTATACTCCTATACTTTTAATTCAATAGTTTAGTTCAATATTTGCATATTACAGTTGAGGCACGCAGGTTATGATGATAGTTGTGCCTAAAAGGTCCAATGTTCCTAATTTTACGAATATCTTAAATGTTGTTTATTGAAGATTCTGGGATGAATAGTTATGTTAGTCCATATAAGTAACATATATCTATATTAATAAAAATGCAACTCGAAATGCGTTGCTAAGCGCAAAACTGGAGAACGGCTTGACCGATTCGGCTAATTTTTTAAAAAATATTTTCCTTAAGACACGAGGATGGTTCTTATGGACAGAAAAAATTAAAAAACTGCGTGGAAAATAGTTAAAACGACACTTTTCTTACTTTCCCGCCAAAAATCTTCATTTCCTTCCCCCACACCAACTGAGTTAGATAGTAGGAAGTAATAAATTATGATTTGTTTAGAAAGAAATACGCGAAGTCAGTTGCTTTTCATTTATAGAAAACAGGGAGTGTAAAAAAGAAAGAAAATAGTTGCTTTTATGCAGCTGATTATGCTGATTAAAAACATTCTTCCAAACGGACGTGAATATCATTTTGTTCATTATTTGATAGTTTTATTTTTTACTGTTTCTATTGATTGTGTTCTGATATAAAGTTTTTTTTGTTGTTGCTGCTGTTCTTAAAGATGAAAAATTCTTTTTTATATATAAATACGGCATGAAGAGCTCTTAATGTGTTTATGTTATTTTTGAAACGATTTATGTATGAACGATTCTTTTTAATTTCTTACTTTTTTATATGTATGGATATTTAATCTATGCCTGCTCAAAATAAAGTCTGGGCAGGGAAGAAAATTAAGAATAATGAAGGGGAAAAAGAGTTTGTAGAAAGAAAAGTAGTGAAAAAAAAAGAAAAGAAAAGAAGGGTGTGAGTGTGTCATCATTATTTCGATGTTTCAATTGACTATAGTACCTTCCAATGCGTTGCTATTGGATCTATGAACTTAGTTTGCCCACATTGTAAGGAATTTAAATACAATAATGAAGCAAATGGATTGTGTAGCACAAATGGAAAAGTGAAATTAGTGTCATTGGTTCCGCCTCCAGAGCCATTGTACTTATTGGTTTCAAATACTGGAAAGGATTTCATGCACTTCCTTACAAACATACAAAAATATAATAACTGTTTCCAAATGACTTCCTTTGGAGCAGCAAATATACTTTTAAGATAACAAGACTTATTTAAATTTTTATCATGTCAGAACATGGTGTTGTTTTGGGGAGGAGGTTTTTGGCGTCAATAATAAATTCGTAGGCGAAAAATAAAAATTTTATCTGCCCGAGCATCTTGAAAAAATCTGTTTTAATTACATGTTGCCATTGCATTTACAAAGGCTCTGATTTAAAAAAATTAGTTAATGACCACAGCAAATAAAATCTAGAAAAATGTTATTTTGAGCACATGATTATATAAAATAAAATAAATAGGAAATGTGATTTTTTTTAAATCAATGCGAGACACGTTCGGCCATTTCGCTAAAATTTGGTGGCTAACTATTTTTTTTGTGGCGAAAATGACTGTATATCAAAGCTGTGCTATTGTGTGTTTTATAATTAAATCGTATTTGCCATAGCTATGTATTTTTCATATATGCTTATAGTGGTATCCGTTTGAAAATAATTTAGAATTTCGCCAACTTTTCTCAAATTTCTTTGGCAATTGTTCATTTGCGCCTGGCAAAGGGGAAAAAAAACTTAAGGTTCTAAGTAATTCCCCAACACTAATGCGGTTAGATATAACAACCGGTTATTTCAAACGATTCAGTTTATTTTCGTAGTGTTTGATACATTTAAAATTAATGATTGTTAAGTAATAGATCTTTCGATTCCTTTAGAAGTACTTTAGAATAAAAATAAATCAGATTAATTGAAATTAAAAATTTCTAATCTGCATTTGTTACCCCAATTCATGTTTAAAATTCACGTCTCCTGCAAATGGTTTGCTAACATTTTACATTATGATTAGACTATCAGTTCTCAAGTGGCTTATACACTTCAAAATTTCCACGCGTACGAAGTCGCGGGTAAAAGCTAGTATATATATATATATCTATTATAATAAAAATGCAGCTCGAAATGCGTTGCTAAGCGCAAAACTGGAGAACGGCTCGACCGATTCGGCTAATTTTTGTTTTAATATTTTCGTTAAGACACGAGGATGGTTCTTATGAAGAGAAAAAATTAAAAAACTGCGTGGAAAATAGTTAAAACGACACTTTTCTCACTTTCCCGCCAAAAACCTTCATTTCCTTCCCCCACACCAACTGAGTGAGATAGCAGGAAGTAATAAATTATGATTTGTTTAGAAAGAAATACGCGAAGTCAGTTGGTTTTCAATCATAGATAACGGGATGTTTAAAAAAGAAAGAAAATAGTTGCTTTCATTATTAGTCGGTATGAATATTTAATCTATGCTTGCTCAAAATAAAGTCATAATAAAGTAATAAATAAAGAAAAAAAAGATCAACAGAGGACAAAAAGGGTTTGTGGAAAGAAAAGTAGTGAAGAAAAAAAGGATAGAAAAAAAAGGAGGGGATTTTTTAATATTGCTATTGATTGTGTTCTGATATAAAGTTTTTTTGTTGTTCTTAAAAATAAAAATTCTTTTTTTTTATAAATGCGACATTAAGAGCTCTTAATGTGTTAATGTTATTTTTAAAAGGATTTATATATTAAACGATTCTTTTTTATTAATTTTTTTTGGTGTTCAGTCTGTATGGATATTTTATCTATTCCTGCTCAAAATAAAGTTTAGGCAGCGAAGAAAAAAAGAAAAGGAAAAAACGGTTTGTAGGAAGAAAAGTTATAAAGAAAAAAAATATAGAAAGAAAAAAAAAGGACTTGTAGAAAAAAAGGAAGAGAAAAAAAGAAAAGGTGTGTGTGTCACTATTATTTCCTCTGAGCGCGGCATTCTCCAAGCTGTTTTTAAATTTTCGCATGTCTTGAAAACCAACTGTTGTTAGCGTTGTGTAACTGTTTTTAGTGTAACTTTATTTGTTTAGTGTGTTTACATTTAGACCCATGCCACCTATAAGACGCGAGCGTAGCAATTTGGGCCGTAGAACTAGAAATGCTACAAACCAAGCTAATTTTCAATCTACTTGGACTGCACAGCAACTTGAAGAACGAAATGAAATTGAAAGGATTATAATATTAGAATCACGTGCAATGAGTCGTGTTCAAGTTACTTTCAATATTTCACGAGCGGCATTCAGGTACGATGTTTCAATTGACTACAGTTCCTAACAATGCGTTGCTATTGGATCTATGAGCTTAGTTTGCTCACATTGTAAGGCATTGAAATACAAGAATGAAGCAAATGGATTGTGTTGCGCAAATGGCAAAGGGAAATTAGTGCCATTGGTTCGGCCACCAGAGCCATTGTACTCATTGGTTTCAGGAATTGGTACGAATTCCATACACTTCCTTACAAACATACAAAAATATAATAACTGTTTCCAAATGACTTCCTTTGGGGCAACAAATATATTTCGTGACAATTTCATGCCAACTTTTAAGGTAACAAGACTTATTTTAATTTTTATCATGTCAGAACATGATTTGTTTTTGGGAGGAGGGTTTTGACGTCAATATAAATCCGTAGGCGAAAATTAATTTTTTTTAAAAAAATAAACTTTTAATAACGTGTTGCCATTGCATTTATGAAAGCTGATAAAACTTATCATTTTGTTCATTTTACTTTGATGTTGTTTCATTTTTTCATGTTTATATTGATTGTGTTCTGATAAAAAAATTATTTTATTGTTGTTGTTCTTAGGGATAAAAATTCTTTTTTATACATTAATGTGGCATTAAGAGCTCTTAATGTGTTTATTTTATTCTTGAAAGGATTTATGGAATCAACGATTCTTTTTATTTTCTAAGTGCTGTGAAACACGTACGTACGTAATCAGGCTACGAAAGCCCAATAACTTGAGACAGTACGAAGTCTGTCGGGGCAGCTAGTATATATATA
>JAOUZG010003113.1:2110080-2142798 GCA_026289955.1 Argiope argentata
ATATATATAGGGTGATGCCTAATTCGGCCGACAAATTATTGAGAAGAGAATAAAGAATCCCCTACAACATAGGGTCCCAAACGATAACGTTTAATTGGTGAAAATCGCAAAAACATAGAGAGACTGTAAAAAATTAATAAGACAAATAACTAATGCTTTTAAACGGAATTTTTTTAAGTGAAAGCCTATTCTTAAAAGGTTCTTTTTACATACTGGTAAAATGCGGATTTGATGATCTAGGGCAATGTAAATTACTGAAAATGAAAAAGCAGTTAAAACCCATATTTGCAAATATATTAAAACGAAGAAAAATAAAAGCTTGAAAGTGTAAGGAATTTCATAGTCTATAATTTTGGTATAAGGGTGTAGAGTGAGAACTGGGTAGTTTTATAAATATTCAAAAAAAAAAAAAAAAGAAACTAAAATGAGAACCAGAAAACAACGCTGCGGCTTTTGTATCGATGTTCGCAAAGAGTGTTGCCGAAATTCGAAGGACAAATTCAGAGGAAGGTTGTTAGGCATAAGTGGAAGAAGATATACCTTAAAATATAGGAGCGCAGGTGACGTTTATTCAGTGAAAATCTCAAAAACAGGAGTCGTCAATGAGTCGGGCGAAGAGAGTGGCCCTACGAATGCGGGGATTAGGAACAGCAATAAAGCCTTCTCGTATGCAAATGTTCAAACTTTAGAGGAAAATAAAAGCAGCGAACAACTATTCCTTAATGATCACTGAAGAATTGGTGGTGGTTGAACGCCATTCGCAAACAACAAAGTCAGAATTCACGAATGTAATTAAAATGTGCTGGTGCTCCCTTATGCATCAACCCAATTGTTCCCTGTCGTGAATTCGGAGGAACGTGCAGGTAGAAACCCAGGTACTTTTTGCCGCTGAGTAATTCGGGCTGAAGATACGATCTAAATAGATGACTCTGCCCAGATGTTATTATCCAATTTGTACTGTACATTCAATGACATAGTGCTGTGGGGATTTTCGAATGATCAAATATTCCTGCCGTGCTTATGGAAGACAACTCTTGCAAAGCAGGCTTCAATTTTGAAAATGAAACTCTAGCAGAAAAATGGGCGTCTTCTTGTGAGGCACCAAGCATCCAGCATTCGCACTCCACCAGATTTGTGATTTTCTTTGAAAACTCTACCTACGACATAATGTTTACTGGTATTTTTTCATCTTCTTAATGTCCTTAATTTGATTTACTCTGATTTTCACTTTCGAATTTGACAACGCTCTCTGCGAACATCGGTACTGATGTTGCAGCGATATTTTCTCGTTCCCATTTTAGTTTTTCTTGAATATCTTTAAAACTCCCCAGTTCTCGCTTTACACGCTTATATAATGAATAATAGAATATGAAATTCCTTACATTTTCAAGTTTTTTTTATGTTTCGTGTTTTAATATTTTTGTAAATATGGATTTTAAACTTCTTTTTCGTTTTTTTTTTTTTGTAATTTACGATCCCCTAGATCATCAAATCCGAATGTTACCAGCATGTAAAAAGAATCTTTTAAGAATAGTCTTTCCCCTTTAAAATCCATAGTTTAAAACCATTAGTTATTTTTTTATTAATTTTTTACAGTTTCTAACAGTTTTTCAACTCTTCTTTTATATTTTTGCCAATTAAACGTTGTTTGGAACTCCATGTTGTCTGGTGAATCTTTATGCTTATGGTGCCTGCTATCACACCGCCTGAATTTGTTGATAGAATTCGGCAACATCCTGTATATACTTGCCATTCTTAAGAATGATAGTCGGAAGCAATGAAGGTTATTTTTCGAAGTTTTCACATTTGGACTGATAGCGATATTTACCGTTTTTGAAGAAAATTATTATTTAAAGAAAAATATATTGAAAATAATTAATAATTATCGTTTTGTTGTAACGCCATAATCAGAAAGTTGAGTACTAAGAAATTGATGACCTTTATTGCCTCTTTAATTTATGCCACTTTCCATCAATAGGAAGCTGTAAAAAACATACAGAAGAATCAACATGAGGATACACACTTTATTATTCATTATTTTAGCATAAAAAATAATTTCAAAAGATAAAATATATAAGAAATGAATGTATAACACTTTGACTTATGAATTAAAATATCATCTCTATTTTTTGAAAATGAAAATAAACCCAATAGCATTTGTATAAGACAATCTAGAGCGTTGAAAAAGAAAGAAAAGAACATCTGGATTAAAAGACCTCTAACTCAAACCTAGGAAAATAGTCAGAGGATAAAGAAAAATTATAACTTTTATTAAATTTTACAAACAAAAAAGACATTTAAAATGTAACTACGAAGCATGTAATCTAAAGAAATGAGGTTTTAATTAAACAAATTTTATTTTCTGGACAATTTTTTTTTCTAATTTTAATAAATTTTTCCAATGCGATGTTTTTTAAATGATTTATTTAATATATGCCTATTTATAAATACTTTACTGCTTTATTATTTAAATATTCTGAAATGATTTTTTTATTTTTGTACCCTTAAGAATTTCTCTCTTTAATTTTTTTTTTCTTTTGTTTTAAATCTGTCTTAATGGAAACACTTTATTTTGATCTTCTTTAGCAAGTCTGGCGGAAATGGATTGCAAGCGCAGCCCATTCGCCAACTGTGAGAGACCGAGTTTCCACGAACTTCCGCAAGACATTTCAGAATTTAGAGTTTATTGCTCGTGAGTATGAATTTAAAAGTGCAAAAGTAGAGAAAATGTCGAAATTGCGGAAATCAAGGAGATGCCGAGGGAGCTTTTGAAAACATTTGTTTTTGAGATTCGATGGCTCGTGACATAAATATTATTAAGAGAAATGCCATGCAATAAATTGCCTTCCTATTAATCTTCTTCTTCTTCTTTTTTTGAAAAAAAAATATCACATGCAGAAAACGTCAGCTTTGGAACGAGTGTTACATTCATGTTTTGGAGAGCATTTCTAATTTATGTCAAAAATTCAATTTCCGTCTCTTTTTTGCCATACATCCTCAGAACACTGCAGCAAAAGGTTATTTAATTATAGATGAAATGCGATCTGAATGGAAATTTCGCTATTTTATGCCATATTTATCAAATAGTGATATTTCGGTTTCATTGCTCTAAACAGTCTTTTTTTTTTATCACAGTTCTCAGTTAAGAGGATTTTTCGCCAAGTTTTATCTTTTCTACTTTTCTTTTGGATTTAAAAATGGCTATTTTTGATTAAACGTATTAATACCAGTCTGCATAATATACCAGTAATATCTAGTCAGCTTTAACTGGCCCCCAAACACAACTTTACACTGCTTTGCACCATTTTACTTTGTATGCTATCATATGACTTTCATCTATCTATCAAACACAGTTGTTTAATTGTTCAGTCACAACTTGGTGTAATGCACCTTTCCTTGCTTTTGCCAGCGTAATTTTCTAGTCGCCGAATTTCCTTCAACTCATTCAAAAATTCAAGAAATATGTTTTTTACTGAGATTTCCCGTAATATTCTTTCAAAATTCATGATAATTAATACTGTATCCATACAATAATGAAACTGCATTAATTTTTGGTGACCAATGAACACCTTGTGTCTTTTTTTTTACATTTTTATGTGACAAATTGGAAGAATAAATAAAAAGAGGTCAAAGGTTTAAAAGTTGTCATAAAAAATAGGAAAATTGTCTTCATCCCACCTCCAAAACGTGGTATCAATAACCAAAATCCATAAAAAACAAAATTCTTCCTGGCTGCTCTTTCGACACTCAAGATCATTAGCTGCCTTCTCGTGAAGAAAATCTGTGTCATAGCACAGGAAAAGCTACTAAGCACGGTTTGTTATAACTTTTTCCAAAATGAATGATAGTAATGGTTGCGAGTTTGATTTATCTTTATATAAAACTAATTTCATAGAGTTATACATCATTATATATATATATATATATAAATGTATACATTTTTTTTTTTTTTTTACATTTTTTATTTATATAATCTCCTATGTTTAAAATATTTCAATGATATTTTCGATTGTTTAAAAGTACCCGCGATATGTGATATGAAATGTCCGTTTACTCTTTCGTATGCGTACCATAGGAAAACTATTGTAATCTTCAAAATATGAATTCGTGATTTTAACGAATATCTACTTTTCAGACCTTGACGAGGTCAAAAAACAAATTTTTTTGGCATTATGTCTGCCTGTCAGTAACAATGATACCTCAAAAACGCTTTGAACTAGAAGTATGAAATTTTTTATGTGATCTTTACACCGAAGTCTTAAATTTCACTCAAATTTTAAGCAAATTCCGTTTATATTAAGTCTTTCCTGCTGTTCGAATATAGTTTAACAAGATAAGTGAAAAGAACTGGGTATATAATATTTGGTGCACAGATATCCCATAAATTGTAGATATCAAATTTTAAACCAAATGCAAACAAGGTTGAACCAAAACAAACAAAATCAAACCATCTGTCGGTGTAACCACTTCCAGATACATATAAAAGTAATAATTCAAACATTCAATGACTTAAATTTATTAAATTTGGTATGGTGTCTTGTAATTACAGGTGTACCTTTTTGCCATTTTTTTTCTTTAACCAATTCTTTTATAAACCGAATAACAGCAATTCCTAGCTAAAAACTTTTGGCAAAGATATCGTGTTAGTCATTCTGCCATGTTCACTCAAGATATGTGGTTAAGCGTTAAGTGTCAATAAGATTGAAATAACAATAAATTCAATAGGGTCGGAGATCATTTAAAAAAAAATTGTTGATAATAATCTTCCTTTTACTTCAACAAATAGCTATAAATGAACTATCTAAAGGCACAGTTATAAAATTCAAATATTAATTTTGAAAAGTAGATAATTATTTTTTTTATATAAAGGAAAAATCGATCAATGAATTCTCACACTCTGCAATAAAACGCTATCGTTTGCATTTAATTGAAAAAACAATATTTTCAAACAGCTGTTAATTTCTTCAAATATATTTAAAACGCAGAGATAAGGTTTCATTTCTTGCAGAATAATATCAAACTTTTCACCATAGCTCAAAATTCCAAAGCTTTTCAATAACATAAACTTCGTAACAAACTTAGATTTTATGAAAAGAATACACAAATTTCTATATAATATTAACTTTTGTACCTTGTTACTATTTTTTAATAAAAATTAAATTATGCGTAACAATATAAAAATTACTTATAGTTGTTTCAAAATTTCATTTTAATGTAGCAAGTGAAGAGAAAGTATTATAATCATCGAAAAATTCAAAATCGATATTTTGATGAAATTCGTTTCGGACTTCCCTGTGTCCGAAAAAGATATTTTTGTTATTTTGACCGTGACAAAGATTATATGTTTTTAACAAAGATAACTCAAAAATGCTTTGAGATGCATAAATGAAATTTCATGTATGATTCTTCCACCAAATTTGTTGGTTTCTATCTAATGTTTCGCAAAATCTATCCAGACAAACCTATAGCTGTTTGAGTACAAATGGATTCAATAATTACAAAACGCAAAGAGTGAAGTAAGTAAAATCTTGTATGCAAGTTCAGCATATAAAACAGAGATACGTTGCAAATTCTTATTCAAATCCGTAAAGCGATTGGCCATCCGTCGATACATACTTTCTCTTGCATATATTGCCCCAGGGGGCACCTCGTAATTGAGAATAAGATGCTTCCGGTATGGTGGTAGGTATGGTGGTACCCACCAATGGTGGATCTCACCACCATTGGTGGATACTCCAATAGGTGGGGGTTGAACTCCTCCCATCGATGATGGGACTTCCTTCGGGATGGATTGTACCGTGGCCGGTGATAGTCCTTAGGAATCAACCATAGTTCCTTCAAGTGTTGCTATTACGGCAGTCCGGTCATTAAATTTTATGGTTAATCCTTGTGCCTTCTTGGCGGATCGGGCAGTCTGTCTATAATTTCTCTAGCTTATAATGGCGATAGTTCATAAACGCAATGATTTGAATCAATGTCATTCCTTATATTGTTTTGTGGCAACAATTAGAGTTCCGCTTTAAATTTTGATACGAATTAGTCTACAGAAAGACATCCAAAATTCTCATTCTCAAAATAGGTTCAGCAAAAATAGCAGATCCATGCCAAAGATGTGTAATTGCTTTGATTGACATTTTTGAAAGTTATTCAAGCTATTCGTGACCTTATACAAGGCCAATAAAATTATGCGGGGTGGGGGTGGGTAATTTGAACATATCTGAGAAGACTACTCGCGCGAGGTTTTGTTTGAAGGTTGAAAGTAATTCGAAAATAGTGAAGTTTAAAGGCATCCATTTTTGCCTCACAGACTTCCTAGAAGAATTTTTTTAATAGAAGGAACGAAAATGCCACAAAACTCATCATCTACAGAAATTCCACAATAAAAGAACAATAGAATTACAATACTTGAAATTTTTCAGTGCTGTTAATAGGTAAGCATTGTTGCCCGCTCTCAGGTAAAGTCTTTCGTAACTTGGTATCTAACTTTTTGGATAAAATTATGTTTTTAAAAGTGGTAGAAATTTCAATTACATCTAGAAATGCATCAGATGTACCATTCAGACCAATTTTTTAAAGCTATACACTTAAAAAAAGAAATAGATGTATTTTTGGCAGCAGTGCTTCTTCTTTCGCGCCCTTCACTTGGGGACGTGAGCTATGAGCCTTTGGAAAATGAAAGTTTATATAATTTATAGTTTAATTTTTGCTATTTTCATCAGAAAAAAATTAGACGCTATTTAACTCTATTTCTTTGATTATATTTATGTTTATCAAAGCTTCTTTTTTGTAAAGAAAAAGCAATAAATTTTCCGAAGTTAGTTGAACATTGAGTAGATGCGAAATACTCGTAGATTTTTTCCAGCATATGACTTTATTCTTAGATGAAGTATCTACAGAAATGAACATTTATAAAAGCCTTTCACATGCTACCTGAACTTGATTTTTTTGCATAAAACGCGAACTTTTTGCTGTAGTAATCCATCGGATCGAATAAAGTATTATCTAGAAAAATCTCGGAAAGAAGAATTTGCAAAAATCATGGAAATGAGTAATAATGAGTTCGATTTAAAAAAAATCGAAATTTCTTTCATTTGCCAATTCTACACTTTTATTTAAATTTCTTCTTTTGCTTCTGAAATGAAGAATTAAAATTTCGGCACCGGGTTCCACCAAACATTTGAACGTATGTTTCTTACTAAATGAATCAGTATCTGACTGACAGGCAACAATAATATCCTTCTTATTTGTTAAGTATAGAAATGTGGCAAGATGGACAGCTATCTACTTCACAGGGCGGCAATTTCGTTTAAAAGATTTCCAGTAGCTCCAAAATAAGATGGTCATTACAATAAACAAAGAGATTTCTAATTCTATCATCCATTGGAAGATTGAGACTTTTATGAATCTTTTCCCCTTTTTTAAGGCAGATTATTCGCAGCATATTAATTTTAATAGACATTTTCCTATTGATCTGCAATGTATAAGGAATTGCCCTCTTTGGTATGCATGACCATCTTTTAAAGTCCTATTTTGTGTAGAAACTTTCTGAAATATATATAATTAACTTCTTTATTGTGAAACAATATAATTTCAGAGCGACCAAATCTTATTTGAGGTGTACAAAAGAGTACCAGGATAAATGTGGAATGGGTCGAATTGTGTTATTTCCTTCCACAGAGGTGTTCGAAGCTTCTTATAACGCTGTGTCTGAAGTTTGTGAAGAAGGAAGCTTGCTTAACATAGGTAAAAATATCATTACTTTTATTTTTTTAAAATTCATTTATTATACAGTACACACGAACATGTTTTATATGTTCTTTAGATGAAATATAATCGTATATAGTGAAATGCATTTGTAAGTAATATGAAACGAAATGCTCTATCAATATCAATAGTAGAATAATTTATAATAGCTGAAAATGGAAAATCATTTAATTGCGAAACTTCTTTATTTATATTCTTAGATTTTTTTGGTAAAGTGTTAGCCAAGTAAAAATTAACAACAGTTGTAAAATTTTTCGTAACACTTTAATTCTATTACGTTTGTAGTAAAAAAAAGAATCACAAATAAGAAGATAATAATTTCTTAATGAATCAGCATATATCTTTCATCAACTTCCACTTATTTTTTTAGGATATCCCTCTATGAAAATAAAATTCCAGAATTTAATCCATTTATAGATGCATTATTTTTAATTATTTTAATAGTTTAATTATATTTATATGAGTATATTCATTTTTTTTGTTCTACCAAGTTTTCATAAACTACTTTTTAATGATTACTATTTTGCTCATCAAATATTTTGCAATACTTCCGGAAAACTAATTCAGTTCAATGTGTTCTAAGGAATTTCATTCGAAGATTTGCCAAATATTTTTTAAAATTAATTGCTTAATTTTTTTCCCTGCTTTTAACATTATCACTTAAAATAAATAAATTCCTAAATCATAACCTGGAAATAAATTCCAATATCATAACCTGGTTATTCGCCAAAAGAAAAATCTCAAGATCTGCTTTATAATTTGCTTTATTTTAACTGTGCTTATTTTCTCCTCCATTAAATAATTCTCAATGACAGCATTCTCGCAGCTTTAAAATTTCATTGACAAAAATTTAATATTTCGGAGTTTTAATATTCTTTCCTTCAACCGATGTCACGGTACTTTTTATTCCAATAATTTTAGCTCTATTCAATAATTACTTCCTCGTATACAAAATATGAAAAAAAGTATTGTAACGCAAACGCAATAACTTATAAATGAATGAGTTATCTTGTGACTGCAAATGTAGTTTCGAGCCAAATTTTCAGTCAGTCGCTCACAAAAAAGCTCCCAAAATTGGTATTCCTCCGAACCATTCAGAAGAGAGACTAGAGTCGCGCCTAGGATCAGTTTCATAGTTGTCGTTTGGCGATGACACCTGCGAATGTATCCACACGCCACCATTTAAAACAAAGGAAGGGAAATTGGATCTTTATTGGTGGTCGTGCGGAAAAATTATTTCATATAAATATGAAAATTAATTAAAAGCAAAATTTGATTTTTTGAATATTTAAATTGTTTGTTGTTGTACGTATACAAATTATAGGTTTAAATTTCATTAAGTAACCGTTTCATGCAATAGAGGAATTCATTTGATGAATTGTAATTAGATAAGTTTTGAGACAATGGGAACATTCGTCTTACATTCAGTAGCTTCGTGGCAGATTTACACTCGGCCAGTAATAAGAGGTGCGTAGAAAGGTCGAAAAATACTGTTCTGTCGATGTAAGTAATTGTTCTGACGGGACAGCAACATGCTGCTGTATTACTGCGCAATTGTCCAGCTGGGGGAGAGGGGAGGAGGTTTGGCGTGAAAAATTTGATCACTTGTTGAAAATTAACTCCATTTTTTAAGTTTGTTTTTCCTGGTGAGGGTTTTTTTCCTTTTTTATTTTATTGGCTTTTTTTTCTATAGTTTTCCATTTTTAGTCATGCTGACAATTTTTTTAAAAAATTTATCACGATTCTTAATGTAAACTTCCATCATTTTGATACGATACACGGTGAAAAAGAAACGTTTGACACCAAAACGGCAAGTTACTGTCAAGTATGGAATGCCTGAATCTAACCGATGAAAATGCGATAAACATAAATCAGCCCTTTTCCGCTCTACTGGCCAAAACCCAGTGCTAATCTCAACTACCCATAATTCATTACTCGATTTTTTAGATTAAAAAAATTCCATGCATTCGAGCTAATTTAATCTAGGAAATTTAAATCTGCATTCGAAAGCGGAAATTAGATGATAAAAAAATCAATTTACTGCGAACTTTTATGTAAAGGCATCTCCTTGATTAAATAAAAATTATTTACACTTTTAGATACCATTCTCTTTAAGCTACCATGTATTTTAATTTTAGTGGACGATAATAAAATCTTGCATACATATTCTTATACATATTTTTTGAGTCTGAATTAACTTTTAAATAAGAAATAAATTTTCTTCTGGCGACTCTTCTGAATGCAAAGGCTCAAAGTCTCTTCTTTTAAAATGTTCACAAGCGAAATTTATGACGGAGCTACATCACGCATTTTATATGTAATTTTCTTCAATAAAGACAATATTTGAAATTTTTTGTGGAACATTGAAACGGTAGAGCAGTTTAAAGCTAGTTTGTAGTTTTAATATAATAAGTGTTAATTTATTTTTCAAACTTCAATTAGTCAGGTGTTAATATAGATTTAAATACATAGTGTGTTTATGATTTAAATACATTCAGTATCATTTTCACACTCTTCTTTCAATTCATCATATTTCAAGTTTGTAAAAAATATGAAATAGATTTTTCATTGATTTCATAATTTACTTAAATTCTTGTAACTTTGAACACCAGAGTATTCTGAATCATAATACATCCATTAATGTTTTCAAAATTTAAGTATATATTTTGCCAATTAATTTATTCGTTTAATTTAATTTATAAATGGCACATTTGGTAGGGAATTGAATAAAACAATGGTATCAAAATTTTGAAATATTTATTGAAGAATGGATTATTTAAAACTAAAACAAAATAAAATAAAATTTGTCTTAATTGAAAAAAAATAAACTTCATAGTACACTAAAAAAAGGAATGTTTAAAAATACTTTTTATGAAATTTATTTTCTGAAACCTATTTTTATTTTATAGTTGCCATTGAAAATCTCAGGTGCTTCAACGATACTCTAAGTAAAACTGCATGCCGCAAAGAAGCCCGGGAGTTTTCCGGTCCTTTTATAGAGCGACTCAACGAAGACCCAGAGTTTGAAAACACATTTGATATTTTCTGCCTGTGAGTTCTCAGCGTTAATTATTTTCATTATTTATTTCATCGGAGTTTGGAGCCTTTCAAAGGGCGGCTCTTAAGGTGAAAGCCTTTCAGTCAGTCTAAAATAGGGATGATCATCTTTCTAATGTAATTAATTTGGCGAAGAATACTTTTTTTAAAACGGTAATGTGTCAAGAATATTTTAATTAATACGACTAATAGAACCGATGAATTTAATAATAACCAAAAATTGACATCAATTTGCAAAGTAAATTTATCAATTGTGAAAAAATAACAAGTAATTTTTCTTATCCACCGCAGCTTTTTTCCAGTTAGAAATATACTTCTTATCCCTTAAGATTTAGTAACTAAATTTTGAGTCGGGGACATCTGCATATAAACATCATATAATCACAAAATCAATGATTGATACTTGCTTGCACAAGACATTCCCAGGATGCATCTGGATGTTCTTAGTATTGCAGAATGTCATGAAGATAGCCACATAGTTATTTTTTGTTACCGAATTTCCCTTGATGTTTATTTTTAAACATTTAGTAACATGTTTCATTTGAAAGTGGCAGCCAAGTAAGAATAAAAAAACTGCTGTTTGGTTTTGTGACATATTTAAGTAGGATGATGTGTGAAGAGGCACATCGAACCTTGAGGAATACAACAGGTAATGGTAAAAGTAAAAAAAAGCTGAAACAATCTATCGCGGTTAAGCAAATTTTTCGTAAAATAAAGGATGAAAGTGCTGCAAGCACGAAAGTAATACCGCAATATCAATGCTTAATCGTTGAAATAAGTTGAAACAAAAGAATAATGCAGCGAGAGAACGAATGCAGCAGGAGCGAAATGTTGCCTGGCGACCTTCTTACCAGCTCGAAAATGAATGTTGCAGGCATAACAACGAAAAAGCGTGATCAACGTTATTCGCGGTGACATGTCAATAAGAAGTTATATACATAAAGTTTATGCGTCAATCAGCATTTATCACCTTCAGGAGGATAATGATCCTTTTTACTACAAGCAAAGTATCACTCCTGGAGCACGATATTTTCTTGCAGAAAAAATCAACAAAAATATTCTTTAACTTCAATCCGCTTTTCAGCAACAAGATGGATTTTATTTGGGGTAATTTTTTAAATTGTTTCAAGCAAGACAGGACGGTCGACCATGTTACTAGCTACATTTAGGCAGTTACTTAGTAATTTTGAGCCATGCTCAAGCAAAGAGGGTCTTTAAACCCTGCTCAGGTTTTTCTTTCTTTTTCGTTTCAATCTCCAAATTTTTGAATAAAAAACTGCCCAGTTATAAAAATGTATTTTTTATTTTAAAAAACAATGTAGTCTAAATTTTATGACAAAAGTATGTAATATTGTAAATAAATCTTAAATTGGCTACTGCGACCCCTCGGAAAGCACACGAAAAAATCTGAATGATCAAACAGCCACAACAGCATGGGAACTGAGGTTGTCCTAAGGGCCCTCACCGACCATGGTCAACCTTCCTCTTGGGAGTTCAGACTCGTCATTGATAGGAGCAGCCGGATACTCACCTTTTTGTGTGCTAACCAACCAACATATCGGCCTCTTCTCATTTCACAGGAAGTTACCCCTCCAGGGAGATATTGTAAATTAAGTCATGTGTTAAATATTTTTAATGTCTATATTAATAATCTTTTCTTCCTCCGGTTTTAAAAGATTGTTTTAAGCAATTGTCATAAAAAATTGTTTAGTGAAATTTTTGTTGTGTTTGTCTTTTTTCTTCTTTTCTTAACAAAGGTTCTAATTTCATACTCTTCCAGCGAAGAAACCCTGACTATCGACTGTGTTTTACGAGCCCTGAGTGAAAATTGCGGAGAACTCGTCGAAGAAGCAACTCTTCAATTCATTCGCCTTTCAAAAAGCCTCGAATACTCCTGTTCTGTGGAAGAAGCGACGTCAGTTTTGAAAGAATTGAACAACTTGGATTTGAATGAAGAAAAGAAAAAGGCTGTTATTCAGCTTTTGGAGAAACTTGTAGAAGAAAATAGCAAGTAGAAACCTCTTTTGTGGTTTCGAAATGTAATGCATACAATATTTCCCAAAATGTCAATAAACGCAAGAAAAAAATCTTTCAGAAAAATATTTCTTACTTGATGACAATACGCTTTAATAAATATCGTAGAATCTCTAAAAAGAAAAAAGAAAGACTTCATATATGAGAATTTTGATGTACAGAAATCATGTTGCTTTTATTATCCTTTTCTTATTAGTACAATAAAACATGATTAATATTAAAGGTACAGAAGACTTGAAAAAAATTCAAAAATCAAAGAAATATAATTAAAAAATGCACAAACGTGTATTTAATTTACAAACTTGTGTATAATATTTTACAACTACTTATTCGATCGTTTCTAACACTTTCAAAGTACCGAATTTTTAACCGTATGACATTTTATTTTTTTTACAAAAAAAAAAATTATATGCATTTTGAATTGCTGCATATGATTCAAAAAAATTAATTTTTAAATTTTACAATATTTTGATGAAAATTAAAAATAATTGAAATATGCCAAAGAATTGGCTTATTAATTACATAATATCCCAGTGTCAGAAATTCCAATTTAACAATTCTGCAATAGAATTGAAGTCCCGTTCTAACAAAATATTTTTTAGAAACGAAGAAAAATATTCTGCTTATGTTTTTAGGGGGAGATCATTCCTACAACAGTCGTCCTAATATTTTCTCAAGATTCCAGTTTAAATTGGACCCTCAATCAATGAAATTGATACAATTATCAGATGTTAAGCTCTTGACATGAGGAGAAATTTCTTCTACTTACTGCATTCTGCTTTTAGAACAAAATTCCTTTCAAAATAGGACCTAACAAGGAATCATTAATTTTATAAAAAAATTTTTTTATTGAACTCTAAGAAACTGTGGCATAATCTGTCGAGAGAAAATGACTTCAGAAGGTGGTGTATATCTTTAGTTCGAGTTTCGGAAAAGATTTATCGTTTTATACATCTTTCTCCTTTTTAAAAATATATTTTGAGTATTGTTTATTCGCCAGAAGAATTCTAAAGTTACGATGAATTATTTCAATAGCCAGACTTCATTGCATAAAATTTTATAGCATATTATCTATAATATTATTACAATATTTAGGTTTCAATATCTTGCGTGCAATAATCGTTCCTATTCTCAGAATTGGGTTTTTGAATTATCGCGTTTATTTATTTCTGAGGGCACAGACCAAGGAACTTTTAATACATTTTGGGTGATTGCGTGCAATTTCAACTATGAGTTGCCGATATATGAATTCAGTAATTGGACTAGTGTATTTTCAATCATCACTTTGATCTCACTTAAAAAAAATTTTTTTTTTTAATTTTTTTTGTTCGAATTTTTTTGGATCAAATTCTGTAATCCATTTTCGAAACATTTTGATTAATGAAGTAAAAATTTCAGATATTAGGCACCGTTGGTGAATATACCTTCATCCAGACAATGAATTTCTGCCTAAGGATTATATTGCTTGCTTATTCTTCCATTCTTCAATTCAGTAAGAAATATGTTTTAAAAAAGGAACTTTATCTATGTTTGTCAACTGTCAAAATAACGATAGTTCAATTAGAACACGGTGCGTGAATTGTATTTCCTCAGTTATCTTTCCGAATCTCACTTCAAGAACTTTTTTTTTACTTTTTAAGATAAACTTTTTTAATCATTTAATCAGTTGTAAATCACTTTAATTAAACAAACTATGATATGAATATGAATTAATAGATTAAAAAATCTTCTATAATGCAAATTTGATTAGTCACTGAATTTAGAATCTTCTTAACTCCTGATTAAACGGGGGGAAAGAAAGAAAATTAGATACGCTGCAGAATGAACAACCGTTATATCTGTATAGCCAAACAGATACAGAGATAAACAAAAAACACCCGTCAGATTGGAGCTTTTTACTTGTTTCGAATCCTGATTGAAACTAGAGAGGTCCCCCCTTTTTTTTATTAATATAAAATTTAGTACTGTTTATCAACCTTTATAATCTCATTTCAAAATCATTGTGTTTAAGAAACCCAAAAGACAAATACCAAATGGCAACAAATATCAATTTAATTAAGCACCAGAATGGGGCTCAATCAATTTTAAACTTCGACTGTTCTTTTTAAAATGCTAAACGATATCCTACTGACCAAATTCCATCACAGGAAGGCGAAATGTTGGAAGATTTTTCTGATATTAGTGATGCAGAAACGATTATAAGCGATCAAGAAGAACAAAAAGAACAAGAAAGTGAAGAAAATTCAGACGTATATTCAAAAGACAAGGAAGACGACATGATTGACATCTAAAAATATTTCTATGACTAAAGAAATAATAGATTCAAGTTACCCAAGAAGCCGTTAGTGATCCGGACGCCTCAGCACAGTATTGTTTTGAAGCTGCTTTTTTTCAACAGCTATAATGACATATTCTCTATCTATATGTTGCTTATGAGTGTAAAATATACAAATCTTATATTGACTGCATTTAAGTAAAATTATAAAAACCAACAGTAGTCAGATATGCCCGATTTGAATATGGTGGAGCTACGTCACCTTATGAGTCTACTGTTATATATAGTCCAACAAGATTTGGATCCCATGGCTGAATTTTTTCCCCTGAAAGGTCCTTGTTGAGTATTTTCGCTTTCTTTTTAAACAACAATGTGTTATTTTAGATAAATGTGTTTCAATGTGTTTCAAATTGGAAATGTGAAATACACAGAAAATAAGTGGTCCGTTATATATTTTTTCAATCACAGTTTCAGAAAAGTGACGTTCTCCATAAATAACAACAAAAACTGAAAAAGAATAACTTGATTGTACCCAAGTGTTCTTACTTAGAGTTTTGCCAACATACTGTTAGAAGAACATACTAAAGGTACTACGGAAAGGATTTCATCAAGGACAAAATACCACGTGATAACCAGAGATAATGAAAAACGCGGGGTCATTTTGACTCCCGGATCCAGTTGCGGATTCAATATTTCAATGATATTAACTCATAATGTGCAGTTAGTCTCATCGCATCAAAAACAGTTTTACAGATGACTTTGCTGGTCCCCTGGCACATAGGCAGAGCGTCTTCCTCACGATCTGGGCATTCTGGGTTCGAGACCCGGTCAGGGCATGGTTGTTCCTCTGTGTACTATCTGTGAGGTGTATGAATGTGCTCCCCCCCCCTGTAGAAAGGAGAAGGGCAAGTGAATGTGATGAGTGTGTAGCTAAGAAGTAAGAATCAGAAAACTCTGAAAATATATATCGCTGGAAAATACGAACTTCCTTCACATACGGATTGTTGGTAGAGGAAATATTAAGATTCCAAAAGATTCATGGAATCAGTGTCAAAAATGGTGATTTATAAATTTGAAATACATTTTATTGAAATACATTTTATACATACAATTTATAAATTTGAAAAGGAAAATTTCCAGAAATCCATAAGTTCGAACAACTAATCATTTCAGTTCCGTGTAAGTGGAACAATCTAACAGATTCAATAACAACTAACCAACATGAACACACGGTCAACACCACACATAGCCGAAGTGTACACAAGAACAGCCCTTTCAGCAACAACAATCAAACTGCAGATCAATAGAAAACAACCGTAGGAACATAAAGAACTCAGAGTGAAATCCTCTGCACTTAACTTAAACCCTATGCACTCCGAAAAAAACTTTTGCGTACTTAACATGCTTAAATCCTTTGCACTCCGAAAAATAATTGGATGCAAAATTATTCACCTAACGCAAAGATTTGTTTATTGCTATGAAAAATAAAAAATCATCATTCTTTTAAGTCGAATTTCTTTGAAAAATTAATCCACATCTCTTAACCCTTATGTAGGCATTTTTAACAATTAAATTTGAAAAATAAATGAATAAAACGTCAAAAGGATGCACAATCTTGAATGGTGAGTCAGAGGCACCATCGGAATGGAAAGGGCTAATATTTTTCAAACCTATAGATAGCGAGTACTTGATCAATTCAGTCCTGATTGACTGTTCAACCCAAGATTCAATGCTGCCTGAATTCGTGGCTACAAGACTTAATGGTAAATTGACTTCAGTTCGCTGTACCGGCATTTAATAATTTTCGTGACAGAACAGAAACAGTTTCTGAAAGATCGATACAGATCTTGTTAACTGGATTTGTCACCAAAATCCTTCAGAATTTTGTCGTATATTTTGTCGTCTAATTCATCATCAGGTGTGTCGCTAAGACCTGAGGTCATTCATCCGACATTTATTCAGCGCATTCCATTAAAGTCATCTACTATCGCTGTGGATACTAATGACACTTGCCATGGATAATCTCGCTGACGCAATCAGCGATTTTAAGGCAAGGCTGCTGTTGTTGGCTACGTGTTGTAATTTTGTTCCTTTTTATTTTCTAACAGGATCATCAGTCGAATTTTTATTTAGGCCTATTGCTAAGGTGCGTTCTCCTTTTAAGGAGAAATATTTTTATTAGCAAAAAAAAAAAAAAGAACGTGAAAATAAAGAACCAACTCCAAGGGATCAAAATAAATCTTTCAAAGAGAAGTTTTTAAATTAATACTCTGTTACGCCAATTTAATTAAACATACCATCTGTATATGTGTAATTTTTTTGAAGTCTCGAAATTCTATTCATTGTGCAGATATTCTAGAGATCCAGCATAAAATCGTAAGATCGTCAAGAAATCTCTTCACTTAATTAGTTTCCACTTGCATTCTTTTAATAGGTGACCTCTTAACTAGTTGAAAAACATTGGGTTTTTTCACAATATTTTGTTTCATGTTTCCTGGTCTTTATCAAATTCTTGCCTTCGTAATACTTCACGTAATATCGACTTATTTTTCTTCTTGCTTTTCCTGGGTTCGAAATTTTAATACATTCTGTTCTAGTTTGTACTCGTATTCTTCGGCGAGCTTATCTCACTCGAAAGTTTTATGCTAAAAAGATCATCTTATATTTATCTCAGTTTTTCTTTCTATTCATCTCATTTGCATTTTCTTACAGGAATGTGATCAAAACAAAATATATTTGACAATTTGTCTTTTCAAACTTCATACTTATGCTGATAATGACTCCTTCAGTTTCTTCAATTGAAAAGCTCTATATTCAGAGATATTTTAAAGAATTTTAGTCATACGGATAAACCTCATATTAATTTATCTCAATAATGAATGTGAGAATTGCTATATTCATCAATGCAATAAACTCAGATAACTGTTCTTAAAGCCTCATTCTACTGAAAATGAAAATGATATGTGAAGAACTTGAAAAACTCCTTCACATTTACAGCTTTAATCCTTATTAATGTACCTAAAAATAAAATTACTCCGTTTTGATTAAATGAGGAACAAAATGGAATGCAGTAGCATATGAAATAATGAGTTTAATTAGTTCACATTTAGAATTCTGTTTATTGGTCTAAATTCTTCAATGAGAACTCATTTTAATATAAAATGTCTAGCATAAATTAGTGTTTATGATATTTGAAATTGTCGGCATTGATCTGATGATAGAAAAAAATGAAAGAGAATATATTGGAATAAAAGTCATCAAAAGAAATGTCGGATTATGGTATTATTAAAAATATTTTGTTGCTATTCATATGAGAATATTCAGCTACATGCTGTACGTTTTACATTTATTATCAAAATAGAGATCTTGCTGGTTTTTAATATTCGGAAAAGTGGATTTTTTAAAAAAAAAAAAAGATTTTTTAATATAAAAAACATCCGAAAATAAAAGCATTCTTCACATTTTAAGACACATTTTATAATCTTCAGCCTAACTGTACGAAACATATTCATAATTCTTATTATTTGAAAAATATTTAAAATCGGAACATGAAGCTAGAAAATCAATACATTACTCAGTTTAATGTGATGATCTTCAGTACAAGAATTAAAAGTTTACTTTATAATTATATTTTAAATTAGGTGTCTTTGGCGGTTCTCTTAAATCGTTTATATATAACTTGATGTCCAAAACTTTGTAAAATTGTCAGGCATGGAAACAATGTTATTTTAATTTTCCTATATATAATATCTTTATTTTGTGAATAAAATTTGTAATGGATGCCAGTCCAATATTAATGCAAAATTGAAAATTTAAAAATTCGAATGGTCTATCTTCTAACTTCTACTGTAATGGTACTTCATTTTTTTATTGTTCTTGTAAACTCAGCACACATTAAACAAAACTTTCTTCAATAGCGTTTAACAGTGGAATAGAACAATGAGATTTAAAGCTTAATGAAACAGTAAAAATGAAATTTTAAATTTAGAGAAACAGTATAATATACTGTTGAAATTACTTTCTAAGAAATTGTCAAAAATTGGAAAATTTACTGTTACTTAGTTAAAATCCTTTAAAAAAACCTTTTTAAATTTTAAAAAATATTTAAAATTCGTTTAATTAAAAATATTTAAAATTAATTGAATCCAGTATGAATCTCTGCACAATACAGTTCAGATTAAGAATTAAAATAGTTTGACTATTAACACAAAAACGATGTTCAATATTATCTTCTAAAACATTTTTTAAATTCAAATTGCAAAGAAAAACAACAATCCTTAATATTTTAAAACGAAAATTATTATTGTAGGAGTTTGTCTTCGCCTCAATTGGGAAAATTTTAGCACACAAATCGTTTGATTTCGGACAACATTTTGATTCTCCTTTTGTCTGGTCGAGGACATTTGATTTTAGTTTTTTGAATAAAAATATTCTCGGAATCAAAAATTCATCGTAACAAAATCATTTGAGAACGCGTTCTGTTAGAGCGCATGATCTTCCAGGCAGAGCTCGACGGAAATTAAAAAGCGGATGTGAAAGAAATCCGTTCCGGTCATGAAAAGCTCAGTCAATGAGTCAAAACAAATTGTCAGCAAGCAACTTGTGCGAAAATGATTCTCTTTTTGCTGATGTTTTTAGCGCTCTTCAAAGGTAAGCTCCTTCTCGAGAAATCTTATTTAAGTGCAATCATATCAACCCAGCGATTATGTGTGCGAGATTCACATTAGAGCTCTACAGAGTGGTGTTGACAGTTTACAAATCGGGTTAAATCACATTTCAGGTGAATTTCATAGTATACCGAGGAAAGGAAATCTGTTCGAATAATTTTATAGCAAAAATGTTGAATTCATATCATATTTTAATCATATCAATCATATCAAGTGAATCATATCAATCATATCAAGTAATCATATCAATCATATCAAGTGAATCAATCATATTTCATCATATCAAGTGAATATGATATGTTGAATTCATATCATATTCACTATATTTCTTGCATTTCCTCACGCCTCGGTGAAAGCATCATTTTTTTAAAAAGCAAAATAGGGGTGCATGTGTTAAACATGGGTGTTTTTTATCGGATTTTATTTTTTTCGCTCTAGAAACGATAAACAAACTTCTAGTAGGCTTATTTTGTAACAGAGTTTTGAGAAACTACTGCTACTATATACTATTATTTAAGATAGCATCAAATTTCGTCTTTTTAGATTATTTCACTATTGAATTGCCATCTATTAGTGTTAAAGGACGGATGTAATTTCGGAAATTTATTTGTTGGAATCAGGGAGGCAGGAAACGAGAGAAGTAATCCAGAGTAAATTTAAATTAAAGCTCCTTTTATTTCCGACACTTTTGTCACACGAAAAAATCTAAAAGAAGTAAAGTAAACGAAATGAACGGAAATGTATTTAATTGAATCCAGTATGAATTCCTACGCAATACTGTTCAGATGAAGAGTTAAAATAGTTTGACTATTATCGCAAAAACAATATTCAATATTATCTTCTAAAAGAGAATTAAAAATCATGTTCCGCATTCTTCTGACAAATTGACGATTAAATCTCCCACTGATCATTCATCCGCCCAGGTATCAACAATAATGCACCTTCGACAATTGTGCCAGAAATATACCTCAGAAGATTGGTAGAAAATGAATTTCCATCTTTACTAAATTAAGAAGACTTTTTCTCAGCTCCTCTAGGGAATGTGATCTGTCAAGGAGAAGTTTTCGAATCGTGCCCACGTCCAAACCTGTTCTCTATGATCCCAGTGACTAAAACAGAATATGATGCCTTGTGCCCGTAAGCAAAATGACTTTAAATTTTTAAACCCATTCACTATTAATCTTACATTTATCATTATATCATGTTAAGTTACTGATTTGTCTTTATTTATATTATTTATTTGTAAAATTTAATTGAAGATATTGTTAATCACTTGTTTTAAATTCCACCATTATATCTTTTCACTACTTTATTCAATTTGACTTGCGTCATGTCCCTTAAAATTTTGTTGTGAATTCTGCTCATTTCTTTATATGCCAGAATTTTGAAAATTTAAATGTTATGTGTGTTGTTCACTTAGAGGCAATGCTCTATTTTATCATTTTCAGAAGTCATCATTTCATAGACACGCTTAGTAAAATTTTTATTTAATAATATATCTACAACTTACAGGAACTTCGAATACAAGATTTAATAGCACAGGATGAACATAAGATGATTATATAAGATTCCCACATAAATATATTTCATTGCATCATGTTATTGAAGTGAATGAACAGCGCTGTGTCTTAGACTTCCTCAGATGCAAACTTTCCCGCTATATTTCGTTTTTTAAAGAATTTGCTGATGTTCACGGAGTGCATCTTAATTTTTCCATGTTAATGGAAAATAACTTTGTCGTTACTCTGTACATCGAGTTAAAATGTACGCATGACACATATTTTGTCACATAGTACGACACTTAGCATCAACTTATGAGCAATTTTTATGTGGTAGACAAGTTATTTGTCCGTTCATAACAAAATGTACTGTATGTCTGTTAGGTGAATACTTCCCAGCAGATGTCTTTGTTTAAACTGGTCGCATAAGAAACTGGTACTGAGAAAAGAGCTCATTTCGCGTAGGTAGAAATTCATTCGAATTTCTTTCATTGGCAAGTCCAGCTCGAAATTGGCAATATCTGGCATTATTATATCTAATATATGAAAACAAATTAAAATAATTCACTAATCTCAAAAGTTATTTTACTATTCAGAATCTGGAAAATATCTAAATTTCTTACCATATGCATAAAAAAGACACAAATCAGAGGAAAGGAATTATCATTTGCACAATTAAATGAAAAAAATCAATAAAGAATTTTAAAATTGGATCAATTCATGGCCAAAAATTAATCGCCTTAATATTTAATTAATATTTATTTCATATGTTTTAAATTTATTTAAGTAATTACAATCAAATTTTCCGAAAATAACGTGAGGTAATCTGTCTAATGTAGTATAAAATTGATAATATAGATCGTAATTATTTCATAGTTTTTATAAAGAAGTTGTTTCCATTCTGTTATAAAGTAAAATGTCCATTACTTAATACTCTTGAAAAAATTTCGACATTTATATTTAATCATTTTTTCTGGAGTATATATTTTCCGAAACACCCAAATGACAACCATCATAGCATTAATTTTAAATTTAAAAAAAAATCTAAATGTGATATGTAGCTTAGTTTCAAAATGAAGTCGCTTTCTAAAGCTATTTATATAATTTTTATAAACTATTATAACTTTTCGAAGTTTATAAATAAAAATATTCAAAATTTTAAACTAAAGCTGAATTAATTAATAATCATTTATAATAATTAAAATAATTTAAAATAATAGTTATTAATAATAAAAATATAAAAAAGTTCATAAAAAGGCTTTTGTAACTGCAGCTAAAACAAGAAGACGACCAACAACTTTTTTATCGTTTCAAATTGATGCCCCCCCAAAAAAAATACCCCCAGACATACTTTGGAATTTTCCTAGCGGCCACCATAACAAAGATATTTGTCATGAAGAGTTATCCTGATCAACACACGGACGGTAAATAGTAGAATGCCAGTCTATCATTCTTGAAGAATAGGATAAAATACACGTGAGCGTGTAGTGCGCATTTTGTATGCCACTGATAATATAGATGGAATCCGACAACATTATAGGAGAATCAACAAAATAACTCTAAATGTAAATTAGATATCTGGACGGGTTTCTTTGCGTTGATCCTGCGCTTATAATAATTAATTTTGAATTAAAATATTAAACCTTGAAAAGAATATAAAGTATGTTTTAAAATTACTTTTATGACATTTATTAAATGAAATGCTTAAAGAATAAAACAAAGATATTTTTTATGTTTAATAGTTTAATATTTTTTTTCAGATTTCTTAAAGACTACATTCTATGCTTAGGAGAGTTTCAAAAATATTGCACTACAAAATTTTTTGCAAGGCCCGAAGAATACACAAATGTCCTCACTGCCTTTTCAGAACTCTGTGAAGAAGGCTCCTTGCTCAATATAAGTAATTTTTTCGTTATTTGATTAGTTTTGAGACAGAGAATATCACATCTCTACCACATTTGCATTGTTTTTAAATATTTCAAATATGCGGATCACCAAGCCCAAATGTTTATGATAATTTCGGACTTAAAACCTGATTCTGGAGATTTTTAATAATTCATATTTACTAATTAAATGTGAATCCTTTTACCTTGAAATTCTTTATTTTTATAATTCTATATTTTTTCTAAAATTAAGGAATAAAAAAATAATAATATAAATTTCTTGTCGAAATCGGAATCAAAATTGAGTTTTTATCTCTTTGGAAGAAAACTTTATTATTTATAGATTTACAAAATGTTGAAATACAAAGTTTTGCAATTAAAATCGGCATAAATCTAAAAATAAGTTTTAGGACATTGAAATTTTACTGCCGAATTCATTGACAGTTACTAGATTTTGTTTACTTCACTTATCAGAAAAGAACAATACACCAATATATGAAAATGATGTTTAAATAAAAATCAAGATTGGATTCTTTTGGTAAAATGAGGTGAAATATTTTTATTATGAAGGGAAACTAAGAATGACACATTCTTTGGTAAATTAATTTAAACTAAAGCAAAAACGCTTTAAATATTTTTTTAATTTCATGGAGTTATAACTATGTCTTTCCTTAAGCTTGGTATAGTAAAATAAAAATATGTAAAATGAAACGTTAAAAATCCATCATTCCTTCACTGAAATCAAGTAGAGATTTTATTGAAAATATCTAACACATTGAATACATTTTATTGAATATATTATTGAGCGGAGTCTTCAAAAGTGGGATTGCTTCTGTGTCTGCCATCTGTGTTTAGTTTGCGATAATGACTGATATTTTTATGATCACGCGATATGGAAATATGATTTTGTGTTTATTTTAAGACACTTTTTTTTTTGTCTCTGTTTGTATTTAGTGTCATACCATATTGTAACTGAAACTATTGAAGCATTCTTTTTCAAAATAATATTTTTAAGGAAATTGGAATATGTTTAAGTGTGTTCAAAGTAATTACCGTGAAATAAAGCAATTGATCTAAATCGAGTTTTCTAAATTAAAATTAAATTATTTATTTTACAGTTGTAACCGAAAATCTCAAGTGCTTAAATGAAAGTCTCGGCAGCTCTCTTTGCACTGTCCAGGCAAACACCATGGCAACCACTTTCGAAGATTTTCTCTCTGTTGTGACTGAAACTGGTGCAGAAATTCCTCATATAGAGAGTGTGTCTGTAAGTTGCGCCGTTCAATTTCAAAAGAAACTATCCAATTACAAAACTGGCAGTGCTACACGTAGCTATAATGAATATGAAATACACAGGGTAATTATAATTAAAAATCGATCATTCTAAAACTACTGGATATAATTATAATCACCGTGTACAGTACACTTTAAGGAGAAGCATGTAAATGCTCTGACTGCGCTCATTACAAAAAGTCTTTTTTCAACCTTTTTATAACACGGTATAAATTTATTCATACCACGGGTTATGATATGAAAAGTTTGCTTGATTTTGTTTTTGCTACTTATGTCACTTTACAATCCTGCAGACAGATATGTCAACGTTTTAAGCCCAGTGAGTGTCTCTTATTTTTTTCAGTAGCGCCAACTAGGGCTAAGATTACAACCTAGCTACTTCATGCGTCACATTCGCTTCCACAGCCCGTTTTCAAAGGGGTGCATTCACACACCTTAATATAGAACACAGAAGATTCATGTCCGAACCAGGACGCATATCCCTAAACGCTACCATATAAGGAAGAAAATCGAGCCACATCATTGGTTCGCACCGCCGAGCATTCTGTGACGGGAGTGAGACGTCATTATAATCGAGTTTTGAAATAGATTCAGTCTGTATTTCTTGTACCGAAAATACATTCTAATTTCTGAAGCACGAAGTTGTTACTGTCCTTTGTTGTGGGATTTCTATCTATCTCTACCATTTTTTTACCTATTATTTTTTTCACTAAATGAAATTGTCATATGGATATAACGACCGAGAATTTGCCTTTGAATTTCATAAATGAAATTGTCGAACACAATGAAATAATTTCCATTAGGGTCAATTTGAAATCTATGGATGATTATATTAACGAATGGGTGATTTTAAATTGGGAATTTTGCACTTCCAAATCATATATATATATATATATATATATATATATATATATATATACATTTTGTTAAAAAAACCTTTGTAAAGTAAAACTAAACAAGCGCTAATTTCATATTAATATTTTGTTCATATAATGCCTAGACTAAAGTGTGTTTGAGAGCTTTTTTTTTGCTACTATTAAGTCAGATATTATAGAACTTTCTTATAACACCATCAAGCATTATCATCTTACCCTTGTCTTATAATGCAGCTCACAACAAATTTTTTTTTTGAAAACATTCCTTTTTTGCAAATGTTTAAAGAAAGGGAATGCTTTAATTATATAAAAAATATTCTAACGGATTGTTTGTTGGTGATAATCTGTAGCACTACGGATTGGCAGCTGTTTCCTCACCCTGACCCCACCTTAAGCGAGATCGTCAGCAATTTATTGCAACTGACTTAATTCCAGTGAAGAACAAAACTTTATAATTACCGCCAGTTCAGTTTCATTTCAGTACTTGCTAAAATGCGAGCTATGTGAGAGAGAAAATTATCAGTTGTGTTATTTACTAATAGTAAAGTTTTTCAATCTTTTTTAGGCGGGAATCTTTTTTTGTTGCTTGCACTGCAGACGAAATTGCTGATAAATGCAGTTCTCTTGTGAAAGACGCCGCCCTCGAAATGATTCAGCGGAGTTACGTGATTCAAGAAGCCTGTTCCTCGGAAGATGTAATAAATATTCTCGAAAATGGAAGTCTCGTAGAGTTAACACCAAGTTATCAAGAAATTTTAAACAATGCCCTGAACCAAATGAGCTAAGCTTCATCCATTTGTATTAATAAATTAATAAATACTCTTAACCGTGTAATCATTTATAAAAGTATGCAAATCAGTATGGGTTACAAACTCGAGAATACAACTCATCTCTAGCTAAGAGAGAGTCAAGCTCCTATAAGTTTAAATCTCACAATCTGCCAAAATGTTCAGTAAATTCTGGCAAGCCGTAATCCAGATAGCCGAATTATTGGGGGGAGGGATATTTTTTTTCTCTGAAACTTTTTCGCATACTTACCATACCAATGAGTACCATGGAGGGTAAGAAGGTCTGCCCCCCTTGTTTGGTATACGAAAAAGTGGAGGTTGGCTATCTCCTATCTATGAAGGAACGCGCATCCTTGGGGAAGGGTTGTACCGTGGCCTTTAGGACTCAACCACACCTCCTACCAGTGTTGCTGTCGCAGTAGTTCGGTCATTCCGCTCCAGGCTGCCGGAGTAGTAAGTCTGTGGTTTCCTTTCAATGAAGATCTAATATCTTTTCCTCGGCATGGAATGGTGGTGCTCGGGTAATGCCGAGAATAATTTGTATGACATGGGTGAACGATAGTTGCAAAATTACGATAATTATTAATATTTTGCTTTATCTGACATTTTTACTGAATCTATTTCGGGGTTGGGTATTTTGGACACCATATTTTGATAGAACTACAGTTTTAGTTGAAAAATAGCATGTCGAATATCCTTGTCTTAATACACGGCATTTATGATTCATTGCGTTAACATATAAGCGGAAACACCGACTGACAGATGGCCGAGCTTGTGACAAATTTAGCTCGAAATTTTATGCACGTCTACCATAGAGATATTAAATCCATGCACCGAATGTTATGCAAATTAACCTTTGCACTTTCAACTATGGTAATCATTTATACTTGAACACGGGTAGAAATCTACCGTTAGTCTTAATTCCTAAAAACGAAGTTTCAGGTGTTTAGATTAAAGTATTTTTCAGTTATCATGTTCACAGGAAAACAGACATAATGCCAAAATTTGTTTTTAGAAATCGTGGAGATCAGAAACTTGGAATATTCGTCAAAATCTGCAGTTGAATTTTTGTTACAATTGCAATGCCTCCTCTGCATTTGATATAAAAGACAGTAAAAACTGCCTGCGACTGAAAGCCACACTTCAGCTGACGAGACAGTCTCCGTGAACAAACTATTTCGAAATGAGAAAGTCAGCTCATCTCTAAACCCAAGCGCTTAATTCATATTCATCAAATTTTCTATCTAAGTATAACTCGTTACTAATTAAAAACTTTAATAATAATTTAAAAAATTGTTATTCAATTACAATAATGAAAGGAATAATTGAAATATACATTTGAGAAATTCCTTTTATTGACGTAGAAGTATATGATTAAAGAATTAACAAAACATAAAGTATTTCATTCATTATCTCTGAATGAAATGATTAGTCGTTTCTTTTACTGATCATCGGTGAAGGAGGGGAGTAGGGAAAGGTGAACAAAGTGACCTGAAGGGGCCTCAAACTTTAAGCCGGCTACACCGACCCACCGGAAAATACACTAAAAACACTTAATGCCGAGTCTGAGCAACAACAACGCTGGCGGAAACTGAGATTGAGTCTTAAGGTCCATTACGGTCACGGTACAACTCTTCCCTGGGGATGTACGCCCCGTCAGCATATAAACTAACCTTACATTGATAGGAACCATACAAAAATTTAAGCCCGCTGATTGGTTGGACTCATCCTACGTCATGAAATGTGATGTTTAAGGATTAGCGCAGTGCCTCTCTGATCTTAGACATAAAAAATTCATACAGTTTCTTTTTCTCAATCTTTATGAAATGTCTCTGTTTTTGGAGACAAATCTTCCGGCCATTTTATAATGAAGTGGAATCATTTACTCCAAACCAAATCTTTTGACGCAGTGATGTGAAAATTTTTGAAGAATGCTACAAATGGGTAGCGAAATTCGGAAAATTGACGAACTCGAATTGGAATTCAAAATAAACAAGAAATTGTGAACAAAAAATATCTCTGTATCAATTAAAATATGTTTCTTTGTATCATTTATTTTATTCACTTGTAAACATTTATAATTATCCGTCTTTTGGAAAAGAATTAAAATTACATCATGGCACCCTCTTATGAAAATTAGCGAACTCGATTTTTTTTTTGCGTGAATTAAAAACACACACATTCAAATTTAAAAAAATTGAATAGCCAGCTGTTATAAGCTTCAAATTGTGCTGCTTTCTATCTGCTCTATATTCTTTAGCTATATCTGTAAAAAACACAACAGAATTTATAATATTTGCCCCAAATTAACGTTTATGTAGCAATTTTGGTTACTAAAAAAATTCCTTGTAAAAAGTTTATTTCAGAAAGAAAAAAAGAAAAACAAGAATTCATTTAGAAATCCTTGAAATTTTTCCGAATGAAAAGAAAAAATTTTGGTAAATGAAAGTTGGCTTCCCTTTCAACTTCCGTATTTGAGAAAAAGGAATGGCCTAAAAAAATTGACACCATTTTTTTTTTCAATTGAAAATAAGATAAATTTTTAAATGTTTTATTTTCCTGAAAAATAAATTTTTGAAAAATTATACAAATTATTTTAAATCTTCCATGAAGAAATATTCGTTGTTAGAAAAATGGGAATTTATTATTATATTATTTTCTCTTAAAATTTCTAAATTTTTCACATCGCTGCGAACAGTAATTACATTCTGTGCATATGATTCAACTTCACTACAAAATGAATTTGGAACTTTAATCTCCGAAAACACAGACATTTGAAAAAGAATGAAAAAATAATATGTATTAAGTAGTTATGTCAAAAAAAGAACAAAGGATCGCTATTAGCACACATATATATCAGTTGACTGCACAGGTCCTGACGTAGGATGAGTCCAACCAATCAGCGGGCTTAAATTTTTGTAAGGTTCCTATCAATGTAAGGTTAGTTTATATGCGCCCCGTCATCGGAGGGAGGGGGCCTAACCCCATCTTTTTCTGTACCCACCAAGGTAGTACGAATCAACCTCAATTACTGCGTGTTCTTCGAGAGAGGGTGGGTGATGTAGCGCCGAGAAGGAAATATGCCCCAGTTCATAGTTCACAAAAGAATAGTGTTTTCATAAGCAATGATAGAATTTTTTCCATATAAAATATTATATATACGCATATTTTTAAGTACAAAATGTCTTCTGCAATTTTTTAGTTCAATTTTCTAGATATAATTAGCTATATATTTCATTAGATACCTATATTTCTTAGTTGGAGTGTAAAAGAACAACAACAAAATTTTTGTTGTTGTTTGACTATATGTATTTTAAATAAATACCTAAAAATTCATTAAGAAATATGCAATAATTGTAATAAAAATTAAATTCAAGCATAAATAAAATGATAATTTATTTAAATTAAGCCTTATAGTTTGTTTGCAAAGCAATTCTATCTAAAAAAATTTAATAATTAAATTTAAGTGCAGAAATAACAAATTTCATTAGTTTCAAAAATATTCAGTTGGAAATAGTCAGTATATTCAACGTACAACAACGATTTTATTTATTCCATAACTAAATTAATTTAGTTTAATACAAAATTTATGAATTTAATATGAATAGGTTTGTTGATTAAGGAATTACTAAAATGTAAATCCTATCGGCTCAAAATTGTTTTATATAGATCTACATATCTTAACATTTTCAATCATGGGAACTAAACGATAAAGTATGCCATGTTGAAAGAGAAACAATATGCAATGCACCCTCCAATCCTATGCAGAGAATAGTGATTCAATTTTAGTCTACAAAAGACGATAACAAAACCTCTGTATTTGTGAGAGTGATAAAAATTTTTAAACATAACATTCTCTTCCATTCAGTCCATTCTATTGCTTAAGTTATGTTAGTATATTAACATCCGTTTTTAAAGCAACACCAAGTCGATTTTAGACCCCCCTCCAATTTTGAACTGCAGTCAGATGACGAGGATTTCACCTCATTTCCAAAGCCTCCCGATTGGGCACTAAGTTGTTGCGGAGGGTGGAAAAATCAAAAGCAAAAAACATTCTTTACATGCAGCACTAAAAAAGGGGTGGGAAAGTGCACTTTTCTATTGGCGAATCGATGATTGCACTAATTATTAAATTTTCTGGGTTTGGACTATCAATTGCCCTAGCATTAATATGATTAACATTCATGTATCATATGAAAACTGGATTGCGTTACATGTACTCAATTCCTGTTACAACTGATTTACAAACGAGCATACAATCTGGTTTTTTATTAATCTGTAAATTTCAAAAAATAAAAGCCCTTTGCATGTAACTATTATTTTCTTTTGAAAGCGCGTTGAATAAAATGCTTAAGGTGCCGTCCTCGTCATTTGACCGAGGTTAAAAATAACGAGGACCGTCCCAAAATATCCCTAGTGTTGCTTTAAAAGGGACGTTAATATAAGTAAAAAAAAAATTAAATAGTTATCTCCTCCCTCCAATAGACCTTTCTGATGGATGCATTGAAAACGGGCGAAAAAATTCATTAAGAGGGAAACAAGGATTGAGCCCAAAATTAAATTTGAAACAGCATCAATCTTCGGGAAAGAGCACAAAAAACTCAAGCGCTGTGTCATCTCAAACTGCGAAGCTCAGTGCAGATTTTTTAATTGAGATGGATCAGAAAAGTTTCTCCTTTATTTGGAAAAAACAGATCTCGCATTGACAAAGTATTACACCCATAGTTGGCATAGTTGGCTATTACACCATAGTTAGAATATTAATAGTATCGTTTATTCATTCGTCGCACATTTTTTGATTCATTCACGATCGCGAGCACGTGCGCTTGCGCGCGAGCGAGTGCGTGTGTGTAAAATTTTTAAAAATTTACTTTAATGGGATACCAAAAAATAGAATAAAAGTTTTTTAAATCAAACATTTGGATATCTGAATAAAAACGTTCACCTCTGAAGAAAAAGGCGAAGAAATTAGAATTATAAACATATTCGCAATATATTTTATTTCTAATTAAATGCCAGAGAATAATTTTTCTTATTTTTCTTGTTGACATTAATTATGTTTTTATTCCTGGTAAGACATTTTACACTTATTCAGCTTTAAGATTTTGTTTTTTTAGTAATAAAAAACAAGTAACGTTCCTTCTTTAAGTATATATAAGTAAAAATGTGTCTTAAACGAATTTTTGTTTCTACTACCTTCTTTTTTAGAATCTTAGATTTCTAATTTGTGATTCTAAAAATTATAGAACTTAATTACCAATTTTCCTAAGATTCATTATCAGATTCTATCAATTTTAGTTAAATAGGACTATTTATTAATAATAAATCTTTGAAAAGAGGTGATTAACGTGGTGTCTTGAAGAGCACACAACTGCAAAAGTTTTCAGAGTACTTCATGATGTGTAGGGGATATGAGTTAAAATTTGTCATTTTTACAAGCATGTCAAGATAATCGTAAGCGTTTAAAAATTAAACAGTGCAATAAAAAACACGATTTTTGGCTATAAAACTATCCACAAAAAAAATTCTGAATAACGCCTTAGAAATATTACTGATTCTATCGCCTTTTCATACAGAAATTTTTTTCCAAAATATCGTATTTGGGTTTTATTTATATGAAAGCTTATGCACATCGAATGTCCCTTCTATCTCCTCCGTGTTCGTCGCGAGCATCGAATGGTATTTGTGAATTCCCCTCGCCAAAGGAAGAAGGAAAAGAATCATCTGTTCCTGGAGCAGGCCAAAAAGAAACATAAAAATTTCCATATGTTGCCACCTCATGCCTCAAAGAGGAGTTGCATCGTAAAAGTGAACTGCCTTTTTCGGAAATGGGAATTCAGTTTCGTTTCTTCACTTCTTGGAGAGTGTACTTTCCCCCGAGACCGTTTTGACATCGCATTTTCAAACTATAAACCTCTTCCTTTATTTACTGGCAAAGTATACGCCTAGAAGTATACTTTGAAATAAGCTCGCTGATTTTGCCATTTATTTCTGCTTTTGTAACATTTTTTTCTTTTTTTTCTTTTACATATACACACTTCAGTTTGTGTTAAATTTAATTTTTAAGCTCTTTTGCAGCTATGTTTGCAAAAAAAAACATGTTTATTAGAAATGGTTATACGAGCTGGAAGAAAATGTGTGGTTATTTTTAAAAAATGAGGGAGAAAGAAGAATTTTCTTTAGCACATTTATGAAATAAAACCAATATCGAAATACATTTTGATAAAATGATCATTTTAATTCTGGTTTATAAAAGAATAATCTACGTCTTCTTTTCGCAACTCTGACTCTTCAAAAACCTCTAGTTATCACCTGCTTGTCTTGCTGACTTCATTATTATGAACTCCTGGTGTTGTGGAACTGCGTGCTACGTTCACTATTTAATCAGGATAAGGTTTTGTGAGGCTTTTTTTCCTTCTTTAAAAATGGAGGTAATAGCCAAAGATATACATCATTAGTGTACTCATTTTAAAAGTATGGGCATTATAAAAATGGGTCATGAGATCTATCAAATATTCGAAAATTAGTAGACATGTTGAACGAATATATATATATATATATATATATATATATATATATATAT
>JAOUZG010003113.1:2152018-2207185 GCA_026289955.1 Argiope argentata
TATATATATATATATATATATATCATTCTGGATAAAAGACTTTCGTCGTTACAAATTACTGTAAAAAACTTTCTGTCGAAATTATTTATAAGCGATAATCCTTGCTGAATTCCAACAATTGAACTAGGTAATTTTCTACTATTTTTAGTGACATTCAGACAGAAAATGTCTCATATATTTTTTTCACCAGATAAATCTCTGAAATGTTTTGACTACCTTTGCAACGATTTTGCCGAAGGTTCTTCATCGCTTCAACGACTGGACGTGTTTGAAGACTTCATCCGACACAGCTTTCGGTCTTGAGCTAGGTATCGTTTTACCTATGCTACTGGTTGCGACAGTTTGCTGCGAATGTATAGTATCTTTTCGGAAAATTTCATTGATGTCAGTGTAATCAATTCTAAAAGTAATTTAATTGTAAGAATTTTGCTAGTGATTTACGCATTTACATTCAATGTGTGTCCACTATTTGAATTATTACTAAGCCAGAACATCATGTTTTTGGGATGAGTGTTTTGGCGTCAAAATAAATCCGTAGGCAAAAAATAGAAATGTTATTATCTGCACGAGCATCTCAAAAAATCAGCTCTTAATAACATGTTGCCATTGGATTTACAAATGCTCTGATTAAAAAAAGTAAGTTAAAATAGAAAAATTTCATTTTGATCACGTGATTATATGAAATGGAAATAAATAGGAAATGGGATATTTTTTTAAACAATGAATGCGAGGCAAAGTTTTTTTAGATCGTTTGCAATACAAAAGTGATTCATTCAATTAAAATTAATAAAAATATAATTTAACTTGCCCGAGCACGTGGTGCTTGACCGTTCAAGAAACGATGTTCTGGCATGATACGCTGAAATATGCATTCATTTAATTTTTTTACCTATTTTGTTACACCAGACCTAAATGTTAGATTTATCCTCACTGCTGCACCTGGCTACTGTTTTAAATTATTAGTTTCATCCAAAAGCATTTCTGCTGCAACTGGACAATAATCTATCTAATCATAGACTGATTATTCCGGCCTTCCCGAAGGTGCACGGAAAAACTTGAATCATCGAACCCCTGCCACACTGGCCGGATCTGTGGTTGAGTCCAAAGGACCCTCACTAGTCACGGTACAACTCTTCCCTAAGGACGTACGTCCCTCATAGATTTGAGGTAGCCATCCCCAGCCTTTTCGTATACCCCCAAGGGTGGCGAGAACCAACCATCATACCAAAAGATACTCATTCTCAATTACGAAGTGTACCCCACCCCTGGAGGAACAACTAGTCTTTCTAAATCGAAACCATCCATTAGCGAAGAGAGTGCATGATGATAGTTTATAAGTGCAAATTCATGCAAACAAAATAGATAGACGAAACTATCAAAATTTACATTTTGATAGTTTCCTTTTATCATTCATTTTGATAACCTTTACTATCTCAAATAACGGCTTGTGCTAGAATAGACAATGATTCATTAAAAGCAAATTTCAGGTGCATATTGCTCTCTTTGTCAGAGAAAGGCTTCAGAGGCTTGTTTGCTGGGCGAAGAAGATTTTCAAGTCATTCCAAAGGACGAAAACGAACTGAAAGATCTTTGCAAGTATGTGCTTATTTTCGTATTTTACGATATATTTTCAGATTATGATCTTGTAAAAGGCGTTGAATTTCAAAAAATTAATGAATTCTTATTTTATGATATTTTATAATGACTAATTCATTAGAAAAAAACTTGTCGATAATTGTGTAACTTGTCCATATATATTTCAAAGTGTTTAACCCTTTTTTTGTTAAATAAAAAAGCACATCGGAGAAAAACTATAATAATATTATAATAGGAATATGAATGTTAACGAAACAAATCATAATCATAAGGTCTTAATAGAAATATTGAGATATAAATTAAATAATTAGACAATAATAATTAAATAATAAGCTTACAATAATTAAATAATAAGATTGTAATAATTAAAAAAATTTAATATGAAAAAAATTCAGAATATTTTTAACTTTTAAGTAGTTTATATAAAATACTCACGTGACAATTACAGATTTTTGTACAAGTTTCATTTTTTCTGCTTATTTGAAAACCGTGAAATAATTTAATCAATCAATGTGCTTTCAAATTAATCTACAAATTACTTTACTGAAATACTGAACTTTTCCTTTATTAACGTTAAACCCTTAACTAGAATATTTTAAACCAAGTAAAAAGCCAATCTATCTTTTATAAAACAGAAATAAATAAGCCCAGTTCTGAATAAACAGTGGAGCAATAAAATTTCAGTCTAAAGGATCGTCTTCTAGACAAGGCATTTGAGTCTTGCCGAATCGTAAACCAAAACTCATCAATCACTCAAGTACATTCAATTATCAAAATCAAAATGCTGATGGAGAATTTGTGGAATTACAGAATTGAAAGTATGGCAAAAAATAATAGGCCGATAAATAATTTTTGCATACAACTTTTAAAACGAGTTTACCTGTAAATTGACAGGCTCATTAAGAGAAAGGAATGCCATGTGGGCTAAAATTCTACAAGGTGACCATAAAATAACTTTCCTAGTTTGATCACATTTTCAATTGAAACTAAAGAAAAAAATGAAACCACATTTCATATATAGACTGTGGAAGGCATGTGAAAATGAATTCCGAAGAAAAAAAATTAATATCAAAAGTTGTCGATAGGTGAAATGCTGGCACTATGGAAGTACAGTTATAACTGAATTCATGAAATTCACAGAAAATAATCTTTTATTCATCAATATTAAGGTCTATTGGACGCCGTGCAACATATTCAATATTCAGACCTTCCTTGTGTAAGACATACGGTGCATGACGCTCTCCATTGCTGCTTGCAAACTGTCAGTTTCGGTGTTCATAACATCCCGTCTTATATTCTGCTTCAAGACATGCAGATTTGTATAAAAGCAGCCACGTCATTACTTTATCTGATGTAGAACAATCTTACCAGTAAAGCATGCTAGGCCCCATATAAGTACACATCAACTGTCAAGCGCTAACAACAGTCATGAACACATCAATAGTCCAGAACTAACTACTAACAAATCGTTCCCTTTTCGCATTTTACAGGGAATTCATGGTGCTGCTGTTTTGCACGCACGAATAATTTTACATAATTCATCTAGATATGCAAATTTCCTGGTTAGTACCTGACAGCAGCACCAATATTTCTTCAGTCGGCAACTTTCAATACTTTTTTTAAAGCATTCATCTTCCCATACCGTTCACAGTCCATATATGAAATGTGGTTTCATTTCATTAATTCGTTTTAGCTGTGGAATCCTCAAAAGTGTGAAAGTTATTTTATGGCCGCCCTATATTATGGTCATTTCTTTCAAAGAAATTGTTCCATTGCACACTTCTTCCTTATGCTTCTTAGCAGGAAACTCATTATAGACCACATTTCATTTTGAGGGAATATTTCTTGATCATTTGAGGAATTAATTTTCTTATATTCACGCTTATATTTGTGTTTATCGTGAAGGTAAGTCGGTTTATAATTCGATTTGTATCCCTCCTTAACTGCAGTGTCTGATTAGAAATTAGATTCTATTTTAAAACTATGTCGTCGCATTAATTCAATTAAGAGTCTGCTGCCGTTTCAAATGTTTAGAGATCAACACCCTTTTTTTAACTAAATTACAGAGTTTTTGAATGGCAAAGTAAAAAAAAATTAAGGTTAAAAGCTTAAATTATGATTATTCGATGTCCCAAAATCGGAAACCACAATTTAGTTACCAAACAAAGGAAATAAAAATCACAACTTTAAACTAGAGAATATCATTACTTAATTATTTGAATGCTAAAACATTTTTTTTCATAATTATTCTTATCTTTTCATCCATATTTCCTTTTTAACAGTTTCGCTAAAACTACCTTGCAGTGCGCAGTTGATTTCGTGGACAAATGTGGTAAAAGGAACTTCGACTTGTTCCATTCCAATTATGCAAAAATCGGAAAGTTGATGGACGCAACAGTAGATATTTGTTTACCTACTTCTGAACTGCATTCAAGTAAGAACAACGTAAATTTTATAATACATTTTTTAAATTATATTTGCTTGTTGAAAGTAAAATTAAAATGCATATAGAAAATCAGAGAAGTTGCTGCAAACTCTTGACATTTACAACAATGCAAATTTTGCCCTGACAAAGAAGATCTCAATGAATGTTTTCAAATAATTCAGATCAATCAAAGACATGTGGCAATCATCTACAATCTTTCCTGAACAGTTAGCACCAGAATTTAAGGTTTGGGTTAGACGCAACAAATCTCTTTATGCACTTTTCGGTGACCTTCACGTGAAGAAATCAGAGGCGAGGCTCCCCGGACGTGAGATGGTCCGTCCTATTTTCCCAGAACTGAAAAATAAAATTTTTATTTTTATTTTTAAAATCTGTACTTTATGATTTTGGGTTGCATTTACAGTTTGGAATGGAAGAGAGAATTCTCTCACTATAACACAAGCACCGGTTTTGGCTATGCTGCGCCAAACGCAAAGATAAAACAAACTAACTAGGGATTTCATAATATTTATTAATATTAATTCATATTTGGATTCAGACTTGTGAGATATATAATTGGGAGCAATATGAATATGATTGGGTAACAAACTGTCGGCTTTTTTGTAAATAGATTATGCAGCTGAAAAAAAGTAGAAATAGAAGCAGTCGAAATTTCATTTGTTTGGAAATCTCTTGCGTTTAAAGATATAAAGATAATTCTATTTCACTTTTCAGCTTTTCATAATAACTTCTTTCTCCATTTTCTTTCCATATTTCATATTTGCCTCATTATATTTTCGATATAATAGCTTAGAATTTAAATCTAAAAGTGATTTTAAATCCCTAACATAGAACGTCTTTAAATCCCAAATTTGTAACACTTGTTGAAGCATTCTTATAAGTTCATTTTTTTAAAATACTGTTTTCTTGTAAATAGCTGACACCCAAATAAATTTATCGAAAAAGGTGAAATTTTATTCTTATACTTCTGCAGAAAAGGGGTTTCAGGAAAGAAAATTTTTAGAGGTGATTTAAAATGACCATTACACGGCTGTTGTAACATATTATTGATTTATGAATTATTAATCCAATCAAATGAAATGAAGCATAGAGAATAGGTGAGAAAGATATATAAAGTTTTTTAACTTTGGTCAGATACTTCTGTGATCATAGAAAATAAATAAAAGAAATTTTCCTTGCTTCCAGGTAGAAAGATGTCAGTACAAATACCCCCTCCCCAAATAAACGATAACTGTTTAATTGTGAGACAAACATGTTTTTTTATATAAAAGTTTTTTTTTTCATAAAATTGAACAAAAATGTTTAAATCATCAGACTTTAAAAGTTGGAACTAAACTATCTACTTATCAATTGAAGTACTTCATTTTTTATATTTTGTTTATAGCAGTGTTACAAATGATTATCAAAATAATGGAAACGCCTGTAAATAAATGTGGCATTTTTTAATGCGCTTGGTAAGCCTTAAAATATAATAATAGTCATCACTTTTTTTATAAATAGCAATGTATTTATTCTGGTAGTATATGTTATCCTTATTAAAATTATGTAATTCTTGGATTTTCTTTTTCAAAAGTGTAAAATGCCGGACTTCTCAGATTTTCAAAGAGAACAAATTGTAGAAATCTAGCTAGATGTAGCAAGTGTGTCTGAAACATCCTAACTTTTAGGCGTTTCTTCAGATGCAATGTTTAAAGTCATGACAGCATACACACAGCTTGGCAAGACAAGCTTGGCAAACCAAAATAGTGGGCGGATTGAGAAGCTCAGTGAAAGAGAACGATGGGTATTGAAACGGATTATAATGCCTCAAAAACGAACTGCAGAAAAAGTGGCCGCAGAACTCAATCCATTCTCACGTGTCATTGATTACAGTTAGATGGCATCTTCATAAACAGAATGCTTATGGCAGAGCAGCAGTTCCAAAGCCACCAGTCACAGATGTTAATGGTAAGCGTCGTTTACAGTGAAGTCACGCTCAAAAACCTAGTTGATTGATGAACTGACAATTGATTGATAAACCTCATTACTCTCTGACTCCAAATGTCAGAGAGTAATGTGGTCTGACAAATCTATAACACACTTTTTCCTATGGAACGGATGCGCGTTTGGAGGACACCTGCTCAAACGTATGATCTCGATTGTCGCCTTCCAACTGTCAAACAGGAAGTGGAATCTGCCATGATTGGGTAGCCATGTCGTAGTTTTTTGCTGGAACAATCGTTACCCTGAAGGAAATTTTAACTGACCAGGTCCATCCTAGGAAACTTTGTTTCTTGCAAGTGATGGAGTTTTCCAGAATGATAATGCACCTATCGATGCAGTGTAATTTGTCTTATCATGTTTTGATAGACAGGAGGATGAAGTAAAATAACTGCCTTGACCCGTACAGTCACCCGACCTCAATATATTTGAAGGATGAGTGTCTGTTTTAGAGCGTTCGATACAGAATCGATATACTCTACCGGCATCTCGCCCAGAGGAGCTTTAACAACATCTCCAGTAAGAATGGTAAGTTATTCCTCTAAACACTATTCAACACTTGTATGAATCGATTCTTAATCGAAGCCACGCTGTATTACAAACCAAGGAGGTTCCTACACCATACTAATAAAGGAAAGAGAGGATTCTTTATAAATCTAAGGATTTTCATTATTTTGATAATCACCTCGTTATTATAAGTCTATACAACCAAGTTTACCCTCCCCTCCCATTTTCCATGCATTTAATTTGGAAAGCAAGAACACAATAACATAAATTAAAATAAAAAAGATTTAAATATTAAATGGCACATAAATTCTGTAAACATAAAATTTGAAAGGAAAAAAATCCAAAATTAAGGATTCTCATTTATAGAAAAATGTTTAGACTGCTTTTAAATATAATATTTTTTTATTTTAAATATAATATTTTTTATTTAAAAATTATATAGATAATAAAAAATTATACCTAAATAAATGCAGAATAATAGTTGTTCTGGATTTGTTACATAATATCATTATCTTTTCCAACAATCTATTTTGCTTCCGTATTTATATAGCTTTGCCTTCGGCAGTTCTCTCACATAACCTCATGCTTTCCATGTAGCTTTCATACGCGTGCATTTTTCATCTCGACCTTTATTGCTTCTACAAATAACTAGGTACATTATTATCATGTCAGACATGATTTTGTTTTGTAGATGAAATTTTTGGCGTCAACAAAATTCCGTGGGCGAAAAATAAAAATTTTATTATCTGCAAGAGCATCTCAAAAAAATCAGCTTTTAATAACACGTTGCCATTGCATTCACAGAAGTTCAGAATAAAGAAAATAAGGGAATGACTACAGCAAATGAAATCTAGAAAATTGTCATTTTGAGCACGTGACTATATGAAATGAAATAAACAAGAAATGTGATATTTTTTTAAACATTAAATGCGAGACAGAGTTTTTTGGATCGTTTGCAATACTAAAGTGACTCATTCGATGAAACAATTAAAATGAATAAAAATATAATTTAACTTGCACGAGCACCTGGTGCTTGACCGTTCAAGAAATGATGTTCTGACATGATACACTGAAGTATTCATAGCAGATTTCATTTTAATCCTTTTTAGTTGTCCTTATTCTTTTATAATGCATAGGCTGAGGTGACTTAGTGATGAAATCTTTACTTGAAATTAGAGGGTTTCAGGCTGGAGACCCAATTTCATCGAAGAGTCCGTTGTGTAAGGAGTTTGGAGAGGGGGTGTCAACTCAGTCCCGTCGTCGTCATCTCACCGCGGTACAAAATTATGTTCACCTCAAAATAAAAGCAGGACGTTAGTATAACTAAACTAAACTAATCCTCGGTAATGCATATTTATATTAATAGTTTGCTCACAAATTTCCATTCAGTTCGTGAGATTCAGTGTTTCTTCGATGTTTGCTTTTAGGGAATAATGGAACTGAAGTATCAATTTGCAACTTGTATGATTGGAAGCAACTTCGAAGTGACAACAGTTTATTCCGTTTGATTTGTTAATTTATTGGAACAATCATATCTCATCTTATCTTATTCAAGATATTTACTTCCTTCATCATGGAGGTATAAAGTCTATAAAATTGTCGCTTGTCTCCTTGTGTAGAATGGCGAAAGTGTGGATCCTGCGGGTATTCGCATTGGCTGCACAACTGTACTGCCTCCAGTTTTTTGTTCCCATAGACCTGGAGTTTGTGTCACAAAAAACTAATCACTTGAAAGAAATGGAATGACATTTTTCTAATCGGTCGCAACATCAAATTTTTGCAAATCTGTAAGATCTAGTTTTGTTGTTATTAAATTGTATTTCAACATGAAATCATCTATGAATTTGGAGCAACATAGTTGAAAACGGCATCCTGTTTGTTATGCTTCTATTGCGCTACGGCCAAGCGGACACCAGCATCTTTAATGCGCATTCTTTCTGCACGTAGCTAGCAAACTAAAAAATAAAATTCTAGAATGCTTAGAAATCTTTAATGTATAATGAGGTGAAATTTCCTTAACACCTTATATTGAAGCATGCTTCAACAAAAGGTTCTATGACCCTAGTGTGGATATGCAATTAACGCATTCGTAAAAAATAAAATAATTGTTAATCCAGGGCCAGAGGTGATCGTTCTCTGTTCCAAGGTTAAATTACGATCTGAGATGAGTGAAGGAATATGCATGAATGAACTCCGCCCCCTAAAGAGCGTTGTGGCGTGTGTGTAGCTAAGTCGTACTCTTGGCCCTAGATGGCGCTACTTGTAAAACAAGAAACGTAAATCTCCGGCTTAAAATCTGCTGATGTATCAGCGGGGCTTGTCCATAAGTAACGGGGCTTGTCCATAAGTCCATAAGTAACAACAACAACAGAAACTTCTACTTTTAGGAATTTCTAAGCATAATTTCTTTTTTTAAATTCTTTAAATTAAAATTTTATTTTGATCACATATAGAATTATTTCCGAAATTTGTGATGCAACAAAAATTGAATCCAAGTGGCATATCACACCTTATAAAAGAATCCCTCTCTACCATCAGCACCTAGATTTCATCGATGATGAATTTCTTTTTAAACACTTCTCTTTAAGTTTTGTGATATTAACTAAATAAAATAAAGCAGCTTTTGTTTTTAGCATTTTCCGAAATAACGATTATTATTTAATAAAGGAAACAGGTAATCTTTCCGCTTACTTAAAACATACATTCAATATTACATTCTGGGAAAATAATATTTAGAAATTACCGTACTTATCATCCAATAAAATTTATGGATGCCTCCGTGCGATAACGTAATTATATGAACTGTTCGCTTAAAGGTTGGTTGATCAGACTTTAAGGGTTTGCTGTTTAACCAGTTTTATGCCATTATGGCTAAGAATGTTAACAAGAAAGTACTAAGAAAGTCTGCAGTCTTCCGTCGGTTTTCTATGAAGTAAATTCTTGAATCTGCGAGTCGTCTTTATCTTTACTTTTTTCTCCCTCTTGTCTTAATTCTCCTTTCCAGCAACATGCTTGATACTTCCGATACTAAAGAGACTGAGAAAGGGCCAGGATTCCAGCATGCTACCTTTCTTCGACCGACACATTTCTCACCTGCCCAAATTTCAGATATAAATTTACATCCTCAGGAGAGTCTTTATTTTGACATTGACGATTAACTGGTTCTGGTTTTGGAAAATGTGATACCGTTTCTTTTAAAAACTGATGTTAAGACATAACTAGGTGGAAGGCGAGTGCATATTAGACTCTCAAAAGTCACTGGAATCAAATAAGAGCTATGATGTTCAAGAAATAAAAGCAAAAAGATATTGACTGCCGCAAATATTTATTTTATACAAAGAAAACGGAAAAAATTGGAGAAACATAAAAATGTGGAGATAGAAATCTTATTTGACATGATTTAATATTCAATAACACTCTTTAAGTCATCGTATCTGGAAACTAGAGAGAGAAAAGTAGATCATTGTCCTAAGGACAGATTTCTCTCTCGGAAATTGACTATTATGGACATCTGTATCTTCACATTTATCTTTAAAAAGCATTAAAAAAACGAGACAGAAATGCTCGTTATAACATAATCATACAATCCCCACCTGTATCTTTTAGTTAATTATCTCACACTTCTTCCACCCGAATTACATCACACCTAGACATTTTCTATAGCAAAATAAATCTATCCTCTGATTTTGTGCAACATTATCATCATTACTACTTTGAAATCTGCGGTGCATTTTTTCCTCAGGAGTGGTGCGAATTCTTTCTTGTGCTAAGGGCATCCTTCGAAACGACGAGGAACTCTGCCTCGGACGCTCGAGGGAGGCCGTCGTCAGTCTCGAAAGGGTGTTGGGAGACAACAGAGCTGAGAGAAGACGTCTTCATGAACAATATGACTGCCTGTAAGTGCATTAGAAATGGAACTTCTGTCTACAGTTTAAATTTTTATGGACATACCATCGCAAAATGAAATAATTTTTGTTATTGCAGATAGTGTGAAAATTTCTTTATTGAAAAGAACGTTAATAAATAATATTTTCATAGTGAAAATCAGATCAGAACTGTTAAAAAGTTGTTAAACATAGATTCATTTTTTTTCTTAAACACTATTATTTAATGTACTTTAATTTAACTTAGCTTAGTAACGACTGGGCATTTCTACCAAGATTTCACACCTTCTTAATGTGCAGAAGTTATCAATAAAACCTGTTAAAAATGCTGTGACATGCTCTAAAATTCAAAAACCTCTGCATTTTCTATTAAAATAACGTAAAAAAAAGTGAAAAAGGCACAACAATGAAGATTTGCATCGTAGGTCATACAGCGTTTTATTTGAATCGTACCGAAGAAAAGACTGAAGGGAAGCTAGCTGAATCTTTAAGTGTTGTTTCTATTACTTAAGTGCAGTCGTAAAATAAAAGTTTTTTTTTCTTTTTGTCCCAACGTTTCAAAATTCCTAAATGAATATGAACTAGAAGAATCAAAAAAGTTTGAACTAATCTAAATAAGAAACATTGTTTCAAAAGGGATAAAGGAATAATAAGGAAAAGAGCATCGCGCACTAAAGTGAATTTCCATTTTTGTGAATGGAATTGTCTATCTCCTAGTAATGAATGCTTTTGAGTTTTTGATAAGATATTATTTGTAAAACAACTTTCATCAGCACAAGTTTGGTTATTTACATTTCATACGATTTGAGCTTTTATTGAAAATATTTCCCTTTTATGCCTAAATCAAAATTTATTTTTAATTGATAATTTAATTGATATTTTACTCTATTCAGGTTGCTTGAACAACTACATTAATAAGATATGTCATTTGCAATTTTAAGGTATCTGTCTGAGTTCTCAAGTCATTTTTTACTAAAAGTCACAACATATTTTACTGAAGTCACAACGCTCCTTTTAAAGCGCGTTTATTTATGTTTCCAAATCTGTGTTTGTTTTGTTTTTATGATAATTATATCAGAAAGCATAGATGTTTCTTTAAATGAGCATTAACGAAAACGAAACCGGAAGAGCTCAGAAAATAACCGAAATTCAGTTTTTGCACCATAATTTCATTAATATGAACTGACTAAAATTTACTAGTTCTGTTGTGAAATGTGAATGTGTAGGGGCATGTTCAAAAGCGAGTGGGTCTACTTTTGGGTATTTTAAAAATCTTTTAAAGGTCTATGGGGTAAAGAAAAGCTTACAGACAATGTTACAAATAAATTAAAAAACTATTATGGCATTGCCATAAGATCTAATATTGGTAATTTATTGTAGATTCAAACTGCAACACTTGCTGCATTTGCTCATGTCTGCCCCAATATTATAAAGCCAATGCATATACAAATCCCAAAGAGAACAAATTTTTGGCTGCAAATACCAACATCCACTTTAAGAAAGTAAAAAATATAGACTCTAGGATTCCCCCAAACTTTGATGAAAATTATTAATCCTACTTATATTAAATAATGTGACCAAAATCTTCTGAAAAAAAAAATACCTTCATGGGAAAACACAAAATGCTATTGAAAGTTAAAAATTCTATTATGAACAATTATTCCCCAAAACAGGTTTGTTGAGTTGAAATTTTTGCGTTTGGGACCAAGTATATCTGTACTGTTATTCAATGATGCTTTTTCAGGAATAACACAAATTTTTAATAAATTAGGTATTATTCCAGGTCATTACATATTAACACAATATAGTAGCTTCGACAACGAGGGAATTGTTGAGTCAAAGAGGCAGTCTTTGGCTGCTACAAAATTGCCCAAAAAATAAAGCGGCCTATTAGAAAAAAATAATAAAACAAAAAATAAGGGCGGTATTTGTTATAAAAATGATGAATTTTTAGTGTTTAAAAGGAAATATTATTTTAGTATACGAATAAAAACTATAAAATATTTTTTAAATACATTTTTAATATAAATAAATGTTTGTTATATTATATATATATATATATATATATATATATATATATATATATAACCATAAGTGGTTTGAAGGAAATGAACTAAAGTTTTACGTCTGTTTATAGTTTTTGATTTTTAGCAATTTATTATAAGTAATACCTAGTGTTTTTACGATATTTTTACCATAAAAATGCACGAAATTCCATAATTTTTTAATTTGAATATTTTTTAGCTTTTAGTGCATTGCCTTTATAAGAACAATAACTATATTGTGTAGAATAATAATTTAAATAGAAAATTTCTAATTTTCTGTAGAGCATTAGCGTTTTTCTCTAATTTCGTCAAATTTTACCTAAAATACCTCAATTTAATTGATTAAATTATGTTAAAACATTTCTAATTAATGTTATTAATGATTTTAAGTCATACACATCAATAAAATTTGCTAAAATTTAAAATCAAAGGTTTTTTTAAAAAAAAAATTGTGCTTCCGAAACCTTAAGATTTGTCCCTTAATCACATCCAGTATTTTCGTTGCGATGCATATCCACGTTGTAGTTTTATTCATAATGGTTTTTTTCTTCAATTTCATAAACACAAACACACAATGAAGTAAATTTATTGATAAGATCGGAATTTTAATATGAAATCGTCAGCTGAGACTTTGAATAGCTACTCCATTCTATAAGTTATTCCAAAGTATATGAACGACAATTTATAAATGTTTGCTTTTATTCATGCAAAATAGAATGTAAGCCTATACTTCCTTCATCACATTTCAGATATTCAAAAAATGTTTTTGTTTATAATCCCAATGCTTTTAAAAACTTTTTTAAAAACTTTCAAAATTGATAAGTATAAATTTTGGAGATTTCAGTTCACGAATTTTAATTTTATGGATTGTTTTTCAGTATTGCATGGTCCAAGGATTATTGAAACAAATTCTTTGAAATATTCTTTCTCTCAGGCTTCCAGTGTTGAGTGCCAACTGTTTCCTGGTTCGGATCACAAGCAAGTGTGGATCCGATGCGAGGGACACTGCTGTCGACGTGATGAGGAGGACGGGGCTCCTGGACGGCGTTTGCAGTGCGGCAAACCGAGACAACGCTCTGCAGTCGTTGGAAATTGTGCGGTTTTTAACACAAGAAGAAATTTATGTCAAACAGTTGCTCTGAAAAAATGAAAATCTCTGTCAATGGATGGATACTTTCGGATGTATTTTTTACCAAATGAAAAATATAATAAACCGAATAAAATCCCCTTTTTAAAGTTTTAAAATGATTTTTTTAGCCTGCGGCAAAATAGAAAGCGTCTTATTTTAACTATTTTAATAATGTTTAGTAATTAACTTATAAATCATTATAACAAATAATATCGATTCGAAATTTTGTTTCTTTCAAATTTAAGCCTATGTTGCATCGCTTAAAGGAATTAAAATGAAATAAATTCCTGTGCTTCGTGCTCTCCAGAGAGGACATTTACTCCGCCCCACTTCCGGTTCCTCAACTTCTGATGAATCTTGCCTGATTTCGTCAGACAGTTGGAGGATAAGCCGCAACAACAAAATGAAATGAAATAGTCGATCAACTGTTTATTGGATGCGATTAAATTCTAAGTATAATAAAAGAGTAAATCTTTACCAAAAATATACTATGCACAATGTGAGAAATTTCAAAATCTAACACTATAGAAAGAAATCAATTACAAAGAAACATCAATTACAAAATACCCTTTTTACAAATATGACACAAATCAAATAAAAAGAAAAAAAAATTAAAAAATCCTCTAATTTCTGGGAATTTATATATTTTAGCTATCCTCAAATATTTGCTATTATAAAATATTCATATGTAACGCTATAAATTGGAGATCGTGTACACGGGTCATTTCTTCGAGTTTCAATTTTTAATTTCTTTAAAAGTCATAATATTGCCAATCTACTTCCAACTCTAAGGTACAAATAAAATTAATATAAAAATGAACTCTAAACTGAAAAAAAGGTCTCCATTATAAAATATTTTCTTTGTGTTTTAAAGTAATCCTATATTTTTATCAAGCAAAAGCTTTAGTTCAAATGCTAATTTAAGTTTTATATTTTATTTCTTAAAGAAACACACACACACTGTCTTCATTTATATAAATAATGAAGTTTATTACCATGCATGCATACTTTCTCATGTATTCGATAAACGCGTTTATATATACCGATGTTCATCGTTAAAAATAACTAATTAACATAAAAGATTTTTGCTAGATTTTAAATTAGTATTGAATTTTAGTAACTTAATAAAAAAAAGTTTAGTGATGCTTCGGTATCTCGTTGATAATATGTCATAAAATATGGACAAAATCTAAAACTGACTAAAATCGAAGTAAAAAATTTCAATGTAAATCCAATTAATTCGTTCTGATCATTTAAAAATAACGTCAAAATGTACTTAGGCAAAATAAATGGAGTTTTTAATTTTAAAAAAAAGCTAAGCAATAGGAAAAGAATATAAGAGATTAGTCAGAAGAATGAAAGGTTAACTCGGCATTTAAGTTGTTATTCCTCCTGAAGGAATCTAGAGAGTGAATGCAAAGATCGTGTCTCAAGTTTCATCCGTCTCTCTCAAATTGTTTTACAAATCTTTGTCAAAGGGAGAAACAGACATAATGAAAAAAAATTCGTGCTTCGAGCTCGGAGGGTTATTAAAACGTGCAGATGCGTCAAAATTCAATTACAATAATTTCTCTATACTTCGGCTAAATAAATTTCGATAAAGTGTTCGAATAAAAGTATTCTAATTCTAAATTAAAATATTGAATGATATGAATGTTCCATAAGTTTAATACAATAACGCTGAGCTTTAATTTTAAACTTTTCAATTTTTTGAAAAGTTATTACTAGAATCATATTTCCAAGTTTGTACACAATAGTAATTCTAGACATTCACCTTAAGCTAACAAAATGAGGAAATATTAATGAAGGTATTCAGTAATTAAAAGAATGGCTTCCAAAAGAATATCCTACATCAGGATTTCCGCTTCCTAATTGCTTTTATAACACATCCGTTCTAAAGAAGTAGTATAAAAGAAGAAAATAAATTTTTCAGGGCCATATTTGGATTACGTACTCTCAACAGAAAGCACGCAATGATCGTCTTTTTGGTGTCTCTACTTGGATTTATACTTGGTAAAGTAACCCGTATTGATGATCACACTTTTTTAAAGATTTTTTTTATTTTTAGCTTTAATTTGAATTCTAATGCAGTGAAACTGTAATTAAAAATATCCAATGAATAATAGATTGAATGTTTTTAAAATTTAGTAATAATTCATTTCAAGAAATGAACGCATATATTTTAATAGTCAATTAAAAGTAAATTCAATTTTAAATAAGAAATTTTCTTACAAAAGTATGCCACATCCCATAAAGGATAATTGTAGAACGAATGCATAGAAGAATATGGGCTGTACTGTTTACAAATCTTACTATCTTACAAATCCTACCCAGATTTGTAGATCTTTTCGAAAGAATTTTTGATTTGTTTAGAACAAGATATTTTTGATGCTTCATTGGGATTTTTATTTACACAATTGGATTATAATTATGCCTAGAAAAAGTTTTCAAAACGTAAAATACAAATTTAATCAGTAAATTTCAAATATTAGAAATAATTTTGAAAACGATAAGAAGGAAAGTTAATGCCATCTTGGGCATGAAAAATATAAATATTTACTTCTTGTGTAAATATACTACATAAATTCTTTGTTAATACTAAATTCACTTTTCCATAAGCAAAAACTATATTCTTCATAATTCAAAAATACTACTGACGAAAACTATTAAATAGGTGATTTATGCATAGATAGTAACATTTTTTTTTGAAAAATCAGATGTTCAATGTTTAAATGGAATCTAATTTGATCATAATCATGCTTGCATTCGATTATAATATTACGAGCATTTTGACAAAAACGCTTCATCTAAATGAAAGAAATTTCATGTTAAATAAATTCTTTTCATTTCAATTAAAACGTTCGGTTGAATTTTTCGGAGGAATTACAAACATCGATTCTATCCTTTAAATTTGAATATTTGTAAAAAAAAATGAGAATTTTATTACTTAATTCAAATTATAAGAAGAATATTTGAAAAGTCTCTTTTTAATCAGAAATTATATTAAAATATGTCATCGGAGGGAATTGAAATGGATAGGATTTGAAAATTTTTCGAAGAATATCTCTTACCTTGAGACATGACGAAGTCGAGCCTAAGTGATTCTTGTACAGTTAGTGATTAAAATATACTGGTGAAAGTGTATCATACGAAACTTAAATTTACAGGTGCGTTAAGTACAGAAGAAGCATGCCTGTACAAAGCTGAACAGGACTGTCGTTATTACAGTATAATACCTCGTGTATTTCCACGCAACGAAGAAGAATTTAAAAATGCTTGCACGTACGTATTCAAAAAATAAATAAATAAAATATTTCTTAAACAACAATTTATTTTTAAAAATTTTGTGATGAAGTCATTCATAATTGTGTAATAGTTATTTCCATTAAATTCATTAATATAATGATAAAATGGAAGAATGAATGTTTTTCAAATATTAAGTATCGTTTGCCACAATACTCTAAATATATATCAAAATTCATGACAACAAAAACTTTTCGAGCTACAATTTCTGTTTATTATTTGAATCTGGAGAGTTAATTACTCATAAGTAAGGAATGATTTTAAGAAACAAATATAGGCCAAAAAGAAATGACCAATGCACTCCAGCTTGGTCCATAATAATAAAATGTAATGTAAGAAATATTAAACAAAAATCAGTTAGTTAAAAATGTGTTCATGAGAAAGAAAATTATGAATAAATTATTATTCTCTTTTATTCTTTCTTTATAATTTTTGTAGCTTATCGATTAGAGATAGGTTAAGTACAAAAGAGCTGAAAAGTATGTGCATGCACTAAGTTGGAACTGAATTGCCATTTTTATTTCATGAGACACCTCATCTATTCTCAGATGAGACTTATTCAAGCATACTGGTGACTAAGCTTTAAAAATGAGTTTATCAAATTTGAGTATGTTTTTGCAATAAACGAATATAATATTTAGATGATATTGCAATAACATGTCCGGAAAAAAGGCTTTTTTGGTTTTTTACAAGGTAATCCTAAAGTTCCCTTTGGCTTTAAATTTCGTAAATTTACTGTGAACGTCCGCACATAAATACCGCGAAAGCGGATTGCAGGAGAACAATCCTGTAATGTTAGCAGACTTTGTGAAAGAATTATTCACCAGGCAATCGGTGAATTTCTTGTGATCATTCTGCTCTGGGGCAGAAGAAAATATTTATAGCAGGGATATTTTCATTGCATATATGCTGAAAAAAATAAAAGAGACTCCCAGCTGCAGTGCAGTCCTCTATAATCGTGAATAATTCGGCAAATGATTTTTTTTATTACGACTGCATTTCAAAACTTTGCAATTCATTAAAGCTTTAATTTTTTTAATAGTTCCTTTTAAAAAAATTTAAGTGACTGAAATAAAATTTAAGGTATGATAAAAATCAGTGGAAGTATATTTCCATTCGAATTAAGTTTAATATAGAGTTTTTCTTATTTCTGACATGACATAAAAAAAACTCTATATATTTTAAATATTATTATTGTTATCATTAAACACTGTCACACACTATTGTAAAAATAATTAAAGTAATTACTTCATTGTAATAAATGAAATAATTAGAGTCTTCACTTAACAGAATTTTAAATTCTTAGAAAATAAGAAATCATCTAATGTGAATAACCAAATAATGATAGTTGGAACCTTTTATTATTCGTATTTCTCTACAAAAATTCTTCAATTTTTTTTTAATTTGCTACAAAAATAAGAATCAAATTTGTCATTCTTAGTGACTTTTCTTTTAATTCATAACTAAACGGATCACCAAAATACAGAGAAAATCTGATAAAAAGAAGCTATTTCTATTAACATGAGGAATCAGAATTCCTTATTGCTCAAAAATTATTTTTTGATAGATTTCAAATTTTTTGAAGAAAAAATTCTCAAAAATGATAATTTTTTAAAAAATTATTGTACTAAAGTTCTAGAGATGAAATGCTCTAGAGTATTTTAATATTAATTAATAACAATTTTTCAAATAAGACGTTTCAAAATTTAAAAAAAAACAAGATTTATCTTTGTTCTTAATGATAAACAAGATTTATCATTGCTCTTATTGTTTATATTTTTAATATCTAAATTGAGACGAATTCATTTTAATGTGCCGTTTTCAGAAGTTACACTAAATCTTGAAATGTAAAAAAAATTTAAAAATCATTCCTACTTTTAACTTTGGCTTATAAAACTTTTTTAGAGAAAAGCTATTTTTTTAACTTTATATAAAAGTGAAGTTAATAAAGTACTTTTAATTTTTATGTGTTTGAAGTGGTAAAAATAAAATCTTTAATTTCTTATTGTAAATAGTAAATTCCTAAACGTCAGCGCCAAATGCTTTAAAATATTCTGTAATATCTACTTTCGATTCACAAAGGAGAAAAAAAATTGTTCCTTGTGATAACATCACTAACTGGAATTTTACATTTATGTTTCTCTACTTCTTACAGGTGCAATGGATGTCACCCTAGTTATATCTGGGCACGCACATAATGACTCATTCCTGTTTGGAAAATTTTTGTGTGATTTAGCACTGCATATCCACTTCAAATGAAGGTTTTAAAACCTATTCGAGAGATAGCTATGAAAAGATACACGAGTTTCAAATTCCTGAGACGAGAAATTTGTCCGAAAGGATTTTGAATGAAGCTACTGTCTTGAGGTTTTAGATAAGCCAGGGATAAGACTAGTGATACCTCAGATGATAAGAAAAGACCACAGTGGAGAAAAGCTGATTACGATAGGCTTGGGTTAGAAACCTCTTTGCGTAACAAGAATGGGAACCTCACCTTTTTAGAAATGAATTAGAATATATATCCATAAGTCAGTATGGCCATTTTTGGATTTTTTAAGAATGTATACGGAATCACTAACAATAGTGCAATGTAGATAGCTGGAGAGAGCACGCTGTCTAATGTCAACCTTTTTGACAACTCACTATTTAAAATGAGTGATTTTTACTAAAACATATTTTATGTAATTTGAAATGGAGCATTAATCTAAATGACAAACTTTCTAAATTTGCTACTGCTTTTCGAATAAAGTTTAAAAAATAGTAAGAGAGAAGATATGACGTATGGAACTTTAAATTCAAAAGGAATTATAGCAGTTTACATGTGCATGTACAAAGTACTTGGTAGAAATAATAAATGCTAACTCCTTCTTTTTTTTCCCTAAAACTAAAAATTAAATGGGGAGCGAACTGTTTTTAAAAATTATAACATTCATATGAATTTAAAAGAATTTAAAGAAATGATTGCATCGATTTAATTAAAAATAAAATCGATAAAAAATGTTTTATTAATTTTATTCATCATTCAAAAAGTTATTATTTATCAGACCGAATCAACTAGTGTTGTTTATTTTCAAGTCACTAACATTTTTATCTGTTATTTTCAAGTCATTTGAATCAAACGAAGCAATGTATAGAGGAATCCGCAAGAAACTGCAGTGCAGAAGATGTTGATTACTTTACTGAAAACGATTATATTCGACTTCGTCGTCAGCTAAAAGATGCACAAAGGATGATCGACTTGATAACAGAGATTTGTCAAGAAGATTCTGAACTTCATGCTAGTGAGTAATAGATATATATATATATATATATATGTGTATTCCAATATTGTTAAAATTCTAAACTAAATATAAATTTAGATATTTTGTGGCTTACTGAAAAACAATAAACATTTTCTGATATATATATATATATATATATATATATATATATATATATAGAAAGAGAGAGATGGGCGGGGAGATTCAGTGACTGCATTTAGCTTCTTTATTTTCAAATAAAAAATATTACTCTTTTATTCAGTCAGAAAAATGATTTTCGGTTTCTTTTTTTATAAGAGGGGTATGAACTCATTAAATGACTTGAACAAAAAGAGGCACATCAAAATTTTACTTTGATATTGCTGGAAGGATTATTTTGTCTTCCAAATTGACTGTACAGACGCAATATTTTTACTGGCAAATAAATGTTTTTTAAGCAAATTATCACACAAATATTCTATTCCAAGCGGTTCACTCAGTATTGTAAAGCATTTCTGATGATTAAACAAAACATTATAAAATAGAGCTCCCTCAAAGGATAGTAATTCTCCTGGACAATGATCAACATCATTGAGACCCGCTTCAACCACGAAGAAAATATCTGTGAAATGTCCTAAAGAGGCTTCAAACAGCTTGGTATTTTCTTCACTTGAAGTAGCCTTTTTAGAAGTCAGTGACCATCTTGTGATGAGAAAGAAGGATACCAAGAGCAATCAGTAACCCAGGAGTTTTAACTCTTAATCCATCCCACTCCCTTTTAGCATGTGAGGAAAAGTTGTCCATAATTCACTTTTTTATGTAAGTGCTCTTTAAGTACTCTGCAATCAAATTATTTAAATAAGCCTTAAGCCTTTTGACTCACTTCATAAATACCAGAATTTCAATGACAATTTTTTTTTCGGATTAATATTGTATAAGAATCAAAAAACATTATACATAAATCTAGCAAAGTATGGAAAGTCTAATATATTATTGTCTAGCCTTAACCATTTTCAAACCTCCTATATAAAGGAATTTCATAGTTGAGAGAGAGTAATTATGAATGAGTTTCATAGCTGAAAGAATTGATAGAGATTTGTTACGAATGAGTTTTATAGCTGAGAGAATTGATAGAGATTTGGTATGAATGAGTTTCATAGTTAAGAGAGTTGTTATGAATGAATATCATAGTTGAGAGAACTGCTATGAATGAGTTTCATAGTTGAGAGAGTTGGCGGAGACTTGTTATGAATGTGTTTCCTTGTTGAAAAGTTGTCATGAATAAATTTCATGGCTGAGAGATTTGAGAGATTTATAGAGTGAGTTCATAGTTGAGAGATTTAAGAGAATTAATAGAGTTGATAAGAATGAGTTCATAGTTGAAAGAGTCCTAAACGACTGAATTTTATAGTTGAGTTTCATGTTTTATGATTGAGAAATTTTGAACCGAAACCATCAGGTTTGAAGTTCTCGTTTAAATCCGAATCACTTGAATAAGATATTTTATTAGTTTGCTAAGGGATGTTCTAGTTAGATCTTTGTAAATTTTGAACTTATTCATGATGCATTCATTACTTTCTGATTCCAACTTAAAATCAATGACTGTTTTGAATCAATGACATGTGGCTTATTTTTTTCTAGTATTAATTAATTTTATACTAAATATTAGATTTTGCTATGAAAGTGCTTTTACAGGAAACAAATACATTTTAAAGTGAACTTCATAATTAATGAGTGTTTACTCCTGAAAGCTCTTAATTTTTCACAAATATTTTTTTATGTCTACGTTTATAAAAAAATGAATAACCTTTCAAGCGAATTCATTAATTGTTTAGTATAATGCTTTAATTTATTGTTATTATTATTTTTTATCATTATAATTAATTATTAATTTTTTATTTAAACATTTTTTTTAAATTCTAACTTATACTTCAACCCCTTTTTACCTTTTATACATGAATTTAAGGGAAACAAAAGATGGCCGAAAAAAATAGACAGTAGACAAACTTCTGATTTTTAGAAACGATACATGACGGCATCACTACGCTAAAAACAAAATTAAATTAAAAACCACATTTTTAAGATCAGATGAGATGTTTAAAAGACTTCTGGTTATTCATATTTAAGAACACATCACTAGAGATATCGATCGCTTTATTTTCAAATTATTTTTGATTCGAAACCTTTAAGAGCTATTATTCTACGCTTCCCTGTGCTTTAAACTGCATCATTATGAAATAGCAGTGAAACTATACTTCCTTAAGAAGGCTACTGCACACGATTATAATTAAAATAACTTTATGTAAACACAATAAAAACGCCTCTAAATGACATGTTCATTTATTGCTTTACAGTCAGAAAGTAATAAATAATTAATATCATATGTGTTAATATATCTCGTCAAATGAACTTACTGCCCTTTATTTTTTAAAAAAAAAAGTAGTTTTATAACTTAAAATAGTACAAATAGTTATTTTCCATTCATTTTTTAGATTTTGTTCCAGACATTCCTTGTTACTCTGAAATATTTAATACTAATGATAAAAAGCACTACTGCCGAGATTATTCGGATGAAGCTTTTATTCACATTCGAACTCATTTAAATGCAAAGATGCAAGGAAGGGAAAACGAGAACTTCCTATATTCTTACTGTCTGTAAGTATGTCTCGCACACATTCAATTTATTTGTGTAACATAGAGTACAAGAAAATAAAGCCTCATCATTTATCATACAACTTATTAATGTCTTAAATCTCATTGCATTCATTTAAAAATATCCACTTAAAAATTTTATAAACCTATACAATTTTGATGGACTTTCCTCCGTCTTTTATCTTGTGCAACAATGCACAACAAGATTTGTGTTTTATTATTTGAGAGATCCCAGATTTGGATCCTTTCATTTTGAGTGATAGACCACAGTAACTTAGTGATAAGGTCTTGGCTTTGAAAGTAGGGGGTTCCGAGAACTACACCAAATCTCACCGAAGATCCGTCGTGCTTGTCGGTTTGGAACACCTAAGGCTGGTTACACAAACAACGGATTTTTCCTACGAGATCAATGCACCGTCTCCGCCACAAGAATAGTAGTGTATTGAATGATATTAGAGCTTACACATTTGGTTGAAAAATAAAGAGGCAGCTGCTCTGTCGTAGGCGGATGCTGTGTACTCTCCAGCTGCCACTGGTGCCAATGGAACTTAGATCATCGCAGTCCAAGTACTGGCGCAAATAATCAAATATAACACGGTATTTTTTTACGTCTAGAGTTACTTTTTCGCAGTGAGTTTTACCGCACTGCGTGAAATATAATTTTTTTTAGCATTGATAGGTTTCCATATATTATGAACACGAATGAGTTAAACATTTATAATGAAATTTTAATAGCTTTAATGCAAGAAAGCTCTTTTTTGTGAGTTTTCAAAGGCAGAAACGCAGCGAAAGACGAGAAATTTGTAACGATTTTCAATTGTTGTAAGAAAAAGACTGAAATTTATTATGGGAAATTGACACTTTTTCATACATACCTACTCATACATACATTTCTCATGCATACCTACTCATACTTACATTTGTCATGCATACCTACAAGGAAATTCTAGAAATGACAGAAGTAACCCTCTCTAGTTCAAGAGAATTTTATATACATTTCACGATTGTTTCTGGACTTAATGATCAATACTTTTTATTTCTAAGCTGGCTATTATTAACTAACGTGTTTTTTTTTTTTTTTGCAAAAATATAAACATTATTGGAAAATTAATAGCAATATTATCTTTTCCAAAAAGATTGTACTGTGCGTTTAACTTATTTTTAAATGAATTTGAAGAAAACTTTCTTTAATCTTTTAACTATAATAAAAATAAATTATCACCTCTAAGCAAATGGCATGAAAAATGCTCAATATGTATTACTCGTGATATTCGCGCAATTTTTTCATAAAGAAAATTCCCCTACCACTTACCGAATGAAAATTTCTAGCTTGTGAGTTGAGTCATTTCAAGGTAGAAACACCTTACTGAATGCCACACAGTGCTCGGCCATGTGAGAATGGCAGTGTGCAGATGTCTTTAAAATGTTAATTCTTAATTGGTCATACCACAACTTGAGACCAGAATAGTAATGTTCAGGGTAAATACCACCTTTTATTACGGTTAAGCTATTCACTGACTTTGCATCGTTTGAGGTAATAGAATTTTATATTCAACTTATAGAACTTGTATCTATTCTAAAAGAATTTACTGCAGATCAAGAAATACATTTAAATAACAAGATTTCGCATAAAAGCTTCTTTGAAATTTATACAGTGTTTATTCCATAATTTCCTTTTGTTCTCAGCTAAGGACCTTTAGTATTCTGCGTTTGAGACATTTTGAATTTTCCGGGGGGGGGGGGTATTTTAATAATCTAAATATTTTTAAGTCGTTTCACTGAGCCAAAGCCTTAATTTTCTGTATCAAAAAATTAAGGCATTTTTTTATTCTCGAGATAAAAAAGTTAACATTTATTTTTCGCAATAAAAGTTCAATCCTAATCAAATCACTTAGCCCTTTTCTTATTTTAACTACTCATTTATTTTATTAATTACTTTATTTTGAAACTTTTTAGGCACGTGCTATTTGATATGAATTGCTTCCTGGAGAAGTTCACCGAAAAGTGCAGTCCTGTGGCCAAAGACACAGCCATCGAATTAATAGAGAAAGGTGGCAGCCTGGATGACCAGTGTCCAGCTTCTATTCGTAATGACATTTTGGAACTGCTAGATTCCTTGAAATTGGCAACAGGGAAAGAAGTGCTTGTAAAACAATTGTTAGAAACTAATTCCTTTTTCTAATAAAGATGCTATTTCTACTTTTTTTTTTCAACAACAATTGCACCTGTACAGTACATTTCATATCTTCAATTTGTATCAAATGACTACCTTGTAAAATATCCCAATAAATTCTGAAATATTTTTAAATTATTAGATTTGATTCTACGCAAAAAAAGGGTGCACTTTGTACTAAAATTTTATATTAAATAAATAACTAAACTAAATTTCATATTAAATCAATATTTAAAATATTTTTATAGTTTATATTATAGCTTTAAAATAATGTTTTTCCTCTGAAAGCAGTGACTGGCATAACTTCATTTTTTCCTTTCCAATTTTAATGTATGCTCATTTAAAAAGGGGAAAAAAATGCTCCATTTGATTTTCAATCTGGTTGTTTCTGAGAATTCGAGAATCCCTTATTTAGCATTTTTTTAAAATATGTTAATCAGCAGAAAATTGTCATGGAATAGGTTTGTTTTCACTGGCATTAAAGTAATGGCTCTAATACCTACACTGCATCTAATACAACATCATCACCCTTTTAGAGTGGCCACTGTATTGGTTAAAATACGCCATTTTCTGCGAAATTAGGGATTATTTTTATTAATACTTAAACAGGTTTCTTTATAAAACTGTTTGAATTTCGTATCTATGTCTAAATTTTTTAAAAGTTTCGCTGCTTTTTATATTTGCTATACTTACATCTTAAGAAGGCTATTTTCTCAATATCTAATTTTTGATAAAAAAAATTTCAGACGAAAACTCTCATTGATTAAAATCTAATACACAAATGATTCAAATTTGGCATAACGATCCCTGAACTGGAGAATAAATAATTTATATATTTAGAAATATCTTATAGCGATTTTAATGCTTTACATTGTGAAAAAAAGGGAAAACTCCGTTTTATTTATCAGTCGAACCCCAATATTTTTAAAAAAATGAATAGAAATTCAACCTAATTTTGTGGTTTTGAAACTATACAATATATTTATCATTATATCTGTAAGATTTTAAGCCAATCATTCTAAAAAAAATTTTAACTAGAAAAATTTATCTTCATACCTTTTTTTAGACTCCCTCCCCCTAAAAGAGAATGGCTTTTTTTCAATTTTTAAAACCTTATACCAATTAATTAGTATATTTTGGTTTCCCACGGTTTTTTTTTCAATCTGCTTAATACAAATATTTAAAAATAAAACTATTTCCGACAATTTTTCTAAACTTTCCTCCTGAATGACGTCACCTTAATATTTGCTGCATAATTTGCATATATATACAAGAAGTTGTTATGTCATATAATTATACTCAAATTATGTTTTGCTTTGAAGATATTCTATATTTTTGTAAAAGCTCATCATTATAAAATGATCAATAAAGAGAAGCCTGAGTAAGTAACAGGTCGTTCCTATATTTTCGAAATCAAGATTTGTGTGCGGAATTTCATCCTAAAATGAAATCAATCTGGAAATATATTGCTTCAAACACTGTAATTATCTTATTTTCAACTTACGGGCGATTTTCAAATTTGTTGGCTCATTGTAAAGAAATGAAACACAGAATAAACACTTTCTGTTTCAAGCAACAGTGACTAACATATTTAGTATAAAATATCAGGAGCACTAAACCTATTTTTGGCGCCGAATTCTGCACTTCAAATTTCAAAATCCCCAAATGAGGACCCAGGAAAGCTAATTGGTTAACTTGCAATATATATCAAAATGGGTAATAATAATGAGATTGTCGCTGAAAGCAGAAGCAAGTAATAGAGACAACAGAAAAATTGGAATTAAAAATCCCTTTTTAGCCACAAGCAATCGTATGCAAAGACAATCCAAATAGTCTTGCCAGCATCACTAGATTAAGAAAATAAAATAGAAACATTGACGTTTCTCGATGTTGGGTATTACCAGTGTGGCTTCTAAAGTTTTGTTTCTAAGCATTTTTTTATTATTATTCTTAGAATTTACTTAGATATAGGTATGAACTAGTGAAAATTATTAGAAAATTACTATTGTATCATCTTACCTTTTAATTTAAATATTTTCATGTGGGATTGTACGGTAAATACTATGCATCGGATACCTTTCGGAAACTGAGGCAGAATCAGTTCATTTCTTGAGTCTTCAAGTCGAGTATCACGTGAAGTAATAATTAAGTTGAGTCGTTCTCTCAATGTTCCATCGATTTGTATCGATTTATTTTAATCTCTGTCGTCTCAGAATTTTATAAAATGTCCAGATGTCAAGTGCTCTAAAAGTTTTCTCAGGACAAGATTCACAAAGCGTGCCTGTAATAGTATGTAAACATAGGTTATATCGAGAAGAATCCAATTTCCATCGTATTGCTGGGGCCATATGTTATAGACAGCGTTGCTAGTGCACGAGATTCCTAGGTATTTTCTAATTTTTAATGGTATTTTCCGATTTTTTTTATCTATTTAATTAGTGACGCCACAGGTTAGAATTAAAGAGAGTGTGATTATTAACTAGTATCAAAGCAATTAACGTCAAAATTAATCTCGACCGATCTAAAATGTATAATTTATGCTAAAGCTATGAAAAAAAATTGTAATTATATCAAAATGTTACTTACATTTGGATAGAAATGACAAAAAATAAATCCATCCCGTTGTAAATTCATGTCACATATACTTTGTCCGTCAACTAAACACAAATACTGAGAGTGAGAAAGTAAATGTCAAATTATTACCATGCGAGAGCATGATATTTTGGTTTGTAGGTTTCACCGGCTCCGAAATTTACGGCCAAAAAAATATTTTTACCTGCGTTTACTGCGTCTCTGACAGCAGATGCGTTTATAAAAGGTTGACCTGCTTTTACCAATAGTTCTTTATTATTACATATGCTTCTTTACAATAGATGTGTTTTTAAAAAGTTTACGTAGGACATTATAGCTGTTAATTCATCTCAAAATCGGTCAAGCTCTAAAATTTTATTTTCCAGCTAGAAAAATTGAAAATGAAAGTTTAACAAATTTATATATATACTATTTGATAGAGAAGTTTCGTGATTGTTTTGAACTGGTTTAAATTACTTAATGACTTAAATTAAGATAAATAATGAATTAAAAATAATAATTTTCTCACACTATAACTTGAAATTCAAGATCAAAGATTTCATTTTTATTTTATTTAAAGTTATGATCTCTTAGTTATATATATATACTGAAGAGGGAAAAGAAGTTTTCTACATTCGAACCATTTTGTGGGTTCTAATCTTTGAATCTATGGCTAGGGTTACTCTTTGTGGATTTCTCAGAAGTCTCAGTTGTGAATATTGAGACTTATAGTTGAGTGTTGAATTGAAGAGAATCTGAAGAAAAAACCTCAAGCACGTATAACGTCATCTATCGTGTCTCGAAAGCCTTCCCGATCCAGTAATATTGCTATGTGGTTCTGGATTGCCTGTGTCTATACACTGTTAACTATCTCAATTATTATGTATATTGATGAATAAATTTTAACTTTATGATAATCAATTACAATTGTATGTCCAATCATCTCTCATGAATTTTACAATGGTAAATAGCACGACGTTCGTTCTCACAATTAGAAAATGACAGCATTTACTTATTCGTGTTTGAAAGTTAAAGTGGTTTGATGTTTCGTTTATAAATTAAGATAATTACTTGTCGTTATTGATTTGTAATTGCGATTTTTATAGGTATATAATGATATTAATATTGTATTAAATTTAAAAATACAGAATCATTTTGAAAAGTTGAGGATTTCCAGTTGTTATATAAAGATTCTCATCAGCCAGCGGCTTCTCTAGCACTTTGAATCAGTTCAAGTAGGCACATTTATAATACTTGCTTTATTTGGCATAAGCACATGACATGAACACAAAAGACATCGCAGCAAATTTTACAGTTATTTTCAAGTCATAAAGGGGCACCAACTCTGGCAAACTGACCATAGCAATCAATACTCTATTCACTCAGTTCGTTTTCATATCTATGCTTGATTGCTTGATCAACACCAGTATTATTTCATTGCTCGAAAAAGTTTTTTTTTTAAATTAATTTCTATTGTTAGTTTCATTTCGATTGATAGAAATGTGTTGAAGACTTCATTTATTACTATCAAGAAGTACAATTCATCTTTACTTACAATATAAATTAATGTGAGTTGATGTGTTGGGACTATACTGGTTATGCCATTTGACCTAGAGCTACCAAACTTGCCACACGCATACTTTGTAGGGTAGAAATGATCATCTCATAGAGATTGGTTTGAAGCTTAAATTGGAATTTTAGTTTAAAAAATTGAAACAAAATTTTGACATTTCTCTGCGAAAGTTGCCGAAAATATTACAATATAAAATTATTTTTTTCCATTATCATAAAATTGAAAAAACGCATCTTTTCAATTATATCAATTGAAGCCTTTATTTATTTCATATTTAATCAATTAAAAACAATATTTTAAGCATATCTCAGAATAAGAATACAAAAGCACGTAAAAATTCTGATCGCATATTAAAAATATTAAGAACTATAATGCATAAAACATCTAGAAGAATGCCGTAATTAGTAATGCAAGAACTGATAAAACGGACAAAATAATGAAAATCCACTTTCGTCCTCAACAGAAATCATTCTTGAATCAGCAGTTTTCTGGAATATACGAATTCTGAGAAACTTTTGCCATATTTATATTTAAAATAATATTAGCTACATAAAATTCTATAGTTTATATAATTTTATGTTTGAAATTAGCGTACTAAAGACAAAATTGCAGAGTATAAGAATTTTTTTACGAATTTTATATAAGCCAGGAAATAAAAGAAATGGACGGTAAAGTTAATAGAGTGTCTTAGGGTCATATTTTAGTAGAATGAATTATATGTCTACTGAAATTCGAAGTTTAAAAATATTTTGCTTGCCTTAAGAATAAATTACTTAAAGCACTTAATTCAAAGTTTAATTACTTATTCCCTTGGAACAACTGCTTGCCAAACGTTGTTAATAAAAAGTAAATTATGGAAAAAGGGTCTGTATAAAGTGCTATAGACAGAAAAATGTATAGAATTTATGAGCTGCACAGAAAGATTTCATCAGAAATCATGAGATGCGATCATAGCGCACCTAGTTATCTTTCCTTAAGTTCCCTTCCGATATAGAAAATGTTATTCATACTTGAAATGAAAGATAAGAACTCTGATGTAATGGTAAATGTAAGAATTTAATAAATATTTTAAGAATTCTAATCCAATATTAAAAGTATCGCGAACTATAAAAATACTTCTAAATGAACCCTAAAGATACGAATGAAAGGTAAAAAGTAAACTGAACCCGTAAGAATTCTGATTGAATAATCAAAGAAATATTAATGAAAGAATCATAAAATAATTGAGAATATTATGGAAAGAATAGTGAAAGTTAGAATTCGGGGGAAAAATTTCCTCTGATTAAATAATTATATCTGAAAGGCAGATTGTAGGCAAAGGCATATATTGAATAGATAGAGAGCGAGTCATTTGAAATGATGAAAACTGGACACATATTGAGCAGCTTATATTAATTGGAAATCAGAAACATTCATGAGCTGCAGTTTTATCTCATATTTCGGCTCTGCGCCCAGAGGACTATGATTGTCGTTTAGGAAAGCTCCCCATTAATATTACTTAGTAATTTATCAGAGGCATACTTCTGTAAAATGGGGGTCAAATCGATACCAAAACAGCACCCTTGACCCTTTTTTTTAATCTGTAATTCGTATATTTCTCACCTCTGAAACTTTAATCCGTGTAGGTGGAGTATAAATTACATCTAAATTACATATTAAATTATTTTGAATATGTAATGAATTCAAGAGATCTAAAAATATTCCTAAATTTTATTTGCAAATTTAATTATTAGTACTGAAATTCAAGTCAAAATTACTCTTGTTTCATCATCTTTTTTAATCATTTTACTTCTGTTAAAAAAATCAATTTATATGAAATAACTTTTTTAATCTAGAATTTTAGTTTACTTTGGAGCAATAAGAGACAAATTAATGATATTCTAGTTTGTGAAAATTTAAGTTTTCTTTTTCCGTTTTGCCTCGGATAGTTTTCGTTTCAGATCTATGCTCGCATGTAATATTTATTAAATAAAACTGAATTATGTAGGAGAGTTTTTAAATATTTTTACTGGGTATTTTATAACCAAATGATAATTTTTCTTTTTATTAGAATTATAAATTCTTATTTATTTATTTCTTCGATAAAACGAAATGTGCAAGTTGTAATCGGTTAGTAATTATAATTATTAAAAAAAATTATTGTCTCTTGTAACTTTTGCACTACACATATGAAGCATATTTTATAAGCAAGATCAAATCAAATAAAAATAAAAAAAACTCGTAACGAATAAGCCTTTTAAATTCAGCTAGCATATCTGTGACAATCAGTAATTATGTAACAATATCTAATTACCAGTTTTATTGCATGAGGGAAAAATGACTTCATCAATCACTCGACAGTTAATGCAAAAAATAGCCATTGGTTATTTGATCATGTAGTCTTCATCGGGGCAGTAATAAAAGGCAATCCTTATGATTAGGTGCCATCGATTGAGTTATTATTGAGCCAGACAGTAATAAAAACATTTAATCACTTGGATGCAAGATAAATACTCTTTCCATATTAGATAAATATCCATCATATACTCGTGTATATATATTTTATAAGTTATCTCTAAACATCTGGATACTTCTAATAATTCAGCATCTGTTTTTTGTCCGCTCCAAAAGGAAAAAAAACGGCTTCATTTTATTGAGGATTATTTTCTTTCGTGATCCTGTCTATTCTTTCAGCGTTCCGGCAATATTTATAATAACATTGAAAATAAATTGAATCGATTCATTTTCATCAGGTGTGGACTTCAACCGTCGGGGAAGTCGCATTGCACGTTATTGAATCTGTCATGTTCAAACGCGGATTTATTTTGAACAGTCGGAACCCTTTTTGGATTATTGTTTTTCAAAGGACCAATAAATAAATACATTTTAAAAGAAATAAAATTAGGAAACTGGGGACTGAAAAAGGCAGATGACGTAAATTCATTGAAAAGATACAAATCTTTTTCTTGCTTTAAAGTATCAAACTTCTAATGCTTTATACTGGGTTAAACACGAAAAACTCTCTCAAAGTTGTGATCCAAATCACTGTTGTGTAACCTATTCGAACAGGTTCGACAATTTTTAATTATTATTATTGTTGTTATTACCACTTTTAGCTCTGAATTATTTTTAAACATACATCACAAACAAATTATTATAAAGACAAATTCCACAAAGAATTTTTAATAAAGATAAAACTCTTATTTCTTCATCTGTTTTTACATTTTTGAATCTTTGGTTCTGTAATAAATAAGTAGTTCTAATTTTCAAAATTTCACCGCCTATATGAAATACATTTTATACTGAAAGTAATTCTGATAAAGTGAAAACTAGTAAAAATAATCCGTTTTATTTACTGTAACGAAACTGTATTCACTATCTGGATATTGAATTTTATAACAAATATTCCTAAAATTGTTGTCAACTACACAATACATTATGCGAATTATTGGTGCTTTAAAAAAATTGTTCCTCAACCATTTAGTCAAATTCATATTAATGAAATAAATAATAAATAAAATATATGACAAATTATAACAAATCCATACAAAAAATCTTTGGTAGTATGAATCGTTTTCTGACTAATAATAAACTTAAGTCCCCTTAATTAGACGTCTCCTACAAGGACAAGCCATTCGGCATCACATATTCATCAAAATATATTTTAATAGTTATACCGTATTGCATAAAACTCCTTTTAAATAAATAACGTGAAAAAAATTGTGGTTGTCTCAGTAAAATATTTATTCTAATGGCTGTACACTTTTTTTGAGATTGACTCCAAAGCAAATATTAAGGCTATCTATATATAGTCTAAATATCGAAGTAACATCCTATCGATTACGTTCTGAGTCTTGAATAAAAATTGAAAATCAATTGAATTTGATGAATGACTGAACGGTTTAATTTTTACAAAAAATATGCAAAAAGTAAGTTGATGTACGGTGGAAAAAAAGTCGTTAGCTTTCATTCCAACATTTTGTACGGATATAGGCTCGATTTGCTTAAAAGTACATGCAAATTGCATTAAATCTTTGAGTTCAATAATTTTCCTTGTGAGAATCAGATAAGCATTTTTTTAACAGAGAAGAGTTTCTATGGGTCTTTTTTACTTCCGCTTTTTATCACTTCGTTTTAATATAATTCAACGTGAAAGAATTTTCTCTAACCAAAGTTTGTCTTTTGAATATCTTTTGAGTCTGTTGAACAAATGCGCAGACTCTCCGACGTGGAGGCTCACTCTGATGGCCAGTGTCCAATCTTCAGCCAGTGTCCAATCTTCCGACACAAGCAAAGATCCCGACAGAGCCCATTCTTTCTTAGACATTGCATCCATACCAAGAATCCTTAATGCTGTCTGGAAATGTTTTGTAGCTCTAAATTAGCATTTACAGTTTTATTTACCCTTGATGAGCCCTATCATATTCAGTGCTTTCTTCTTTCGCTCTGACCATTTTCTAGAATAAAGGGAACAACTTAAGAGTCATACTGTTACGTTTTTATGCTTAGCGGGTTCGGATTGAATGGACTTTAGTTGAGGACAGCACAAATAAATTTATTTACAGCTATTTACAGTTATTTACAGGATAATTGATAAAGTAAAAATTTTAGATAAGTACAATTCAACAATAATCAGGCACTCACAGGGTAAATGCAAGTCTTACGCACAATATACACAGTTTGAAAAACAGCTATCGTATAGCACAGCAACAGCGAGCTCAATAACACAGCTTTAGCAGCAAACGCAAACACAGCTCACAAATCCTTTAGTCCAGCGAGACGCTTTTTATTTCAGAGCAAACTCTCAACTAACTACTCGCTAGTGGTTGGATTATTGGGGCTCCTAGCCCCGGCAGGGGCTTATCCCCAGTCATGATGAAATGTTTCCACGTTGCTTTCAGCTACATACGTGACCGTCTGCGAAGTGGACTGGAAAAGTTCTGCAGGCCCTTAAGTAGTAGTTGTTGAGGAGTAGGGGTGGGTGAGTTGGCGAGAGTCAGGACAGGTTTTGATTGGCTATTTAGGGGTGGTGGGTGTGGAGTTATGCACCTTGCGAGAACTTAAGACTTAGAGCTGATTGAAATCATCAAAAATAAGAGTTTAAGTATGGAAAAAAGAAAAAGTTAAAAATAACAAAAGTTAAATTACAATATTGGAAATGAGGTGAGATTAGAGTAAAATATTTCTAGGTCTTCTGACTTTAATGTTTGGGGTATATCTGGGGATATTAAGGATGGCTTCATTATTGACTTTTTCCAAGTCTTCAAAAAATTTAGTTGCAAGTTTTTTAAGGAATTTTTTAAGTGGAGGATAGTCTAATGCAAGGTACATGTTTTTACTTGGCATGTACCAATGCATTTTGCAGATATTTCTTAGAAATCTGGTTTGGAGTCTTTCGACATGAATTAGATTGGATTTAGGCGCATAACCCCACACAGGGCAAGCATATGTAATTACTGGACGCAAATAGGCAGTGTAAATAAGTATTTTATTTTTCCTGGTCATTTTGGAGTCTCGTGAGATTAAGGGATATAATTTACGAGTTAGGTCTCGAAACTTGTTGGTTAGATAATTAAAGTGGGGCTTCCAAATTAATTTACTGTCTAAAATGACTCCTAAATATTTACATTCATTAGACCACGGGATGTTTTGATTTTTAATTTGAAGGGGGCGGAATTTCTTAGCTTTATATCTACTAAAATAAATGGCTTCAGTTTTTGACGCATTAATTACAATTTTCCACTTGGAGAACCAGTCCTCAAGAGATTTAATATGTCTATTAAGAGCTATTGTAATGTAATTTGGATTTTTGTTGCGCGCTAGTATTGCAGTATCATCTGCGTACATGCATAATATGGTATTGAATTGTTTCGGGATGTCATTTATGAAAATAGAAAAAAGAACTGGCCCCAGCTTGGATCCTTGAGGAACACCAGCTAAAATCGGTTTTATAATTGAGAAAACATTGTTCAGTTTAATCCTGAAGGATCTGTTGCTGAGGTAAGATATTAAAATTTTAATTAGGTGCGGAGGTATATTGTAGTTTATTAATTTGTAAATAAGGCCTTCAAGCCAAACTCTATCAAAAGCTTTCTGTATATCGAGAAAAACTGCTGCTGAGTATTGTTTATTTGAAAAGCCTTCTTCTATGAATTCAGTTACCCTGAGAAGTTGGTGGGTGGTAGAGAGGGCATGGCGAAAACCAAACTGTTCTGGGATAAGACTATTATTATTATTAAGATGTTCATTTAATCTGGCTAAAATAATGTGTTCGGCGATTTTACTAATTGTGGGGAGAAGCGAAATGGGGCGATAGCTAGTCGGATCAGTTGGGTCCTGATAATAAACAATAAACACAGTTTGAAAAGCAGCTATAGTATAGCACAGCAACAGTAAATCACAGCGAGCTCAATAACACAGCGTTAGCAGCAAACGCAAACACAGCTCACTAATAACAAATCCTTTACTCCAGCGAGACGCTTTTTATTTCAGAGCAAACTCTCAACTAACTACTCGCTGCGGCTATTTGTCCTTATATAGCCGAAAAGCGCGTGCATCTGAATCTCGTGAAAATTCTCAAAACAACGCGCACAATCTAGAGGCTACTAGACTATTCCTTTCGCCAAACCAATCAAGCTGGCGCGAGGCTCCTTGCCAAACGTCGCCATCTTGGCGAGTTTCCATGCCGCTCGCTCGCTTGTAACAATACGACACACATTATCTTAATAGATTATTAGTAGTTCAATTCCGATTGGACGCATTATAACTAATTTTTATATTTTATCCCGCTCTTAATGAACTGCAATTGTATACAAAGAATGAACAAAGATGAGAACAAATGAAAATAATTCTGAAGTAATTTTGTATTTTTTTATGATGAATGCTATCTGTCACTCTTCTAACGAACCAACAGTTGAGATGTCAGGGAATCTGAAAGGAAACCTTGACCTCGTTCATATAATTTTTTTAACTGCAGAATATCCCTCAACTCGTTCATAAAGCAACTGACCTGAAATCCTAGGTTCCCTGTCAGTTGGATGGGTACATATAACCAGAATGTTGATGCAGTCAAGTCTGTAGGCTGTGGTTCAAACGAAGACGGATGCAGTCTCGTTTGTGGAGAAATGGCAGATTGATTGCAATGGCTGCATTATTATAATTATGAGACGAGTGTCCAAGTTACGATTTCGTGTAAGTTATTAAAATTCTTATTTCTTTAAACCTCGAGTTTTCCTACTCTTCTTTCAGAAAATTCCATTTCCGTAACAATTGGGGAGGCGGATAATGAAATATTCCTATTAGCTTTTATGTTTTGACCCTCTGCTATTACTAATACTACAACTAAACTTTACTTTGATAACTTTAGCGTGCCCTAAACTGAATATTACACGGTAAGTCTATGAAAAAAGAAGCCTATGATTGGATTCAAAAGCTTTTTCCAGCAAGAGTAACAACTTTTGAAACTTCTTATATTGAATTCTTTAACTCAATATGCATGTAAAATAATTTGATTCACTACCACTTGGAATTTTCTTACCCACTTAACTGCACACCTTGCATTTTGTTAATATTTTCTTATTTTGATTCGAACGGAAATCCATTGCATACTTGACTTATCTATGCATTCGAAGTAATTGTAATATTGAATTATAATCGTTATGAATGCTTTATTTTTTGCTTACAGCTATCCAAATTCGACAAATCGATGCACGTATGGCATACGGTCAAAACAGTAAGGCGGTTAAATTTAAATAAACTGTTCGAAAATAAGTGAAAAATATAAAATTTAGGGAGTAGTTTAGATATTAATTCCGAATTTTGAATGTTTTCCTCCACTTCTTAAAGGATATTCTTAAAGTTCGAATTATATTCGTATGTTTTCAAATTTTTTGGCTTGTAAGTTCTTAATGGCAGCTTGTATTTCTTTCGTTAAAATGGTATAGAGAATGAAGGATATAGATAATGGTCTCATTAAGCAAGCTGTAAAACTAATAATGAATAATCCAGCATACAATACTGATGGGGCTTGTAAATTTGGAAAAGGGATGCTAGTTCCGTAGTCATCCTTGTCATCTAACTGCGATTTAAAATTAAGACGAAGTTCCGTTCCCAAATAGCCCTAGTGTTACTTCCAAACAAGACGTTAATGAAATTAAACTAATCCAGAATACAATAATCTCATTACCTGTGCAACAACTTCTCATTCTTATATTTGAGGGGCTTTTAGGAAAAGTTCCAAGTTTGCGTAAAATTTTATAAGATACTTTTAAACTAATACCAGGGTTTACTTTGTTCTTTTTCTTGTTGTTTTATTTTGTTACAATTTTCTGAGAACGGGTCATGAGAAATTAGCATTTCTTCCTTATCTTCAAAAGTCTCAGGAATACAGGGGATTGAAAACGCATATAGAACAAAGGAACAGTTTATTGCTTATCAAGAAAGGGATCATGTGTATCAGATAATTTTTCATTCATTCAATTTTATGGTTACGAATGCATGAAAAAATATTGCTATCATTGCAAATTCAAATATTTTAACACTAAAATCCTAATTTACGTATAACAATTTATGGACGGATAAAATAAAACAATGAATGCATAAAAAATAATTAAAGTTGCAAGTCATTATTTAATAACATATAAACTAGCTAAAACTTTATTATTATTATTGTTGTTGTTGTTGTTGCATATTGCTTTTGAATTTGAAATACTTAAACGCTTGAAAAAAGTACTCATATATTGAGAACAATTTTCTATGAGCTCTGAATATGCATATTTTTATTGTCTCTTTTGTTCAATAAAATATGGAATAATAATTTCATGGAATCTACTGGACTGCCCTACAGAGGAGGCATTATGCTTCAACTTTGCTATTGATATTGCCAAGACTGTTCGGAAGCATCTAACGTTTGATTTTATTCAGACGACACGACAACAACGAATTTGCACTTAATATTAATTAAATAAATTAAATATTAACTGAGAGATAGCCGCATTTAATGTAAAGGATATAATTACTGCAGTGAAAAGAAATACATGGGCTGTTCTATAGAGAAAGATCACGATTGAATTAAATATAACAACCAGTTATATTAAATTTTCCTATCCTAAAAATTTTGATGATCGTTCTAAAAATACTCTTCTCCATGTGCAAAACATTTACCCTACTTTTTTTCAGTCTCTATGCTGAAAAACATTTTTGGATAGCCCTTCGAAATCCTCTCCACGGCTTTAACCTTTACGCCAGCTAACGAATAAACGTTCACTCCGTAGCTCTTCTTAAAAATCTTTTTTAAAAAAGCAGTGTTAGTAGTAGAGTCGGGATAGAAGACTCCAGGCTCGAAACGTGACTTAATTAAAGATCCGTTATGCACGATGCCTTGGTTAAGTCTGAACATTGTGAGTCACGCCCTCTCCCTCCTTGTGTACAGCCGAACATCCAACCAACACTGAGCGAAGTAGTGTGGACAGCAATAGTCATCTCCCCTCTCGTCACCGAAATGAGAGACTTTGAGAAGGTATGCCAGCTCGGATGTCATCTAATTAGCTCTCTAATTACATTTTCTCCAAAACTGAAGTAGGTAAGACTTTCTACAAAACTAAGTAGAAATGTAAAATTAATATATTATATAATAGCATATAATATGATAGTAAAACTTAACTCAGATTTATGGAAATGCAAATCGTAGATATATGGAAGTTGGAAAGTACACAGCACGATTTTTGAAGGTAAAGATCAGCAGTCTTCAAAATCCATTTCGTAAAAAGACGCAACGCTTGAAGCTTTTCTGTCAGCAACATCTGAGTCAATGAAATGTTCATATAGGTTTCCCAATGTATTCTAACACTACTACCATTGGTGTTATGTCTACGTCCTTTAAAACAGCCTCCCTTACTTTGAGATGAAGTATTACACAGGCTTCAGGTAACGAATTTTTTAAGGTGAAACTAAATTTTAATATTTTTATAGCTCGTCGCATTACGCACACGTTTTTCACGAATGCGAAAATGAACCGAAGTGTATTTGGCCGATTGCTAAAATTAAAGCAATGACGTGATGACAGTGAGACATATATCATATATTCTTAATTTATCTCTCAACTCATGCAATATTAGTTCAATTTTTCTTAACTATTTTGAACTATTGCTTTCGGAACCTCGATGTATTTATTTAGGTAAATATCATTTAGTATCAATAGCGTAAATATCAAACACAGGTGTGATTCGGTATTCTTTTTGATCCATTTTAACCTCTATAATGACGTACTCGGCCGTCAACTTAAATTAATTCTTTGAAAACTTATTTACGATTTCTTTTGCAACATTTTTATGGGTCAAAAGATATGCTATAATCATTCTCTTAGATAAAATTTATTTGAGCTTCCCGCTTTGTTGAGTTCACATTTGTTACTCTACGTGACTATATTTTCGCTCTTTTCATGAATTAAACAACTTTGCAACAGAATTTTCCATGTCAATTTTCGTTCTTCATTTTCTGATGATTATTTGTCACTTCACCAATTATATATTTCATAACGCATTCAACGACTGAAATTATATTTTTACTCTCTATCATACAAAGTACAGGCACATAAATTATTTTAATTCCCAAAAAAAGCTACAACTCAAAATATTAACTAATATTTTGTTTTAGTAATTCCCAACTTCAACAGAATACCTTTTGAATGTCTTCCAAGATAAATATACGTTAGTGAAATAACCCAAAAACGTGACAATCGAATGGAAGGAAAATTTAGTAAATGCTTTAATCATATTAATTGTGAATTTTTTTAAAAAAAAAACTCTAAACGATTTCTCCGCGAGGAAGTCGGATGCTCTGATCAATGTGCATGAATGCTCTATCCAGAAACATGAAATCTGGCACATAATTTAATCTATAGAAATATAAAAAATGGTCATCAAATTTTTGACAAGTCTTCCAATTATCTGTCACCGAGAAAGCATTGACTCGAATCGGAAAAAAAGATCATGAAATAAAATTTGGCTTATGCTTTTAACGTCACAAACTCCATTGTTTTTGTTTAAGCTTTCGGATTCATGAATGGTGAGATTCGGTTTCCTTCTCTTCCTTTTAAAGCTTTACAACAAAAGCATAGCGTCGTCACGAGGGAGCCGAAGTTCTTTAGTAACAAACATTTAAGATTCGAAAGTTCTGATTCCTTTTTTGGCGTTATCTAGCCGAATTCCGTACTTGCATTCAGGTGTTTCGCCAGCCGAAATTTGCTATCAAACAGCAGCTGCTTTAGATAGTATCAAAGATAAAAGCTGTATTCGTCACACAAACTTAAAAACGGAGAAAATAACTTAAATAACATCAGGTCGGCGCCTTGATTCCTCGCCACGTTCGAAATGATCAGGATGTGGGGTTTTGTTTTAATAGCTTTCGGATTCATGAATGGTGAGATTCAAATTTATTTCTCGCTTTTTCTTGATTTTGTACAACTGTTTATTTTCTGAGAATTCACTATTAATATCTTTAGTGCATTTTAGATTAAATTTTATGTATATGACAGTTAATGTGGGGGAAAATTTATTTTGCTATTAAAACATTTAGAAGGAATTCAGACTTAAAGATTAAAATAAAGAATAAAATGAATATAAAAAATACACTTAATATATTCTAATAAAGAATTTTGAAAAAAACTGTTCATAAATATTTTTGTCAGCTTGAATATAAAGATCAAAGGAATGCATAATATAATATAAACATTTATCTGGATCAAGAAGGCAAAATTTTGCAGGAAGCTGCTTTTATTTCTCTTTGCAATTAGAATTTTTTAAAGACAAAACATCTCAAAACTCTTGATCATGATGAGTTAATCTTGGACATTTATCTGCAATATAAATATTTATTTCTAATTTAAATAATTCTTCAAATCAATATCCTTCATGAGCATGAGGCAATCAAAAAGCAACCTTGTCTTTTAATTAGGCTTCATGACCTATGGATACGAACCAAGAGAATCTTTTTCGCTACTATGTGAACAAAAATGCTGTCATACTCTCATGTGTTTTAAAAATGACAAAATAATTTTTCGTAATGACATAGTTATTAAATATTTTAAGTATTAACGCGCACTTTTCTCATCACCGTATCTTCTAATCATGTTGAAGACAATTTCATCATATTTTTCGGGTTTATCACATCATACATAACATCATAGACTAACTACTAGTACCCTCCTGAAAGCATACAGAAAAATTAGAATGACTGGACCATCGCGACAGCAAAACTGGAGGAAATTAGGGTTCTTCTCGTGTACAACCGACCACCCCGCCACCATTGAACGTAGCAATATCGACAGGATTTGTTGTGGTCGACTGTGGACTGTAGCAATGTCCATCCTTACATTGACCGAATATGTCAAACTGATATTCTCTTCGAGATAATTGGCCCGAAAGTGGTCAAATACTGACCACCTCCTCCTCTACAAACTTTTAAACAATTGGCAAAAAACGGGCAATTTTAAACATCATGTCTTTTAGAGTCCTAAGATTACCTGGTGCCATCAATACTGAACTCAAGTCATTATTTTCAACTTGCAGATGTTTTTTATGTTTGGAAGTTTCTGTGCATTCCTTTAAATAGTGGTGAACAGTTCCTCCACACGGGAATTGTGGTTGAGTCCTAAAGGCGATCACGTACAACTCTTTTCTAAGGAACGTCCCGTCTTAGACGGGAGAATCCAGGCATAACCTTTTTCGTATATCCTCAAGGGTGACGAAAAATAACCACCATACCAGAAGCTTCTCATCTTCAGTTACAGAGGGACCATCTTACATAATGGATAGGTTAGTTACTAATGAGAAAAGCCAAGAATCGGCAATCTCATTAGAATCCGTCCTTTGATGACTTGAGACAAAGAAAATACGCAGTTGACCGGAATCAATTACTTTGAAGTTTTCACATTCAAAATTCTATGTGTGAGCTTTTTCAAAATGCATCGTATCAGCTTTTGGATCCATAGCATGCAAAGAAGCAAATCATTGAGAATATCTGATGATAAACATTTCTGGTGAAAAAATTGCATTACAGCTTCTGGTGAAAAATTGCATTCAGCAAATAACAATGGACAAAATTATCGGAAAGAAAAGCCGTGGTACCCGGCCTTAAAAGCTCGGACTCGGAACCGGTGGGGTTCAGTTTTGAGACATGATTTCATGGAAGAACTGTCGAGTAAGCGGGTCTGGTACAGAAAAAAATCCGTCGCGGCCAAATGCCATCTCGCTCCCCATTTATTATGAGCTTCGCTGGCTTTGTGGTGCTGCAGAAGAAACTTACAGATCAGGTGTGACTTTCGCCAATATCACAAAGCACGTCCCGAAACAGTCTTATCGTTGCTTTTAAGTGGAACTTTAAAATAACTAAGATAAACTTGACAAGAATATTTAGCTTTTTCACGGACAATTGAGACTGCACATATTCCTTCTCCAATGTTTTAAGGAATTGAAAAATTTGAGTAGCATTCCCAACTAGAACCTTTTTTTAAAGGATATTATGAGATTTTATTTAATAGCATTTATATTGAATTTAATTATTTGTCAAATAAATTAAAAATAATTAAATATATACATAGTATAAAATGAAATCTCCTGAAAGCGTCTGTATGTTTTTGAAATACAAAAACTCGAGAAGTAGTCAATGTATATGGAGATCTTTATACCATTTTGTAGAGCATTTATTGGGGAAGATTTTAGTAAAGTCAAATCAAAATTAAAAAAGGAATTTTGTAATTGTAATTTTAACCTCGAACTTATCCGTGCAGACCTCAAACTATGTATGTGCAAATAACAAGAGCTGCGGTATGTATATGAGATACGTTTCTTTGTTTACGCCTGATTTTAAACAGCGATTGAAAACGCATTATACACCCCCCCCCCAAAAAAAAGGGAAATTCAACCTAGTCCGGTAGACGAAACAAAAGTTCAGTTAAAAAATATCAGAGACATAATATCCACACAGGGAAGGAGAATTTTTTGAGGAGCGAAATAAATGTTTTTCTTTAAATCGCAATACAACTCAATTGTGGAGACAGAATAAATCTCCTGAGGAGCGAAATGATAGCCTGTGTTTTGTCCACAGACTTTTCATATTTTTATCCTTTTTAACAGTCTAAATATTTTTGAATCTGTGCTATAAAAACCGTTTTTAGCTATTTTTGGTAATTTTTAAATATTTTTTGTTTATTTGATGTTGCATAACATGCCCACGCTCAAGTGAAGGCTAGGCAAGTGTAAAGCTAATTTTTCTTCTTGGATATTATGACATGGGCAAAGCCGTGCTGGTACTGTTAGTTCAATATAAATGTAAAACAGTTGAATGAAGCGAAAAGTGTTTAATACAAATGTATAATCCTTAATGTTTACCTATTTTCTAATAGAACTAGTTTTAATGCACAGGGGTCTTATCAGAATCCGTTTGTGAGGATAAAGTCGAAAGCACTTGCCCCCTGAGCGTTATATTGGAAAAATCACTTCCAGGAACAGAAGAAGAACTGGAAAAATCTTGCTCGTATGTATTCTTACAAATTTTATAGTCCTTTTATTTAATTTAACTTAATTAACACATTTGAAAAAAATAAAATTTTATTTCTGATTTTTCACTTCTTGAGTTTGCATCCGGGTCGGTTGCACGTTCAAGGCATCAATGTCAAATGTCCTGCCGCTGGTGTGGAAAACTGGAGAAGGATGCTCGCTCGAGTGTTGTCAACTGACCGCATTTCAAAATTACAAGGTCCGTTCCAAAATAACACTAGTGATGCTTTAATAAACGGGAAGTAAATATAACTAAAAGAACTCGTAACTATCACGTGGTAATAGCTTTTTCTCCAGAAATAGGTTGTTCTATGCCTTGTTGGTTGCACATCAAATATCATTATATTATTTATCAAATACCGTGTGTTTCAAAAATGACCAGCATATTTGAAAAATTAAAACTAAACGGTCAATGATAGAAATACATCATTTGTTGCAATAGGCTTGGGACAATAGTAAATTTTCAAGCATACAAACTTGCGAAATTAGTTACTGTAGAATGATTTGAAGAGAATGGGTTATAAGTAGCGGACTGTATAGTTTTTAAAATGCTGGTTCACTAAAATACTTAAGGTCATTTCGAACATCATACAGTATCAAAAGTTGATTGAAATGACTCACTGTCTTTTCCAATGAATTGAGTGCCCGCCAAACACAACACGAAGTATCCATTGGTGCTACAAACATTAGAAAAAGCCACAAGAAACACGCACAAGAATCACGATTTCACTAAACAAAAACCGGCTTTATTCAAAATCGCCAAGTAACCACTTCACCAACAGCCTCTCGAATATCGCCTCCACATGACTAGTGCGCTGCAAACAGCTGCTGGATAGCTAGAATCTTAAAAAATAAAATTAATGATATTTTAACTAAATGAACATGAAGATTTACAAGAAAAAATAAATAAGGAATTACTGAATAAATTAAGACAAAATAAATTAGAATAATAAATGAATAAAGCTATTTTTTAAAAAAGTAGTTCCTTTTCTGATGTCACTCTCTGGCGGCAACTTTTAGAGTTATAGTCTTGAGAAACCTGAACAGTTACAATTTACAACAACAGATGGCACTGCCGACGAATCAAAAGATTTGGTAGAAAACGCAGTCTGTAAGTTCGCCATTCTATAAGTCGTCTTTCTTTTGTAAGCGTGTGCTGGGCACAGATTTCTGGTTTGCAGTGAAAAAATGGTTTATTCCTTAGGACAGAGGATTTTTCTGGTGTTGGAATTCTACCGCCTAGAATATAGTTTTGTTGCAACAAGACGAAGTTTTGATCTGAAATTGAATGCAACCAAAGGTTTGGACTATCCTACATGTACAGGAAGCGATATGGATTGACTTTCCTATTCGCCAAACAAAAACCCCCGGGAGTTCTTTCTGTGGGGATACTTGAAAGACCAGGTGAACCGCCACAATCCGGAAACAATTGGACAACTGGAGCAATAGATCGGTTCTGCATGTGAAGCCATCCCGCCTGAGACTTTTATACGGGTTTCTGCTCATTTCGTACTGAGCTACGCCATGTTATTGCTGTGCATGGTGGATACTTTTAAAATATCGTAGTTTAGATTTTCCTAGACTGCATCGCCACTGTTGCTGAAAATTGTAACTAATAATGCTAATTCATCTGCTTGAAAATTTACTGTTTCCCAAGCATATTGCAACAAACGGCGTATTTCTATCACGGCCCATTTAGTTTTTATTGATTTTTCAACATATACCGGTCATTTTTGAAACAACCGGTATATTATTTGCAATCTCCGACAACTTAAATAAGCTGTTGCTATTCACAGAGCGTAGGCCTCACCAATGTCAATTACTATGTTAGTATAAACCTTCGTATGGCAATGAATTCACCTTGCAAAGACTGATCCTCCTTTCAAAAATTTGACAAACTGAAATCTCTCAATATCAACTAATCAAAAAATTTAAAAAATCTATAAATAACTGTTTCAAATCTATCAACAATCACTCGACAAGATAACATATACTACTAAAAGAAATTATAGAAAAATTTACAGTTTTATCAAATACATTTTTAAAAATTTGCATTTAACACTACAATCGGATGTTGAAGTCTTTTGGCATATAAAGAATATAAATTTATTGATATAGAAGCTATCGTTTTGTAGGAACCTCCAACTAATTCATTTAATTTTTTTTTAAGATTTTTAGATAAAACCAAAAAGTGCATGATAAATTTTCTAAAAAAATGCAGTGGTGTCGAATATGATGAGAATTCGATCATGGAAGGTGGATCGTCCAAAGATACGCTCAGGCTGCTGAAAGTGACGACAGAGGTTTGCAGAAAAGACTCGGATCTCCATGCCAGTAAGTTTCAATACGTATTGCGTGTAAATCCAAAACTGATTTTTAAATGACAATCCCAGTCGAAAGCATTACTGGTTTAAGAGAAAAAAATTTAACAAGGACCGTCTCTTTCATTGAATATTTAATGTCATTTTAGCCTTGAACAATGCAAAGGATATTCCGGGTCGTATTTTACAGTTAAAACTCTTATGAATAATAATAATAAATAATCTGACAGAAACAGATTTTAGCATGCACTTTCCTGCCGTTAAAAATCATCACGCTAAAAAAATAATTTGTTTTTTACTTCAATTATTTTACAGATTTCAGTTCTCAATTTCGAACTCTTTATTAACGATATCATGGAATCATTTCTTTTCTAAAAATTATTATCAACACTACTGATATTCAAATATTTTCAAACCACCTTATAAACATTTGGAATTCAAATCAATATTACAGAAGGGAATTTTATTACTCAGGCACATAAAAAACAAGTAAAGATTAAATTGCGAAATTTTATCATAATAAATGAGAAATAAATCTGAATAAAAAGTCTATAAGTACAGAAGTTTTACTCCAAAGAAATATGAGTCATTAAGATTAAAACACGATTATTAGAATAGCCATGAAGAAAGCTTCAGTTAAACAAATGAAGAGTAGCATTGTGACGTGAGTTTTACAAATTTTTTAAGAAATGTCTGTATTTAACACCATCGAAGAAATTCCAAGATACAGAATAAAAGAGGTTACTCAATGTCTCAAGGCATTTAATTACGTGCAGTATTTTATATGCATGTTTACTCTGAAATATTCGGCATTTCTAAATCTACCGTAACATAGGGAAATTCCCCTCTGTTTCTCGGTGCCACTTTTATCTCTCTTCATTTGCTTATGCTCGTGTCCCGCAGAAAATGTGACTTACAGATGACACAGCGAAGGAGAGATATCGCGTACTATCCTTCGAAAATATGCATTTTTTTTCTACGCTCAATTTCATTTCAGAGACATTACTTAGGAATTGCAGTTCGTATGACTTCGATGTAACTCGGCTATTTAAGGCTAAATGAGGTTTCTTTGCTGACTAAATATTCATTATAGTACCATAAAAAAGAACAAAAGAAAAATTCTGAAATTTAATTCTTAAATGTTACGATTATATTTGTAGGAAATCCTTCATACCTATGTTGTGTTACAAACTAAAATTTTTCCCGCTATTAGAATCGAGGCCGCTGCGGTCTGGAAGTAAGATCTCCACTGATGAAGTGTGGACATTTGGAGAGAGGAGGCTGATCCAGTTGTCCTCTTCACATCTGACTGCGGTTTAAAATTACGAAGTCCGTCCCAAAATTTCCCTCATGTTGCTCTGTTTCGTTAATATAACAAAATTGAGCTTAACTAAACTAAACTAAATCCGTTAGAATCGATTTCAGAATGAAATTAGAATGGCTCACTTGATGCATGAAGTTAAACAGAGCCCAATGGGTTCCAAATATTAACAACTTCTAGAATTGATCGAATACTGTCTGACGCTATTCAGCATCAGTTATTCCTGATATGAATAAAAAGAGGCGTTTTTAAAAAAAGAAATTTCGTAACCGGATTTCTTCCTAAAATTTCTAAAATTATGAAAAGTTGTATTGTGTTCTTTATTACAATGCATTGTTTCAATATTTTCAGAGCTTAATTAATAGTTTATTTTATTAAAAAATTTATAAATAGATAGCTTTGTTGATATGGGGGAATTAATATAAGAAATAAATATGAATTAACATGAGAAAATCTTAAAAAATTATTCCGAAATTATATAACTAAAATAAAAAGTAATGTAAAAAAACAATTTTTAAAAATCAGTTCCTACTTAGGCTAACAAAGAAAAATTTGATTTTAGTTACTCTTTATTAAATAATTACAATTAATAGAAATATGACAGAGTCACAATATTAATCGGCAAAATAGAAAATCAATTTCAGGGTAATTTCCCATTATCTTTTCTATACATGATGCTCGAATTCGCGACTCAAAGGATGGGAATCCTACTCCATCCAGACTATCCTGGCCTAAAGCTTACCATTACTATACATAATTGATCAAAAATTAAACTATCATTTAATTTTCAATACCAATGAAGGATTTAAAGTCGATTGTGGCAACGCAAAATGCGTGATTTTTCTACATAAGTTGAAGTACGCAATATAAAATAGAAATTTCTAATTTTCTATATTGTGAATTATTTTCATTCGAAAGTACTTCAAAATGAATCGAAAGAAATTGATTCATGAACAACGTTTGATTTTAAATGCATCAAGCATATGAAAATAAACAGAATCGTTCAAAATAATCGGCCGAAAGCATGTTAAGCCTAACCTCATTAGTGTGAAGAAAAAACAAAATGAATTCGTTACTTATTTGACAGTCGGGAAATCAATATTTTGGCAAGAAGGTTAGTTTTTTATTAATTAATAAAAAGGGATTTAATTAATATTTTTAAAACTGTATTAAAATCAAATGCTATCCATTAATCCATTGGCAAATCCATTTTGGGTTAATTAGACCAGCATAAATTGATGAAGCGTCTCATTTCAGGGTGACACTGTTTAAATATTTGATCACTTTGATTAATATTAAGACCACCTCCTAACAAACTTTATTTCTTTTCTTCTGTAACAGGATTTGTTCAGGATATGTCTTGCCTTAAGAAAGTTTCTGATGCTATAAACGAAGACCAGGACTGTGATGGTTTAGGAATTCTGAGTTACACTATTACAGAAACAAAACTAAAATATGCGGATGGCAGAACCGCTCAATCAGATATTTACGAATGCCAGTAAGTATTTTCAATTACACTGAGTACTTCTCTAAATGAAATACAAATGGAGTGATTATGATTGGAGTTTAGATCCTGGAAAAGGAAACACTAGTGAGGATGACCTGATATTTTACATCGTATGCATAAAGATAAGTGAGAAGCAGGGGATAGGATATGTAAAAATACTTCAAAATATGTGGCACTACTTTCACGTCATAAAAGTTTTAGTGACGAAAAATAGCAACCATCTTTATTCTGCATCGTGAATCATACAATACTAAAAAAGTGTGTCTTAAAAAAATGCAAGTAAAAACAATCTACATTGTAGCACAAACGAACTTCAAAATTTTAAAGTACTGCATCCATTTCTTTCATCTACTTTCAAACCTTACTAAAAATTACACCTAGAAATCAAATTCCATTAGTTTGGATTTATTTGTCTCAAAAGTGTGAATTAACAAAATTTTGACCTCTTACCTATTAAAATAAAAAAATAAGACTTCTATTCATATCTTGAAAAATAATTTAGTTATTGGCATGAAAATTTTTGTTAAGAAATTTTTTTTGTTTCATTCATCTTTTGTACACTCATTTATTATTACAAAGTGACCTTTAACAATGTACAGGGCCCTTTTTTCAAAAGTAGAGTTAAAAAGGATTTGGATGACAAGTTATCTAACATTAGCCATGTATCAATTGACTATTTTATGTCGGTATGCAATTTCAGCTTATTCTTGCGAGTAGTTTTCCCTTGGATTAAATTTTTCTATATTGCCTTTAAAACTATGCCTTTAGTAGCGAATTTACAGATTTCCAATTACCAACAGCATTTTATATTGAACTCAAATCTCACGAATTCCATGTAAAAAATATTATTTTTTACCTTTTTAAATCTTTATCTTTATCTTTATCTTTATCTTTATCTTTACTTATAATAAAGCACAATGTGTGTGTGTGTGTGTGTGTGTTGGCGGTGTACAGGTCAGACTGTTCGACTTACAGCTACCAAATTTGGTATATGTATACCTTGGGGGCCGGGAATGTGCACCTCGGAGCCCTTTTTTGAATTTTTAATTAAAATTTTAATTAATTAAAAAATAAGCCAAATTTTGACGTTTTTTCACTATAACTTCCGAAAATATTACAGCACAAAATTGATTTTTGCATCATGTTAAAGCACAAAAATTTAGCTTTTCAATGATACTAATGTTTTAACCTATAAATTAAAACTCTATTTTTAATGAATTTTTAAACATTTAATTTAATCGGGTTTTTTTCAACAATAAAATATAAATAAACAAATTAAAAATAAAATTTTATCTTCGCGAGGATCTAAAAAAAATCAGTTTTTAATAAAATGTTGCCATCATATTTTCAGAAGTTCTGATTAAAAAATGTTGATTACGACCAAGAATAAAACTAAAATATAATTTATATCACGTGATTATATAAAATGAAATAAATAGAAAATGCGATATTTTTTAAACAATAAATGCAAGAGAAAATTTTTCTTGATCGTTTGTAATATCAAAATTAATTCAATTAATGAATTAAAATAAATAAAAACACAAAATAAAAATATATTACAGAAGTGCGACAGTTAAAACAGAAAAAGAATTTTTAGAAAATTACCAAACGATAATCTTCTGAGAGCGATATTAATTATTTAAAAGTAAGAAATCTTAATCGAGCTTGAAGATGACATAGATTTCAAAGAAACGACAACAAAAAGCAATTGATATTAAGTAGAAGTAAAATTATTAAACACTAAGACATGTTTTAAATAGTTACTTTTACTCATGTGAAGAAGATATATTGCGCAAATCAAAGAATTCGCCTTCGTGATTGTAATTTATATCCGCATTTTCATGAATCATGCGAAATAAAAACGCACCTGCTTTCAACGAAGCATACGTAATATTAAAGCTATACTGGTAAAAGCAAGTCAGCTATTTGAAAACGCATCTTTCAAACAAGCATACGTAATAATTAACAATGCAAAATTTGTAAAAGCATATAAACACATTTTTTACCCGCGTATTTCGGAGACATCAAAACTTCCTACCCAAAGCAATATCATGTTCTCTCACGAGAAAAAATAAATCAACTATCATTCTAAATTAAACATATAAAAATGTCATTTTCGGCACGTGTCTGCATAAAATGAAACAAATATGAAACATGATATTAGTGGAAAATAAATGGATGAAAACGTTTTTTATAATATTTTACTATACATATATTACTAATCCAACTAAACAGTTTTATTTAAGGCAAATATGGCTTAACATCTACAAGTCATCATCTGTAATAGGAGCCCAACATATAGTTTCTTAATTTTTGGGGGGGGAGGGACATAAATCTCTTACCAAATGGTCTAAGTGAAATATATAATTAGTAGATTAAGGGGGGAAATGCTGATGAATTGCGATTTTTAAATTTTTACATATATCATATGCTCTGTGAATCATGTTTAACAAAATATTCTAGAGACAATAAGTCCTTAAAATAAAAAAGTGGCACTCCAATGAACTAAATCAATCATCAAAGCTGACAGATCTATGAAAATTTTAATATAACTATTCGATAAAAACTGGCGATTTTAGATCACTTTATCAAGATCTCAAAGAAGCCAATCAGGGTTACTCTAGAATAATTGGTCTAGACTATGAAAATGATGATTGTTCTAAACTTGCAATATTCAAAACTGAATAAATCAGCCATATTTGATTGCAGAAGATAGAAATGTTTATTTATTGATTTAGAAGTTAAAATATTAAAAATACTTTACAGAATATGAATCTATAAGACCAAAGAAATTTAAACCGTAATTTTTTGAAATATATTTATAAACCGAAAAAAATTTCATTATCGAGAGCATTTATATACATCTAAAAATAAAATTAAAAACTGAATGTTTCGTTTAATCTGTGAAATGTTTGCTGATTAATTCCCTGACATATAAATTATAAAAAAATTATAATGTTTCAATTTCTGTATTGAACATAAAACTTGAATGTCGGAATACTCTGCTTTCAGTTCTTAGTTTTATTTAAAGACATGCTTTGATTGAGTAAGAAGGTCTTTATATTAATTGAAGTTTCATCATTTCCACTTTAAATTAAAACTGAATTTTACGAGCTCTGATAGAAAATCAGAGAGAAATGCGGAGTTCAAAGATCAGGACTGCTACATAATAGTATAAGTGAATTATATGCTTATCGAAATTTGAAGCTTAAAACTATTTTGCTGAAAAACTATTTATGAGACCAAGTTATATAAAATTGATTGAACCCTTTAATCGGCATTAATACTGGCTAACCAACTGGTCGCCAAAGGCGGCTAGTATCAAATAAAAATAAAAGAGGCTTCTATTCACATACTATTTTATTAATAGTCTTTATTTTCAAATCTGGGAAAAAGTAACTTATGCAATATAATATCTAATCTTTCATACAATAAATTGTACTCTCTTAAAGCAATTTTGATTCTATAGGTTATAGTTTTCTTCACGTCTGTGTAGAAATGACGTGAATTTTTTGTAGTCATATCTTAACACCCGATCTTTCAAGTAATAACACGATTATTTTCATATCTGAACATTTTACCTTTCAGATAGAAAGAAATAGTCAAAATTATATTTCTTTTCTTCTTATAGGCGAGTGCTTTCGGACATGAACTGCTTCCTTAGCAGGTTCTTTGATGAGTGTGGTCGTCGGGCAGTAGACACCGCGGTTGAACTGATACAGAAAGGAGGATACTTAGACGAGCAGTGTCCAAGAGAAATTCGGCGTCAAGTTCTACGACTCTTCAATCTCTGGGCTAAAGAAACCGGAAAAAATGTATATGTTCACGAATTATTCCCTTAATATATTGAATAACAATATGCATTTGAAATGATGTACCTCTTTGTAAAACAAGCGTAGCATAAATTTGTTTGAATATCGATGCGTTGCCTCTTATCTTTTGAGTTTGAAACCAAGTAGAATTATTATATTAATTTAATCAACACAATTTTTAAAAACATTTTTTATTAGTATCAGGAAAAAGGTTTATTTATTTTAAGCCTTTAATCCATAATTCATTTTTATAAATAAAAGATCCTGAGATTAATTTTTCTTAAATTCATTAACAAATTACTTCTCACCCAAATAGCGAAAATTTATGTATTAACTTATTAACCAAGTTCTAATATATTGGAACATTATATTACCACATAGAACATTCAAAAATACAAAATTTGAATACTTAAGCACCATTAAATGTTAAAAAAAATGGTTGACTACAAATTTCATCTCTACCAACCTGAAAGAGCTGAAATAAAAAGTTTTTGAAAAATAGTCACCGCATCCGTTTGTTGCCGACACGCTGTTTCTGTTCGTTGACGAATATGTTGCAACAGAATGGCTCGCTCATTCTCCTTGAAGTGGGCTCTAATGAGGCTTGAGGGGATGGAAAACTGCTTAAACAAATTTCTGCACACATACGTTTCACAGGTTGACGATGAAAGGTTGATTACCTCCATTGGTTACGAATGAATGCGATTTCATCACATTTACGATATGGAAGAAATGCATTATTAATACTTTTTTATCTTTTAAGCGAATTCTTAAGCTTTTTTCTTAAATTTTGTATAGTCATTGATAATGAAAATTTTGAAATCTCAACCCTTGAACTGCAGTGAGACTTGTAGAAAATTAATCTTCAGAAATAAAAAAAAAACATTTTGGATTTAAAGTCTAACTTTGCTTTCTACGATGGATACCTTGATTCCTGAGGGTTAATACATTTTGAAGTCAAACGATATTTAAAAAATGATAGTCGAAATCAAGTGCAATTAAAAAATAAAATGCTATAGAACTAGAGAGTTTCATGCTTTTATTTCCAGTAGTTTTGGCCAGATTCGAAAGCACTCATAGATAAAGATATGTGATTATTCCCAAGTATTAAAAAGAGTGGGCTGCATGGCTCTTGGTGGCGATTTTATGTTACTGGCAGTACTACTATTGTGGAAAAGAGCAAGAACCAGGCAGGACAGGGAAATATCTTAAGGTTGCTAATTAATACACCTACGCACTCATATTAAAACTGAAATAAGATATTATTTTCCTAAATCATAAAAAATTAGCGTATTATAAGCTATATTTTTACCACTTATACTTTCAGTAGTTGTTAAGTAACCGCGGATGATCAGTATTTACAATACCAATGTTGCAGCGATCGAATTAGGGAATACATGAATGGCGACAAGCCAGATACTTTCATCCAAAGAAGTCATTGTAAGCTGTGCAACATTCTGATGACGAGATTCTTTTGGAATCAGACGCTGGAAAATTTGGAAAATCTCATACACTTTTTAATCGCTGAAATTCCCCAGGAAGAAACCATTAAAAACAACAGTTTCTTGTTTGTGAAGAAAAGAAAATATATCTAAAAAATAAGACTCAAAATTCAAGGAATAAGTATGGGGTTGGATTGCAATAATGCAAGACCTCATAATTTGCACAGGATGGGTATTTGTACAGTAACTCTCATGCAGTAAAGTCAGAGAATAGACTTTGGACATCTGTTTGTGTGAAAGACAGAAATCTTATATGTGCAGAAGAGTTTACTGTGTGTCAATATAATGCACATCGTCTTGAAGTTCCGATTTGGTGTTTTATGGATAATCATTTCTGAAGAATCAAAAGGCAAATGCTTCTATTATCAAGATTTCCTTTTTTAAATATATATCAATACTTATAATCGGTGAATTTCCCATTATTTTAAAACCGATTTTAATTATTAGCACACAAAACGAATTATTCTAACTCTGTAATGTGAAAATGGTTTTGATAACACTTTCCTAATTAATCCCATAATAGTTTGCAAGCAAACAGTTACCGAAAACCTTTCACTTAAAACTAGAAGAACGGAATTAATGAGGAGAACATAATTAGGCCCCTCCGCGGAAACAGGATTTCCGTAACTCAATTATGATTTAATGATCACAGAATGCCGCATCCGTTGCTTAGAGAAATGAAAAAGAAACTCTTGACTTCTGAAATGGAATTCGCCTGCTTAACTTATTCAGGAAATCCAGATGTGGAGTTTCATTGTTATTACTTTAGGATTTTGCTAGGGCAAGAAAAATCAATGTTGCTCATTAGATATATGATTACTTGTTTCTTCCCTGCAAAACATATTCCGATTCACCACCTTTATTACAGGAAATTCATTATATCAAGACACAAAACAAACTGCAAGAAATAGAATAAAATTTCCTTAAATCCTAACTCTATTGTACTTATAATTCCGTTACGCAACTGAATATCTTGTACAACACAATTATATCGGTGTTTTCTTTTAACTCACTATATTTTGATTGTCTAAGGTCTTCATATAATGAATTTCCTGTTATAAACGTGGTGAAT